>LNAC01000139.1:2494532-2537940 GCA_002007465.1 Ailurus styani | reverse complement strand
AATTTCTAAATCCAGGGGATATTTTCCATCTCAGTCATACATGAACACTACATTAATATTATGATCAATAATACCTGTATTATTATTTACTTAAAACTTCTGCCTCCCTTGGCTTTCATAATATTGTTCTCTACTTATGTCATAACCATGCCTTCTCAGTAGTCTTCAGAATTCTTTCTCTTATCCCTTCCATGTGTTAGCATTCTCTGAATTTCTTTTCTCAGTGTTCCCTCTTTGCTTCTTCCTCCCCCTGTCTCTCTTGATATTTAGGATTCTCCTTGAATGAGCCTTATCCTTATTTTTTTTTTGCCTCTAAAATTATATCCCTAGTTCCGACACCATTTATAACAAAGACTGAAAAATATTCAGAAAAATGAGCACTATAGAGGTCTATGCTTTCCTTAGTTAGTGTTATTTTGGTGAATTGGTAGGACCCAAACCAGATGGGGCAGGCTTAGGAGTGGGGAGGAAGTGAGGAAATGGAAAAGGCAAAGATAAACAACTCTTGACAAACATGGCTATAAAGGAAGGCTATCTTTGAGGTAGGATAATCAAATGCTTTTTTTTTCAGTATGTAAAACATGAAAATGCTTAAATACTATTGACATTTGGAAAGTTCTGTTGGGGGGGGGCAAGCCTAAAATNTCTCTGAATTTCTTTTCTCAGTGTTCCCTCTTTGCTTCTTCCTCCCCCTGTCTCTCTTGATATTTAGGATTCTCCTTGAATGATCCTTATCCTTTTTTTTTTTTGCCTCTAAAATTATATCCCTAGTTCTGACACCATTTATAACAAAGACTGAAAAATATTCAGAAAAATGAGCACTATAGAGGTCTATGCTTTCCTTAGTTAGTGTTATTTTGGTGAATTGGTAGGACCCAAACCAGATGGGGCAGGCTTAGGAGTGGGGAGGAAGTGAGGAAATGGAAAAGGCAAAGATAAACAACTCTTGACAAACATGGCTATAAAGGAAGGCTATCTTTGAGGTAGGATAATCAAATGCTTTTTTTTTCAGTATGTAAAACATGAAAATGCTTAAATACTATTGACATTTGGAAAGTTCTGTTGGGGGGGGGCAAGCCTAAAATGGAGGAATGAGAGAGAGTGGATACAAGAATGGACTCCTGAATAGAAGGAGAGGGAAGGAAGGTGAGACACATGCAAGTACATTTGCTGAGGATGAGGGGGTTCCCATCCATGAAGCAAGGTCACCCAGCTGGAGTGGGGGATGTGCTATAGCCTCCTTTAGAAAATGCAGTCTGCTACAGGAGTTGATGATGTTTAAGAGTTTAAGGTTTAAGGCATTGGGGAGCAGAAAGCATACCACTGACCCCAGATGCTTGGTGTATGAGAGGATAACAACGTATCCTCTTTGAGGGAACAATATAGAAGTGGATATCCTTGTTGTGAGTCAGCTTTCAGTTAATACAAGGAAGTGGAAAAAGGCCCTACAAGGGAGGTTGAGGTGGTAGGAAGCAGTCTGATAACAGAGAGGGACTCAGGGAACTCAGGGGAGGGAGAGGTTAGGTCAACAATTTGAGAATAAGGGAGGATGAGTATTACAGTGACAGTAGTGGCTGCCAAATAGATTAAAGGAGTATTGATTGATAAGAACAAGGATGAGAAGAATGAATGGGTTTAGTCCTGAGAGTCTCCTGTCGGAAGGCGGGCACAGGACCCAAAGGTGGAGATTTTGGCTTCATGAACTTGAGGTCGTTTCAGCCTGGTCTCAGAGATTTTAGGGTCAAAGCCTTGGAGGACATAGGGGCCTATGGGTTTGGATGTCTGGAGCATGAGCCTGGTCTTGTACCTGGTGATTGAAGCGGCCCCAGGTAGAGGGTAGCCTTTAAGGCCAGATTATACCTTATTTTCCTTGGTAGTCCAGCATCTAGCACAGTGCGACATGTGTCTAGACACTTAAAGGTGGCTGAGTAATATAAAGAATTAATGATAGAAAGTTGATTCAAACTCCAGTCTGCTGAAACCAACGTTACACATAGAGCACGCTGCCTTTCAATTCTCGTTCCCAAGGCCTATGACCAGAGTGCTAAAGGAACATTTCCTGTTGGGTTATGTGTGAACAGTACCAAGTGTTGATAAGGTCTGACAGTTTCCCAGGGAGTTTGATCAACATAAACATTCAAATCAGATATTTCAGGCCGAATTACATTGACTCAATATAATTACTTGAAATCTGCTCCATTCCATGTTGCCTAAGGCGTATGGCTTTCCTTCAAAATATAAAAAACCACAAACCTTTAGGATGAATGCTGTACTACAGGATTTGTGACAATGTGCTTGATTAACAGCTGCTACCAATTAGACAGATATCTGTGAAAAAGATAACTCTCTGAGAGCCAAAGCATGCCTGTAAGACATGCCTAACAATTTAAGGCCATGGGAGCAGATGGGTATGGTCTAAAAATATGTTTATGAGATTTTTATTTAGGAGAAAAAAGAATGTTGCCTTGGTATCAATTGCTACTCTCATACCATTGCCTACAATACAACTAAAAGCTTTTTATGAATATATTCTACCCTCATGCATCTGCCAAATGTACACTGTTACAAAATAGTATTTTCCTATTAATTTAAACTTTGGGCAAGCCTTGCTATCAGGAAACACAAAGATACTGAATCTAAGACTATAAAGCCTCCAAATAAGAGAGTGATGACTCAAATTCTAAAAAGGATACACATATACAAACGATTTACATAGGCTTCCTTCTTTCAATAGTGAGTTTCCCTTGGATATTTGAAATGCAATCTGATTTATAAAATTAAAAAAATGATATCTATAAAAATTTTCAGCATTAGTATGAAGTTAAATATACACACGTATAACAGTGAGAGCCATATTATTCAGTCAGTAGTCTCATGCCAGTTAAATTTATTAGATTTGCTTAGATTTCTTCATATTTTTTCAGGATCCACAATATTTTTTATTTGTTTCAAATCTTCCAACTTTAAAATTGATACCTCTTGGAATTATCTCCCTACACTGTGGTAGTAGCGTCTGATCTTTTAAAATTCAGTTCCATGTGGGAGGTGTGATTTATCCCAGGAGATGAAGTGAACCATAACAACTAGATCTGCTCACAACTCATTCAATAACTGCTCAATTATTTTTGGCAACACATTCAACTTCTCTTAATCCAATCTTCTCTTTTAGAAATGAGATAATATTATTGCTGAGTTTTCTCCTGGGGTGTCTGGCATTCCTGAAGTCACAGGTGCTCATGGGCCACGGCAGACAGTAATCAGAAGCTTTGTTCTTGTAGGTTACTGGAGTGATACATTGGGACCTACACAATTTGGGGAAGTGTCTCGAGGCTTCTGAAGGTGATGATGAAGAAGATAATCCTTTAAGTTGCCTATCTATGAAAAGGAAGAATGGTCTTAATGTTCTAAGAGAACAGTGTTGTTATGATAACTGTGAAACCCCTGTGAAGTTGTATAACCCTATTCGTGTTTGATTTCAGATACTGAACGACATTCTCTCTTGCTCAGGGGTAATATTATATGACCTTTTGTGCTGGAAGGATAAGGTGACATAAGGTTTTTGATAAATATTATGATTTCTGAGTCAGCCTCAATATTCTCCAATGTTTGACTTCCCTGGCTACCATCGCAGATTTCAAATCCACCTTTAAAAAGCTGCAGAATCTGATTTACTTGAAGTCCACAATATGTCCTTGTGTGTAGCTGAATTGCCCTCTGTGAGATGGAAGACCAGTAGCTTAACCACGGTTCCTTTTAATACTTCCTTTAACAAGGCTTAGTAGCCAATAACCCACATTTACTTTCAGTTTAACAGTCTCAGAAAACTACAGAAAAGTCAGGAATCAAAATATAGAAGATAAAACTCATCAAACAGTGATAAATCTTGCTAGTCTAAAGCCTGCTTTCCCACAAGAAGCTCTTTGTTCTTTGCTTATGTCAATGTTTAGCAGTTTCTGAACCTTCCTGGAGGATAGTCTACCATGCTGTGGCAGGGGGGTGGACTTAAAATAATATGTAATAGGGACACTGTGTTCCTTGTCTAGGTGGGAGGGAATGAGAAGGTCAGAAGAACGTCTCACTGGTCAGCTAGTGATGGATCCCACATGACTTATTTGCATCCCATCCTTTTCCCCTGTCAGAATCCAGGCATCTTCTGATAAGTGGGGTGAGGAAGTGTGAAGGTCATGGGCTAAGCTTCACCTTAGCTGAGTCAATGCACGCACAGAGCCCCAAAGGACATGCAAGCCGTTCTTTGGCTCCAGTAACCTTCTGACCAGTGCAGAGCCTCTTCTCTCCCTGACTTATGTACGTGTTGTCCACAGGTCTGGGGCTCCACTCATAGGCTCTCCAGATGCCATGGGCCCTGCTCCCCTCAGAAGCAGAAAACACACCCCGTTAGACATACTTCCTCTTTCCTATTCTGCTTCCTCAGCTCATTCCTTGGCCCCGGGGCCAGTTCTCCTTCCTTCGAAGTTTCTTCCTCCTTTGTCACAGCCTCTGGCATGGGTGGTCATTCTCTGTTATGAGGCTTGATGGGGTCACGCAGAAGCCCAGGCATGGAGGGTATAATGGAACAGGAAAGAGCAGACTTAAAAGGAAATCAGATTGCTTGTACTTGAGAGGTTTTTTCTAGCTTATGATCTGTACCTTATTATGCTAAAATAGTGTCTGGCTCCCACTCAGACGAGTTCCATACACAGTTTTCCATTCTATTACTTTATTATTGGGTTCTCCAGGTTCCGGGAACAGAAGGAACAGGGAAGATAATTCACATGATAACTGATATTTGTATAGCGCTTGACACATTTCCAAGTTCCTCCCTCAGTGTTGTGGATACCCAGGAGGTGTTTGTTGAACTCAATTTAAAACTGCTTTCATCTGTTTCCTTGTAGATTACTGTCTAAACCACTTGTAAAATACACAGGACTGCTCATGAATCTTCTCTTTAAAAACTCAGATTATTGTTTCTCTGAAGTGATATGGCCACGGAGTGGCAAAGCTCAAACTGCAACTCATTTTTTTTTTAAGTCTGTTCAGTGTTCTCTCCAATTTTTGTGATTAATCATATATCCTCATATTTGTTAGTGAAGAGTTCCTCTTGGTTTTGGGAGACCAGCATGGTAGTTTCATGTACCAGAAGTCAGGTGAGCTTTTTATCCCCCTTCAGCTCTCCCTGCTTTTTCAAAGTTTTCTTCTCTAGATTTCATAGTTGGCACATTAAACATTGAGTTTCCATCATTTAATTTTATTCATAACCACCTTTAAGGTCAGGCCTTGGCTTTTCCCCATTGGATTGTCATGCCTCCTAAATGGTTTCCGTTGGTTGCTTAAGCATGATCTTTCTCAGAAATAAATTTGATTTTTAACAGTCCTTGGCATCAAATTCTTCAATGGCTCCCTTCCCTGATACAGCAGTGTCCCCAGGCCCCTGGGGTGACATTCTTATGAAAGAGGAAGGTCATGTTTAGGTTGTCCAGCAGTTTTTTGAGTTTCGTGTTTTAGTAACAACCACAAAAATAATTAAAAAATAATATAAGTCTATTTGGGATCATCTAAAGGACTGTCTTATCACCATCATAAAATTTCACTGTCTGGGTTGCAGATATCTTTATGATCTTGTTGGCGCCAAGTTGTATGACTTTAAGTGTCATACATTAATGAAAAATGAACAGAAGTGGATATAATTTGTAATGAGTTTGATCCATGTGAAGGCCTAATGCTGTGACAGCAAATTGTTTGTAGGCAGGTTTTCAGTACCGTGGCTCCAGTAGAGAAAAGTGGGGAGAATGTGTGTGTCCCATCCCAGATCAGGCATGCTTGCCTAACTCGTAAACATGAGCAACAATAACAAAACCAGACCGAAGCAAGACCTTACCTCTTTGTAACAATTTTCTCATGGTGCGTGGTGTTTTCGTTTCAGTAAGACATTTAACATAATAAATAAATATTAATTTGAACTCTATTGGTTTTCTATTATTTCCTATAGAATTGTTATGATTTAGATTCCCATGAAATCTCTAAGCAAAAAGAGATTAGGCTGGGTTTTCCATTTCACATAGAAATTCCCTTCTTTTTCAGAAGTATTTCCTGTCTCTCCCTACAGGGTCCCTTCTTGTGGGAAAACTGTACTTCTCATCCTCCTGACTTTAGATTGGACTGTACCACTTCATTAGCCAAAAAAAAATTAAAAAATAAAAATAATGTGGGTGGAAGTGAATGTGCCATTTTCCAGTGGAGGTTGTCAGAGTCACTGCCTATCTGACCCTCTCCCTTCTTTCTCTCTGGCATGAGCCCAGCAATATTGTAGAAAGGGATTTCTTCTTTAGCCTGGATCCCGGAATGAAGATTACGCAAGGTTAACCCAGGGCTTCAGCTAACCACGAAGGACACATGATTGGGTAATTTTTATATATACATATGCACACCCATATATTTTACATATGTGTGTACAATATGTGGCTATGGATGCACATATGTATATGTATATATGCATATGTATCTATATTTCAGTTAGCACTGGCCGTAATTGTTTCCTTTAAAAAGGCATTCGTAAGCTACTTAAGAGCGAGGGCCTGCAAAAACATCCACACTTTTCAGCTTCCTGTCTTTTTGACATCCGATCCAGCCTATCTTTCCAGTGTTCTTTCTCTTTACCCTATTACCCTGTCATCCTCCTTGTTCCTAATCATATCCTGTTGGTTTAAGCATTTCTATGTGTGTTTATCCTTTTTCTTTTGGGAGAAACTAGGAAAAATAACAACAGCCCAGTCGATTTTGTAAAGGAGGAGGAGGAGAGGAGGAGAGCCTGGCTAAGTCCCCGAGGAAGGCAGAGCGCGTTTCAGCTGCCATGCCCACGTTTCCTGCGAGTTGCTAACAAGTGGTGACCACAGTGTGGGTCGGTTTCTCCACCTTCCCGAGCCCAATCTAGCTTCACACAGAGGTGCCAGCAGGTAATGAGGTCCCCAGGCAAGAGCAACAGCCACTGAACAATGGAGAGTTTGACTGGATTCAATTTCACAAGCTCTTTATGAGACGTTTCCTGGCGAACTCTGTCTTGGAGTTCCCACAAATGGCATAAGTAGGAGGTTGTGAGTTATCACGTCTGAAGCCTGCTGCTATGTTTCCAAATGATCTCTTTCTTGGATTGCCTAGGGACCGTGGTGAGGCATATTAATCCTAGGAGAAGTTAAGTAATTATAATTTTAGAGAAGGGATTTTATGCTCTCAAGTCCCTGCAACCACACACATCAGAATCTCACATTTAATTTATATCAAGCATGGAATTAATAAGAGTGGGTGGTAATAAAGTGTCAGGGCAAGAAATGGAAAATAGATATCATAAAATATTTATGTAATAAAAAGTAATCCCATTCACTAATAGGACCCACATTTTTTTTCTTGATAAGACCTAATAATAAAAGCATTTAAATCACTGTAAGGGGGAATTACTATATTCTCTATGATACACTAAAGACCCAAACATGGTCCACTTATCAAAAACACAGCATTTTGAAATAAATGATCTCTGAGAGAGAACAAGATGTGCTGCCGGGTACTTGTCAATTTCTAATGGCAAATTTAACATCCATTCAATAAATGACCCTTCCCAGAACATTTCTGAAATTTTGTAATGAATGCAGCTGGTAGAAAATTGAAATGTAATTGAGTGACATCTTTTAATCCTATGTGCAGGTTGGAGACGGGAAATATAAACAGAAAAGGCAGCTCCAGGATTTCTTTCCAAGACTCAGCGTTAAATGGCTCTCTGCATTGTTTTAGCCATGGCACAAACCTGGCAAGCTTTGATATGAGGGTGAGCTGGTTTTGTCTTGGAAGGATGAGTTATAAATGACACCCTTTTATATTCAACTGTGAGTTTTCTATCTTTCTGTTGGCATATTATGTCATTTCAATTTCAAAAAAAAATCTCAAGAGAAGCTGTAATAAAATCATTTCTGAGTGGAAGGAATATGATTAGGGAATGAAGGATCTTAAACCTCATATAATTGCAGGAGTTTGGAGAAGGTCGTGTGTGTGTGTGTGTGTGTGTGTGTGTGTGTGTGTGTGTGTGTTTCACCATCTATGTGTTTCACCATCTATAACAGTCTTTTGATAGATGACCTGAACTAAAATGTTAAAGGCTAATAACAGTATACGGCATTCTGGAGTAAGCACCTTTGGTGATACTTTCAAATGCTCAGTTCATGTAGATGAGAAACATTCTTGCTTTGTTTGGATGCTTTTCCTATTGTAGGTTATCTTAATAGAGTTTTCTATGATAGAAATATAGAAATAGACATGTTATGGTTCTGAAGCTGTCATCTTCTGTGCTCTCATTTTTTTTGTTGATAGTCCTTTCTTTCAGGAAATTACACTTAAATTGTCCTTCATAATTCCCTCAAAGTCCACGCTGCACAGCAACATTCTAACAAGATGCTTTTGATCCTTTGATAATTAAATGCTCCACTGAATGGTGAGAGAGACAGAGCTGCCTTGTATTAAATTCTCCTCTAAGGAGACAGGAGGTTAATGACACCTCCAGATAGTAATAGGTAGTGTTACTATAAGATAATGGGCTAATTGCCACAGCTGGGTCTGGTGTTTTTATACTGTGAATAAGCAAAGCACATCATAGTTCTAATTTTTCTTTTAGAAAGGATGCAAGCATCTATCATTCTGTGGACTTATTGTCTTAAATAGTTTTATTTGAGGCTGCTAACTCCATTTACCATATGGATTTTGCTACAAAAATACTGTTCTAGGGGTGCCTGGCTGGTTCAGTCAGTTAAGCGTCTGCCTTCAGCTCAGGTCATGATCCCAGGGTCCTTGGATTGAGCCCCGCATCAGGCTCCCTGCTCAGCTGGCAGCCTGCTTCTCCCTCCCCTGCTTCCCCTGCTTGTGCTCATCTCTCTCTCTCTGTTTCAGATTATAATAAATAAAATCCTTAAGAGAAAAAATACTGTTCTGTAAACGCCTAAATCCAAGCCTCTAAGGATAAAGTGGACAGTTGCCTTATCGCTGTGGTCAGAACTGGTATACCTTTTCAGAAGCTGTGGCCTTTCAGAGGAAAGGGGGTGTGTGATGGTTAGTTTCATGAATCAACTTAGGTAGGCTATAGTGTCTAGTGGTCAAGCCAGCAGAAATCTGGTTGTCACTGTGAAGGTATTCGTAAATGTGGTTAATATTGTAGATATTAGCTTTAAGTAAAGTTAAAGGTTGATTTTAAGTAACGGTGAGTACCCTGGCTAATGTGGGTGGGGCCTCATTCATCCAAACACTTGAAAGTTTTTAAAGGAAAAACTGAGGTTTCTCAGAGAAGAAGAAGTTCTATTTCCAGACTGCAGCATCAGCTCCTTACCTGAGTTCCCAACCTGCTGACTGGCCCTGGAAGTTTTGGACTTCTCAGACCCCACAATCCAATGAGGCAATTTCTTAAAATAAATCTTTCTAATGTACATATATATCCTGTGGTGCTCTCTGGAGAACCCTGACTGATACACGTAGTAAAGGAAAGAGGCAGGTGACTTGCAAATTGCAAGAGAATTTATTGGGCCCTTGATGCAAACAACTGTCATGGACTTAGCCAAACATGGCACTAAGAGTCAGTTTTCATGACAATTTATAGAGGAAAGCATGAGCCTCACTGTAGCATGCTTAAAGGCCCCTCCCAATTCAAACCACCTCTTCATACACCTTGCCCATCCCATTATAAGCAGGGAGTAATATGCTCTCAAATATAATCTTTGCCACCAATTTGGAGGTGCTAGCCTTTTCATTCTTGGCAGGTGTATGAATCAGTGGCCATCCAGTGTAGAGAAGCACCAGTAATACACTGGTATTAGAAAAAGCAAATGTAATACACTTCCAAATTCTTGACATCAAAAGCCCTGCACAGAATCCGCGTTCTCTTCAATAGCTTTGGAGAGATAAATGTCTTAAGAGACTTACCTACGTTCATGGTCTTCATGCCCTTATTTGCTCCTCACTCTGTTACCCATTGCAATATGGTCCTAGCTGTCACCACTCTATAGACACAAACCTCCCTGCTAGTAAATCCAATGGATACTTAGCTTTTATTTTACTTACAGTGTTAATCAATCCACTACTATTGGCCACAGTCTTCTAACAATCTCATCCTTTGTCTTCTGCAACCAATTCCCTCATAGTCTGCAACCTGTCCATCTAAATGGTGTGCTTCAGCTTCCGTCAACCAAAGTGGCCTATGGTGGGGTTGCATAGTGTCTCCTAAAAGATATACTGAGTCCTAACCACTGGAACCTGTGAAGTGACTTTATTCAAAAACTGAGTCTTAGCAGATGTGATCAAGTTAAAATGAGGTCATTAGGGTAGGCCCTAACTCAGTGTGACTGGTGTCCTTATAAGAAAAGCAAACACCATGCCAAGATGGACATACGGAGAGAAGAAAGTCATGTGACCACAGAAGCAAAGGTTGGAGTGATGTATCTCTAGGCCCAGGAATGCCAAGGATTGCCAGCAAATATCAAGTGAGCAGAGGCAAGGAAGGATTCTCCCCTAGAGATCTCAGAGGGAGCACAGCCCAGCCAACACCTTGATTTCAGACTTCTAGCTTCTAGAACTGTGAGACAATTTCTTATTGTTTGAAGCTACCTGGTTTGTGGTACTTCATTGTAGCAGTCTTAAGAAACTAATACATGGCCCAACAGGATATTCTGAAAAGCAAAGTATTATTAATATGTCTTCTGTCGGATGTTCCTTCCTCAGGCTAATAGCATCTAGGGTCATGTACAAGCAATTGTTTTCATGGAAACAGGGAAGGCCTGCTTAGGACAAGGTAACACACGCCCAGACTGTGGTTCTAAATCTCACTGACTTGTGTTGACTTGTAATATCTAGCTGCTTTGGCCTCCAGTAGTGGAGCCTTCCTCTGGCTGCCTGTTTGGAGTATTCTATGCACGGATTTGCCTTGAATGGGGCACATCAGTCTGCCTCTGGCTTGTTCATTGTTCCTGGGCATTTGACAATGTTGAAAGGCCAGTATGGTTCTCAGGGAAGAGTCTCATGGATATAGTCTAGTGTTTAAGCTCTCTTGCTCAGTCACTCTCTGCAGCCGAATTTTAATTCATAATACATTCCATAAGAAGCGTGTCCTTGGGCATCTCTGTCCTCAGTGGAATTGTCTGATGAAGTGGGTTCTGTTAACCACTCAGGAGGCTTCATATGCTTTGATTACTGCTCATGAGGTTTCCATTTCTTCAAGGAGCTTAATGAGGTTTTTCTGGGGGGCAAAAATCATAAATTTCCATTTTTTAGTAGCTCTGCTGATAGGAATACAAATTTAACATTCCCTTCACAGCCCATAAAACAATGCTCCTCATTTATTTCTCTTGTGAAGAAGCAATTCAGATGTCTTCTGGCCTATCACATCTAAGAGATATTGAGAAGAGCATAATAAAATATAAATATTCATTATCTTTTAAAGGTACATACTTTAAAGCATAGAGTTTCTGAGGTTTACAAAGTATGCAATGCTCATTTCAACAGCCATAAAATGATCTTGTAGCCTGAAAAAATGTCTGCATTCATTGAACTTTTATTTGGACATAGAGAAGAAAGCCAGTCTCTTCGGTAAATTCTAACTTATTAAAATCTTCCCCCCACCTCCACAATTCTTCCTTGATTTACTTATTTATTTTTGGCACTTGCATGTAAAAGTACTTTTATAACTTAAATGATTCTGACCAAATTCATGGTTGACAGCCAAGTGTTTTAATAACTTCCCCTTTAGTTTGATGACAAATGCGTCGCTGTGTGCTCGGCTGCCTGTCAGATCACTAACAGTGGCATGCATTTCTCTGAGAGGCCAGGAATATAAAAAATATATATATGCAATCAGAAGCATTCTAAATGAAATGGTAAATTTAGCTGATGGAACGTGCAGAATACTAATGGCTCGTGCCCCATCAGCTGGGCCTGCTGTGCACCCGTGCGTCGCAGGCTGAGAATAATGACCTTGCTCAAGACTTAAGCAGGGAGAATCGGTGTAGTTGGTAACGAATAGATGCCTCCTGTTACACTGCTGCCGCTCATCTCTCCTGGGACCTCCCTATGCTAGTTCTCCACGTGAAAGCTGTCACCTCAATTCAGGTCACGTATTTGCTCAATGCCGCCGACAGGGCACAGAATAGGGGAAAGGTGAGGGAACAACCTTCAAAGTCCATGATAGTCTAGTTTCCAAATGCCTGACTCTGACAGATTCTCGAAATTAATTTTTTTAAAAGATTTTATTTATTTATTTCACAGAGAGAGAGAGATCACAAGGAGGCAGAGAGGCAGACAGAGAGAGAGAGGGGGAAGCAGGCTCCCCGCTGAGCAGGGAGCCCGATGCGGGCCTCGATCCCAGGACCCTGAGATCATGACCTGAGCCGAAAGCAGAGGCTTTAACCCACTGAGCCACCCAGGCGCCCTCGAAATTAATTTTAAAAGTGAAATAAAGCACCTGTTCACTACTTTCCCTTGCTGGTTGCAGCCTTGAAAAATTAAAAATGAAGAATCTCTTAAGAAACGTCTACCTTCTATAGAAAGCAAAAAGGATTAAATAAATTCCTTAAGATGAAAGGAGAGGGAGGAGTCAATGAAGTTGGAAAAAGCTTCCTCAAGAGCCTTTTGCTGTGTGTGGATACCGTGCCGAAATATGAAAGCTTCATTATTGACAGTGATTGCACTTGGCTTAGCACTTGCCTGGTTTTCAGGCAACAGAGCTCGGAATGTGCCCATTTTATAGATAAGGAAACTGACACTCTGAGGCTCAGTTTGTCCAAAGTCAAATAGCTGGGATGGGGCAGAACGAGGATTTGAGCACAGACTGGCATGACTTAGGAACTGAGTCTTAATTACCATATTTCATTGCCATTCTAGTCTCTCAAATGGCTTTTCCTATTAGGATAATGTTACTGTTTTCTCTCAGAAATCCAATTCAAGAAAAATGTACTAAAAATTCTAATAATGTCAGCATGATAGCTTCATTTTTTTTTTAAGATTTTACTTATTTATTTGACAGAGAGAGACATAGCGAGAGAAGCAACACAAACAGGGGGAGTGGGAGAGGGAGAAGCAGGCTTCCCACCAAACAGGGAGCCCGATGCGGGGCTCGATCCCAGGACCCAGGACCATGACCTGAGCTGAAGGCGGGTGCTAAACAACTGAGCCACCCAGGCACCCCTAGATCCACAGTCTTAAGGCCGGTGAATCTAATTAAAATGATCAACATTTGTCTAATTAAAAAAATGTTTTTGAGTTATTTTGGAAGATTGTACTTTAAACGAATTTTCTTGGCTGTCACCCTGCTGCTGATTGGGTTGTGAAAGAATGTGAAAAGCTTTGCTACCACTGAGACAAGAAGAAACCATTGGATAAACAAACAAACAAATCACACTGTCTTCAAAACTATGGTAGGGACACCTGGGAGGCTCAGTCAGTTAAGTGTCCGAGACTTGATTTTGACTCAGGTTATAATCTTAGGGTGGTGAGATCCAGCCCTGTGTCTGGCATCCACGTGGGCATGGAGCCTCCTTAAGATTCTCTCTCCCTCTGCCTCTCTCTCTCTCACAAAAATTTAAAAAAAAAAAAAAAAGCTGTGGTAGGCAGCATCCAAAATGACCCCCCAACAATCCCTGCTGCTTAATGTTCATGCCGTTGTTTGGTTCCCTTTCACATTTTACTGGAATTGCTCTGTGTGACCAAAAGAATATGATAGAAGCAATGTTATGTCGCTTTCAAGATAGGCTATGAAAACCTGTGTGACTTCCATTTTGGTTGCTGTCTTGCAACCTTACTCTTTCTTTCGTCATTCAATGTGGGGGAAGTCATTCAATGCCATGTTGTGCGTAGCCCAAGGTGGGGGCCCACAGGGCAGGGATTGAGAGCTTTTGCCAATAACCAGCAAGGAA
The DNA here is from genome assembly GCA_002007465.1 of Ailurus styani. NCBI lineage: Eukaryota > Metazoa > Chordata > Mammalia > Carnivora > Ailuridae > Ailurus > Ailurus styani. The sequence continues at coordinate 2,524,012 of LNAC01000139.1, read as the reverse complement.
CTGAGGCCAATAAACCACAGCCCTAGTCAAGCTATCAGATTGCGGATGACCACAGCCTCTGTGACAGCTTGGGTGCATCTCATAAAGAGATCTTGAACCGGAACCACCCAGCTAAATGACTCAAATTCCTGACCCTCAGAAACTATGTGACATAATAAATGTTTTTTGTCTTAAGCTTCTAAATTATGGGAGTAATTTGTTATGCAGCAACAGATGACTAACACGAAAACCAGCAAGCGCCATGGACAGAAATAATCAGAAGAAACTAAAATAGAGGCTAGGCCCTCCTAGGAAAGCAAGAGAAGGAAGACACTAATTGCAACTCAGACAGTATAATTGTTTTACTTAATTAAAAGAATACGCAATAATTTTTATTTGAGAGGAGAGAAAATCACAACCAACTTATTTATCTTACATATAAATAGTGCATCTTTTACTTCTAATGGGACAATTCTATATTATAGGAGACTTCTAACTATTAATCAAGAAGCCAGAAAATAAGTTTAATTTTGGCTTTGCCAGTGACTGCTGTGGCATCGGCTTTCATAATATTCTTGTATATTTCAGAGGATAATGATGCTAATAATGCTGTTCAGAGTGATGAGAAAAATTACTAATTATTGTTGGCAAGATGCCCCAGAATAATAGAATACTCTATGGGTGCTAAATAATAGCAATGAACAATACTGTAATTGCACAAAGTCGATGGAACATGCCTTCAGAAACCATGAGGTCCAACACAGTATTCTATCTCTTTTTGTCCTTCGTCACTTGGGCCCTTGCTGGACAGTAAATCAAAGGATGACGTCAAAGGGCTGTGATTGTTTTGCCACACTTTCTTGTCTGAGATCAGGCCCTTCCTGAGAAGGACTAGCTTGAAAATATTCTTAGCCTCTGGACTCCTCTGCCTTCATAGCAATGGGAATCAATGGCATAGCTATAGCTTACTGATTATATAGAAATGAATCATTGTTATTGTAGCCAGCTTGGTGACAGCCTCCTGACCAGAGCCTGGTCTCTGATGAAGATGGCTGCATCTGCTTGACTTGTCTCTGCTGCTTTGTCATGGTCCCATAAGCCTTTGAGCCTAAGGCTCCCCTCCCGCCTACTGTGATTTGGGCAGGGAGGGATGAAGAAGGGATCACTGACTACCTCAAGTATCTCTTCTATTGGCCAGAGCAGCCTGAGTACTTGGAGTTTTAGAGTAGGCTTATTCTTTGGGGCTGAGGATTTGTTTCTCTAGAAAGTTACATTTAAGTGTAAATAAATCTATGGAGAATAATAAGTCTCAGAGAAACTGGAGCATACATACAAACATAAAAACTGATCATAAAAAGAGTGCATGTCTACTTCAGAAAATTTGAAATACAAAAACCATACAAAATAAAATAAACATGATTCTACTTCCTTCATTATAGATTATTTACAGTTGACATTTTACCATATTTCCTTTTATTTTTCTCTACATATTTGCAAGTTTTATAATCAATTTTTAAGAATTGCATTATATTAAAAAAATTTTTTTAAATAGCATTATATTGTAAGTGCTTTCCCATGGCATTGAGTACTCTTTGAAAGCATGATTTTTAATGGGTACATGGTATTTTATTGTATTGAATTATCATAATTTATTTAAGGAATTCCTTATTGTTGGGTATTTATGCTATTTATCTGTTTTATTAATTAATTGCTGTTAAAATAACACTGCTTTTTGTTTTAAAGATTTATTTACTTATTTGAAAGAGAGAGAGAATGCTAGTGAGCAGGGGTAGGGCAGAGAGAGAGGGAGAGATTCTCAAGCAGACTCCCCACTGAGTGGGAGCCCTACTGGGGCTAGATCCCAGAACTCCAGGATGACGATCTGAGCCGAAATCAAGAGTCAGATGCTTAACTGACTGAGTCAACCAGGCACCTCAAAATAATACTGCTTTGGCCATTCTTGCATATATACATTTTTGCTTGTGTTTCTGAGTATTTTCTCAGGATAAATTTCCAGACATTAAATTATTGGGTCAGAAGATATCAACTTTTGGTCCTTGATATATATTAATAAAATCTTCCAGGAATTTACATTCTTATCAGCATATCTCATACTGCTTCTGATGATACTGGATATTGTCATTTTTAATTTTTTATTATTATTTTAAAGATTTTATTTATTTTTGAGAGAGAGAGAGAAAGAGAGAGGGAGGGAGAGAGCACAAGTGGGGGGAGGGGCAGAAGGAGAAGCAGACTTCCCGCTGAGCAGGAGCCCGATTTGGGACTTGATCCCAGAACCCTAGGATCATGACTTGAGGTGAGGGCAGGCGTTTAACTGACTGAGCCACCCAGGTGCCTGTGAATATTATCATTTTTATTTATTTTTATTTTTTAAAATATTTTATTTATTTATTTGACAGAGAGATACAGAGAGAGCACAAGTAGACAGAGCAGCAAGCAGAGGGAGAGGGAGAAGCAGGCTCCCAGCTCAGCTGGGAGCCTGATGCAGGGCTCTCTCCCAGGACCCTGGGATCATGACCTGAGCCAAAGGCAGCGGCTTAACCGACTGAGCCACCCAGGCGCCCCAATATTATCATTTTTAAACGTTCACATTTTGGATAGGTATAATGGTGTTATTGGATTATTTTTAATTCATTTAATCATCAGGAAGGTTAAACGTTTTAATGTATTTATGGGTAATTTGTTTATCTTCTATTATATAAATTACTGATAGGCTTTCTTCCTGGGGATTCATGTAACTGAGCCCAGCAGTCTGGTGGAATAATTCTTAGGGGTCAGGAAAAGATAATCTGCTACTAGATAGAATACTAATCTCAAATTTGAATGTTTGTATGTAGTTTGCACCCAGAGCTCTCATATGTCTTTCTGGCGGACCTCTGCGGATGGTTTGCTAATATCCGAAATGGGTCAGTAATCATTTAATGAATGCAGGAATGTTTGGAGGGGTAAGGTCAGACTGCATCTCCAAGGTAGGGTTCTCTGACAATAGCTATTGTGTACTGACTGTTTATTGTGCTTATTGAATTCTTTACATAAATTACCTCACTTGATTTTCCTGCACCCAGAGAGGTAGCTGTATCATTCTCTTCAATGGATAGATGAGGAACTGAGGCTTAGAAAAATTAAATAACTTGTCCAAGGTCTTAGAGCCAGTGAGAGATGCAGTCAGAATTCAAACCTGATTCAGTCTACCTTCAACCCGAAATTTTTTTTTAACCCAAACTCTTAATCACATAGTGAGGCAGCAGTAGGCTGAGCTAGAGTTTAATGGCGGCCATTTCCTGGCTTGAGGCCTGGCTGGCATTTTGCCGTATTATCTTAGTGGTCAGAAGCTTGATGATCCAGGTGGAAGGGCAGAGGATATTCAGAAGTTGCTGGAAACCGTAGAGTAGCCCCCTGCCCCACCTTGTCTGTGGTTTCACTTTCCATGTGTTCAGTTACCTGTGGTCAGCTATGGTCCAGAAGCAGATGGTCCTTCTGATAAATTGTCAGAAGGTCAGTAGTAACCTAAAGCTATGTCACAATGCCTGCATCATTCACCTCCCTTCATCTCATCACGTGGGCATTTTATCATCTCCCGTCATCACAAGAAGAAGGAGGAGTATAGCACAATAATATATTTTGAGAGAAAGAGAGAATGTGGATTCCTATAACTTTTATGACAGTATATTGTTACATTTATTCTCTTATTATTAGTTACTGTGTTGATTTCTTACTATGCCTAGTTTATAAATTAAACTTTATCAGAAGCATATATGTATAACAAAAAACATAGTCTATATAGTGTATGGTACTATCTGCAGGTTCAGGCATCCACGTCTTGGAATGTATCCGCCACACGTAAGGGGGGCTGCTGTACTTCGAAAGGGACTAGAGTCATGCAGACCATGGAGGGGAAATGCTTTGCCTTTTTAGGTGCTCTGCAGGATAATGAATGGTCTCAGGGCTTTAAAGCATTCTTTCTTGTCTTTCTGACGTTCTTGGGACTCTTCCAACCTCCACGGCTGTGGTGCACACAGAGTCAAACGTTTGGGGGGGTTAGTGTAGCCAGGTCGGGGCGACCCCATAAAGCATGCTGGAGTGAGGGAAAGGATAATTCCCTTGGCGTCATGTACAAGAACTTCCACAGAAGCAATAGTCTCTTTGATTATTTTTTTTCCGTAGCTGGTGAAAGGAATTCTATGTTAGAGTTAAGCATGCGGTTTAACCGCTATTGAAAATATGTTAAGCCACAGAAAATAACTTGGGTTAGATATGTAGGAACACTCTGTCTGGTTTCTAAGCTCTTTGTAACAGTTAGTTTATCATTATACTGCACGGCGAGTGTCTGTGTTTATGACAGATTTGGAATATCTTTGTATGGCAAACGATGGACAGCATGTAAAAAAAGAAAGCCAGTGTGAACCAGAGACACGAAGAAGAGCTTTATCTTGCTCCAGGCAATATACTGAATGCAGCAAAGAGTAAATCTTTCTTTGCAAATACATTTGGAATACTTTAAGCATATCACTTGTGTCTCTTGAATTCTCCTATAGGGTCTACTTTTTCACCATCTACAAATGCATGAATTCTGCTTGAGGTCTAGGCATGACACAGATTTACTGCTAGCGTATTGAGTTTTTTTCAGTCTCCTAATCTTCCTACCGTATAAAAGCAACATTCGAAATTTGTTAAGGGATCATTGACTTGCCATTCTAATGAGCTTGGGAAAAGACTAGTTTTCAATGCAAATCTTTCATTTAATTAAGTATATTTTCCAAAGTCTGTCTATTTTTATGAATACACTTAATATGTCCCTTCTTAGATTTGCCCTAAGAGGCTTAAGCTGTGCCCATTTAACTGCTTTCTACACACTATACTCCATTCTGTCCAGAGAGACCCTTTATACATGCTTCAGGCAACTATTTAATTGGTTCCTCCTGATTGGCCACTTCCACCACCTCACCATTTTCCAGTCCTTAGTTTTCTGTGCTTTCCTTTGTGTTCACCCTCTTTGAGTATGATAGAAAGGCCTGTCTGATGAGCAAAGGCACAGCTCCTGGCTGAGACAGATTTCTGGAGAGTTGTTTTAATAAATAGCTAACAGGTATTAAGTGTTGACTGTGCTCTAGCCCCTAGACAGACTTCATGTGGATTATCTCATTTAATCCTCACAATATCCATATGAGGTTGATACTGTTAATAATCATAGTTTATAGACAGAAACACAATGTCAGAGAGGAGGAGTAACAATGCCTATGATCATTTACTATAAATGTTATTGGTCAACAGAATGTTCACCATTAGCCAGGATTTGAACCTCTTAAGCTTTACTCCAGAGCCCTGCTCCTCTTTTTGGAGATGGAATGGGGTGGGGAGTCCAGCTGGACCTTGTTGCCCCAAGGCACATAGGTAATGGATACCACAGAGATGGTGGTCAGGAGAGAGACGAAGAAGATGGTCCTAGGCTAGTAGTCTACTCTTCGAAATGATTCTGGACATAAGGTAAAGGGATGTGAGCGAATTAACACTTCCTGGATCTGAGAAGTCAGGAGAGATCAGCACTCCCTCATTTGGCCTTCAAGGGGCTGGTCATGCCTACTTACATCACGGAGGGGAATTTTCTTTACTCAGTCCACCAATTCAAATGCTCATCTCTTCTGGAAACACTCTCACAAACACACCCAGAAATTATGTTTAACTAGTCAAGTTGATACATAAAATTAACCATCACAAATCCACCCCTTGTCAACTTGGCACCCATACCCAACTCCTTAAACCATACTTAATCTCCAAATAAAGACATTAACAAGGTCCTAATTCTACCTACCATGATACAACTGTCCTGTATACAATCAAAAACATGCTAATCCTTTCCACAGAAGAGGAGATAAAGCCCTTGAATTTTATGTAATTTCCTCCTTGATATCCTGTAACTGAAATACTTTGATTTAAAATTAACAATACTTAACTGCTATGCTATAAAGTCCATACATTTTATGTTGCATGATAAGGAAATAAGAGAGGAAAGGAACAAACATAAATGGGTGTGTACATACATATGCATGTATGAATCCAGAATAAATATACCAGGTACCAAAGCTCTGGGTTCATAAAGCCCCTGACACTAGCATGCCACCAGCAGTTGACTTTGGGAGGGATTGGTTATTGCTTTGGAGAAACATCAGGGGCATGAAATCACAATCCGGTGCTTCTGCATTCACTGGCTAAAGTGCTGTCTTTCTGGGTTGCTGTTTTTCACGTGGAGTAATGAGGTGAAAGGAATCTCAGGATCGTTCCAACAGTGGAGTCAGCACTTTGTTAGGGTTTAATGTGTCCTCAGCTTCCATCTCACAAAGGCAATTCTTATCCCTTCCCATGACACACTCCTGGTCTCCTCTCCCTGAGGCAGTGGAGGCCAAAGGCAGAGTTCCAGAAAACGTGAAAAGTGGGCTCATTTTTCTCATTTGGGAGGGAGGGAGGCACATCTTCCTGAGTTTCTCTCTCACTCTCGGAGGTGTCTCTTATTAGTCTTGGCCATAATTGATGTCATATTGTTTTCTTGCGTCACAGATATGCCTCATGCCAGTGAATTAAACTTCTGTTATTCCAAAGCTGAGGGATTGTTTGCTTTCCTTGAAGGAAAATTGAGGTGAAATTGTTTAACTTAGGGGAAGCATACATACTTGCTTTCCTGTTTCCCAATCTTCATATTCACCTGCCCTTTTCCTTAATAGTTTACCTGTCAATTGTCCTCCCCAGTTACCCTCTTCTACTACTTTTGTTATTTTTATAATTTAGACAAACTATAATGAGGATGAGTTTTCATCAAAAATTGTATTGAGTTTGATTTTCTGTGCAGCTTAAAGCTCACGGAGACAGGGGAGCAGAAAAAAGTAGTGAAAATGCAGATTTTACAGGTAGGATTCTTGAATTCCTTCCTGTTGCTAGTATCACCTCGTCCTATGAGTGCAAAATGGACATTTTACCGTTCTGTGCCTTAGTTTCCCATCCTGCAGAATAAGACCTTTCCTATCTCTCAGGGATGCTGTGAGGATAATGTGATAGCATATTTGAAAGAGCTCTAAACACTTAGCAGGAAAGACATTGTAATCTGTCTCCAATTACCTTGTGTTACAAAGGGGACTAACATAAGGAATAATTTAGGACTGCAGTGCTATAAAAATAATTGCATACACTTATTCGACCTGTCTCTTAGTCTTTCTCATATATGCCTATTCTATTAATATCTGTCCTGGAGCGGGTAGATAGGGTGGAAATACTCCTAGACCGGTTGGCATGGAAACTAACCCCAGAGCATGCTGGGAACATGCAGGCAGTCCTTGGACCCAGCTGTGTGGCAGGTGTGACAACACCCCTCCCCCCGAAAAATCACTGAGGAACCAAGGAATGCCTAATTTGACTAGAAGTCGCATAATAGGAATGTAATTGAGTTGTAAATATGCTATTGTTCCTTCTCTTCAAAAAAAAAAAAAAAAGCACTAAAATACCCTAAGACAAGATGGATGTTAAATCAGTCTTTCTCAGCATATCACAATCTGCCTTATGAAATTATTCATTTAAAAAAAAGACTGGGGAACCTGGGTGGCTCAGTTGGTTAAGCATCGGACTCTTGGTTTTGGCTCAGGTTATGATCTCAGGGTCCTGGGATCGAGCCTCATGCTGACTTCTGCCTGAACGTGGAGTCTGCTTAAGATTCTCTCTCTCTCTCCCTGGGCCCCCTCCGCCTCTTAAAAAAAAAAAAAAAAAGACTAAACAGGGCTTACAAACTAGTGTAATAGATACTTTTAGGGATGTCTACTTATCTTACACCAGTACTCTTTCTCTAGAAACTTCCTCTCCTCACAGAGGGTTGAATTTGTAGGTAGCCTGTTTATACTGCAAGCCACACTGACTAGATTAGAACTGGATACCCAATTTAGTTGGACAATCAGAGTCTCTGTCCCTGGAATTGGGAATTGGAAAAGATAATTTAAAAAAAAATGAGTTACCAGCTGTTAATGAACAGCTTCCGAGGCATGCAGTTCTAACATGGGAGGAAGATGTGGTGGAACAAACATGGCTTTGCTACTGTTTTTGAATCAAGGCTTGGAGTTCACACCTTGCCTCCCACATGCACTAGCTGTGTGGTCATGCACAAGTTCTAGTGCCTCCCTGAGACTTCATTTCTTATCTTTAAACTAGGTTGTTGTTTTGGTTTTTTTTAACCCTAGTTTTATTAACCCCAGTTTTACTGAGATACACCTAACATATAACATTGTGTAAGTTAAGATGTACAACATGTTGATTTGATATATTTAAATATTCTAAAATCATTCCTACCGTAGTGTTAGCTAACACCTCCATGCCGTCACATAATTACCATTTCTTTTTTGTGGTGAGAACATTTAAGATCCACTCTTTAGCAACATTTGAGTACACAATACAGTATTACTAGCTGTTACCACCAGGCTGTATGTTAGATCCCCACAACTGGTTAATCTTATAACTGGAAGTTTGTACCGTTTGACCAATATATACCCATGGAAATGATTTTCATTCAGTCTGGACTATTTGCTTAAACTGTACCATGCTGAAGAAGTAGGCCAGAGATTAGTCTGCTGGGTTTTACTGTTAATTATATACAAGTTTATCTCCCTGCCCCCCCCCAACTTGTGAACTGGTTGGTAGAAAGAATTTAGCTTCATTCACCTGAATTCATCTGAACCCACCAGACTGTGAGCTTTGACTTACGAAATTAACTAAATGTACTGTGAGAGCCATGAAGCTTCTTGGGGGTTTGACCATCCCCCCAGGAAACCTGGGTGCTCCAGATTTCACAGAAAAGTCATGAGAGTTGTCAAGAAATGGTTTAATTGAGGGTGGTGTTTACTGATTATATTAGTCAGGATCCTGGCAGGAAACAGTTGGCACACTTAATGCATAATTTGAAAACTTAATAAAGGGACGATTCTCAAAGGACGCAGTGTAGAGAAACCACAGGGGTAGTGTAACACCCCGTATGTAGTGTGCTGTTGCTACCCCTCCCATGCCGAAGTGGGGAAGGCCAGGGAATAGTTCTGGGGACAAAGAGAACAAAAGAAAGAGCTTGGGGGCAGAGAGGAAAAGCACAAGAGCTCCGTGGAGAGGGGAATGCCGGACAGGAGCATGACGTCAGCTCTGGGTCACCTCACAGGCGGGGAACCTGACCTCACTCCCTCAAGTTCTCCTCCCTGTTAATGTCCTTCTGTTGTTCCCCATTGGCCGAACTCAGCTGGAAGGACAAGGACAAGAGAGCAGATGGATGCCATCCACACAATTCAGCCTCCTGGGCCATGGAGCAGAGTGGAGGAGGGCATGGTGTGGATCAGGGGAGCAAAGGGGAGGTCTACTGCTCCCTGACTGCTCTTTCCACCAACTTTATATCAAACTCTCATCTCCTCCTAACCGGACAATTGCTGTAATCGCCCATCAGTTCTGATCATGCGACTCTCCAGCTGTCTCTGTCCTGATCTGGGCCGAATTTCCACCCCTCCAGCCACACGTATATCCTGAACCCCTACACTGAACTACTTCTAGCTTCTCCTCATGCCTCTTTATGTTTGTAGGTACCACGTTCTCTGCCAAGAATGCCCTTTGCAGTCCTTGACTACCTGTCAAAATTCTAGTCAGTCTTTACAGACTAACGTGCATTTTTCTCTGTAATTTTCTGGTCCCATCCCAGCAGGGTTGGACACTTTCTTTACTGTCCTCCCAGATCATCCTTCAGCTTCCCGTGGTCCTATGTGTTGCAGAGGACTGTTAACACCGGTTCGTGTCCCTTCCTCTGCCGTGGGTCCTGGAGGGCTCCTGTGTGTTATACTCCACTGAGTATCCTTAGCACTTCCTGCAGTGCCTGGAACAGACTTGACACTCAAGAAATGTTTGATAAATGGACACATTTTCTGCTTTCAGTTATGCCCATCTTCCGTTAGACTTCCACTTACCCCCACACCCTCCAGAGTTCTTATTCAAAACACAAACTCATTGTGATCCTCTCATTCCTAGATGTCTCTAGTGCTTCCTACAGAGCACAGAATGATGCATGAGCTCTCAAACATGTCTCCATTTGTCTCATCTACTACTCCTCCTTGGCTCCCTTCCTACGTTCTCGTTCCCATTCCAAGTCCTGTGGAAGTGCCTAGAGCTCCCTAGCAAGCCATACTTTCCCATATTTTGTCACATTTGCATCTGTTCCTCCTTCTGCCTGGAATGCCTTCTCCACTTTCTGACACTCTCCATCTCTCCTCTCCCCACCCCGACCCCAGCTCTCCTCCACCAGTATACTTGGCGAGGTCATATTTTTTAAAGACTTACCTTATATGGCATTTCCTCTAGGAAATTTTCCTTGAAAGCGTTCCTTGCAATGCAACAGTTAGCTACTTTTTTAAAATCTCTATGAAATTCCTTACACATTGTGTTGAAATGATTCATTTATGTGTCATTGTTGTCTTTCTTATGTCCAGAGTCTAACACAAAGCCTGACATATACAGTACAACTAACAATTGTGTCTTGAATGAATATATGACAAATGAAGAAATCAGTCAAACCAGAGTTTGGGGTCCCCTGGATTTGCAGTTGCAGGGAGCAACTATTCTTCCTCTGGCTATTTTTATATAACATATGAGGTCCTGCTTGCACACAGGGGTCGGCCCAGTCACATCTGACATGACCAGTGGGTATAAGTAGAAGTCTCTGACACTAAAGAACAGTGTCCTTAAAAGCAAAGGGAGCATCCTTCCTTCCTTTCCCCTTTCTGTGGGTTCTCTATGGTCTACCATTCCAATAACCATCTTGGAGCCCAAGGTGGGAATGGTGGAACAGTAAAAGGGGTGGCGGGGAAATGGTGTCTCTGATGATTGTGGAGCTGCCATGTCAGCCCTACGTGATCTACGCGGACTTTTAAATAAGAGAGAAATCAGCTTTTGTGTTGTTCAAACCCTTGTTCCTTTAGGACTGCGGCCATTTGCAACCAAACGAAATTGTAATTAACATATTTCCTTAATCATTTCTGCTGGCTGGGCCAGAGTCATATGTCATGAAAAATAATTGGCAAATCACAACTTACTTTTCTGTACCTACAATTCTTGCTTCAGTTTTTTCTTGTGACCTTTCAAATCAGCTTTTGGGGAGGCATATTAAGAGCCTAAATATAAACAGGGATATCACTCTTTCTTTGTAAATAGACCTATGCTTTACTGAATTTCAGAATTTCATCTTACTGTGACAGCCGACTTTGAGTTGAAATGTCTATACCTCAGCATCAGAGAAAGGGTCAACAGAGATAGGTCTGTACTGCCAAGGAATGTTTTATTTTGATTTTAGTGGAAGCTGCTGCCTCCATTGTCAGAGACCAATTTATTTACAGCTGCCCATTTGTCTCAGTGATGTTTACCCCTGCTTTAAATCAGTGTCCATAGCTCTCTCCCCAGCACCTCTTGATCTGGCTCTTAGGACATAAGCATCCAATGCATTGTAGCCCCTTGTTCTTGCTTTTCAGTATTGTTTTTTAATTTTGTTTTTGTTTTTCTCTCTTGATTCACTTCTCAATAGGCAGAGGATGGACAGCAGTTTAGGCAAAGAGAATCATTATCCACCCCATCTGGCAAAGTTCAGTTTACCGTGTGAATTGGGATTTTTTGTATTAGAAAAGCTGTGGAGATTTTTGATTAGATGGATTTTTCAAGGAGTTTTCCATGAGGAGTCAGCAGCCTGTGGTTATGTTCCACACTTATTAAAAGATGGAGTTGTAAAATTGATGTGTATGTAATCTCTTTTCAGGTTCCCATGGCAACAGTGGCAGCAAGTCAGTGAGTAGCTTTTCTATTCTTCCTTCAAGACCTTCAGGCTGTAAGATTGTTTCAGAAAACAAAAACAAAAACAAAAACAAAACCTGTTCTTCCTTTAAAGTATAATATATACATTTAAACACATTCTAATGAAACAGTTATGAGGCTAGGAATAGCCACAGGATGCGAGTTCAGAAAGGAAGTGGCTCTGCTATTAACAAGCTACGTGACCTTGGGCAAGTCAATTACCCTCTGCCAGCCTTGATTTTTCTCATCTATAGAATATGTCTACACTACAGGATTGTGAGAGGACTAAATAAAAGGATGTACCTGAACTGCTTAGCACAATCTGTGGCTTGGTGGATATTTAGGCAGTTGGGATACATACGGTATTATGTTGTAAGCCTTCAATATGAATGTAACTGGCTTGGTCCTTTTAATACCAGCAGGATCAGTAGAGATGTCTCTTCTGTTATTCCTGGTATTGAAGATGTGTATTTCCTCATTTTTTTTCTCAATAAGTGTTTATCTGTGTCTTTATATCTAAAGTGCATCACTTGAAACCAAGTTGAAACCATGTGTTTTGTTTTGGTTTTTTTTAATCCAATAAGATAAGCTCTGTCTTTAACCAGTGTTTAGTCTATTTGCATTTAATATAAATTATTGATATGGTTGGGTTTAAATCTATTTTCTGTTTGTCCCCTTTGTTCTTCCTTTATTCCTTCTTTTCTGCCTTATCATGAATTAACAAAATATTATTTATTATAATATTCTAAGTCCTCTACTGGATTTTGAACTACAACTTTTTTTTCTTATTTGTTTTAGTGGTTGTCTAGGGATTACAGTATTCACCCTTATTCCATTACCTAACATCTCATCTTTGCGATATTGGTGTTGTATATTTAACGTCTATATTTGTTACACTGGTACGACGTCACATGCTTTACATAGTCAATGATCTTTTAAAGAAGTTAACTAAACACTGTCTTTATATTTAACCACATATTTACTATCTTAGGTGTGCTATATTCCTTCCTGTAAACCTGGTGTCAATTCCATTCACCCTGCATAACTTCTTTGAGAAGTTCTTATGGTGTGAGTCTCCTGGGACCATATTCTCTCAGCTTTCATTTATCTGGATATGTCTTTATTTTAACCCTGATTTCTGAAGAACATTTCCATTGCACATATAATTCTAGCTTGACCAGTTTTTCTTTAAGTACTTAAAGGTTTTGTTCTTTGGGTTTATATTATTTCCAATAAGTCAGCTGTCATTCTGAATACAAATGTCATATGTCTTCTTTTCCTCTGGCTGCTTTTATCTGGAGTCTTCAGCACTTTGACTATGATGTGCCTTGCTTTGGTTTTCTTTGTATTTATCTGTTGAGGTTCACTAAGCTGATGACATCTGTTCATGGAAGTTTTAAATTAAATTTGAAATACTTTTGGCCAATACTTGTTCAAATAATTTTATCTGTCTTCTTCACTCTTTCCTCTCCTTCTGAGGCTCTAAATATTTCTGTATTGGAATGTTTGTTCCTGGCCCAAAAGTCATTGAGGCTCTATTCATTTCTTAAAACTTTATTCTCTCTTTGTGTTTCAGTTTGGATAAATTCTTTTAATTTGCCTTCTAGTTTACTGATCCTTTCTTGTTGATGGTCCAATATGTTTTAATCTCATCAAATGACTATCTCTCAGAGATGTAATTAGCATACAATAAGATTTACCAGTTTTTAAGTGTACAGTTCTGTTTGTTATGACAAATTTATACAGACATATAGTCATTATCGCAATGAGGATACAGAACCTTTCTGTCCCCCCAACATGTTCTCTCTTGCCCCTTCGCAGTCATTTTCCTCCTACCACCCTCAGGTTCTGGTAACTACAGATCTGTTTATGCTTCTATAGTTTTGCCTTTAAAAAAATAATAACATATAAATGGAATTAAGCAGAAAAGAGTTTTTTGTGTTTAACTTCTTTAACTGAGGATAATGCTTTTGGGATTCATCTATGTTGTGCCATGTGTCAGTAGTTATAGCTGAGTAATATGTAGGTGTATGTATATGAACCTGTCACAGTTTTTCTATTTGCCAGTTTCCAGTTTGGTCCCTATTATTTCCTTGTGGTTAGAGAGTAGATGTCACATGTCAGTTTTGTTTTGTTGGTTTTTTAAATTTGAGCCACGCTGTTAGGTGATCATTGTGATTTTAACTTGAATTTCTCTGGTGATGAATGATGTTGAACTTCTAATACGCTTATTTGTCATTCTCATATCATCTGAAGAACATGTTCAAATCTTTGCCTGTTGTTAAAATTTTTTAAAAGTTCTTGAATTGTAAGATTTGTTTGTTTATTTATTTAGTCCAAGTAGAAGGCCTTTTATTAGATATTTGTTTAACAAATACTTTCTCCCAGTCTTTGGCATGATTTTCTAATTTCCAACTAGTGATTTTCAAAGAGAAAACTATTTAAAATTTGATAAAGTTTAACATATGATTTTTTTCTTTTTATGATTCATACTTTTTATGTCACAAAAACTGTCTAAATCAAAGCCAAAAATTTTTCTTCGATGTTTTCTTCTATACATTTTATAGATTCAGATATTACATTTATATCTCTGATTTATTTCAAGTTAATTTTTACAAATTATGAAGCAAGCCTCAGGTTTATTTTTCCAGTAGGGATATTGATTATACTAGTCAGTTATGAAGAAGATTATCCTTGCCCTATTGAATTGTTTTGACCCCTTGTTAAAAGTCACAATGTCTCATTTTCCCTTTCACTCTCTCATATCTTCCTCCTTCTCTTTCTCTCAACACTCACTTCTCCCCAACCATCCAGCCATTCATCCATCCACTCATCCATCCATCTACCTGACTACCTCCACTCTTGGTCCAGGAAACTTTAAGTCTTCATACCCAATGCTCAGTGCTCATAGGCAGAAAACCCTTACCTTTGTTATATTTCTATAATCAGTAGGGGGAATATAACTTGAAATATCTAATTTCTACTATGTGCTTTAAAAAGTCCAGAGAAGGGACACCTGGGTGGCTCAGTTGGTTAAGCATGTGCCTTTGTCTTAAGTCATGATCTCAGCGTCTTGGGATCGAGCCCCGCATCGGGCTCCGCGCTCAGCAGAGAGCCTGCTTCTCTCCCTCTGCTGTCTGCTACATCCCCTGCTTGTGCTCTCTCTCTAACAAATAAATGAATAAAATCTTTAAAAAAAAAAAAGTCCAGAGAATTTTACTGAATCGTTGCTTAAGTCCCAAAGCAGTAGTTTCCCCAGTAAAATTCACCAAGCTACTTTTTTTTTTGAAGACTTATTTATTTATTTTAAAGATTTTATTTATTTATTTTACAGAGAGATCACAAGTAGGCAGAGGCAGGCAGAGAGAGAGGAGGAAGCAGGCTCCCTGCTGAGCAGGGAGCCCGATGCGGGCCTCGATCCCAGGACCCTGAGATCATGACCTGAGCTGAAGGCAGAGGCTTAAACCCACTGAGCCACCCAGGCGCCCGACTTATTTATTTATTTCAGAGAGAGGGAGAGAGAGAGAAAGGGTGTGGGTGAGTGCAGGGGGAAAGGTAAGAGGGAGGGGAGAAAAAGAATTTCAAGTAGACTCTGCGCTGAGCACGGCACCTGTGGGGGGCTCTATCTCACGACCCTGAGATCATGACCTGAGCTGAAATCAAGAGTCAGACGCTTAACTGACTGAGCCATCCAGGCACCCCATCAAGTGACTTTTTTTTTTTAATGAAAATATCAGGCTGTAATTTAAAAGGCAAATAGAAAGAAGCCAGGGCTATCTTTTATTTAATGCAAAATAATGTCAGTTGAATTTAGAGTTATGGCGTGATCTGGGGTGGGATAGTACATATAAAACCCGTGTAATTTTTGAAAAAGTACTCCTTCTGAAACAGTTTGAAAAATTGCTGTGAAAATCTTTTTGACAATCTGAAGAGCCATGATTAGAGAAAAACCACTGCTGTATTTCACTAGCATTCAGTTTTTTTATGGTGCTTTACCGCCCTTAATTATAGTATTAGACAGTATCAGCTTTAAATATCAAAAAGGGAGGAGGAAAGAAGCCATCTGGAGTTTGTTTCTGTTAAAAGCAAGATTTCTAGTTGTGCTTTTGTTAAATCTTTATTGCTCATTCAAAGCTTTTCTGTTTGTAAGATAATCATAATATAATATTGCATATAACCTTTTATTTGCAGAGGCCCTTCCAGTTTGGAAAACCCTTTCATACCCATCATCTCATTTTATCCTCACTCATTCATTAATTTGACAAATATTTATTGAGTGTCCATACTGTGTTGAGCACCAAGGGTACAGTGATGAAAGAGATGGTCTCAAATTTTATCTACTTGCTGACGCTGCCCAAATTTATATCTCCAGTCTTTATAGTTTCCCTCGAACTTCTGAGTTAGCATGTCTAACTGATTCAGCATTTCCACTTGGGTTTCTAATATGTATTTCAAAGTTAACTAACATGTCAAAGCAAACTCACCCCTGCCTCCACACTTCTCGTTTTCTCATGTTAATCCTCTCCTTCTCTAAGCTCTGTAGCTCTCTATCTCCATTTCAGTCGGTCAGGTCAAAACCTAGGGTGACATTCTTTTTTTTTTTTTTTTTCAATTAGATTTCCTGCCCCACATGGGGCTTGAACTCACAATCCCTAGATCAACGCTTGTATGCTTTACTGATTGAGCCAGCTAGGTACCCCCCAAAACCTGGGAGACATTCTTGATTCTTCTCTCTCCCTACTCCACTGCTTGCCCCATCTGTCAGGAAATCCTGTAGCCCTACCTCTAAAATATATCTGGAATTGAAACCCTTCCCACGACCACCATTGCTGCTTTCCATTCAAAACACCTTTATTTCTTACCTGGATCACTGCTATATGTAACTTCCACCATCACATTGTTTCCTTTAAGACCTTTTTCAAGGGGCACCTGGGTGGCTTAGTCCTTTAAGCATCTGACTCTTGATTTCAGCTGGGGTCAGAATCTCGGGGTCATGGGACCAAGACCTGCATGAAGCCCCACTCTGAGCCTGAGTGGAGCCCCTCCTCTGGTTCCGTCCTCAGCAGGGAGTCTGCTTGAGATTGTCTCCCTTGCCCTCCCACCCCCATTCTCTCTCAAATAAATAAATAAATAAATCAGAGTAAGCCAAAGAAATCAGAAGTTATTCTTTTACCCCGAACTAGCCAATCTTCCCCTCTCATTCATAATAAAATCAAAAGCGCTTAGCATAAACTGCATGTGCTTCCAGGAAATGGGCTCTCCTGCCATTTCCTCCCATTGGGCTCTCACTCTCTCATCTCCAGCCACACTGCCCTTGCTATTTTTGGAAAAACCACTCAAGGCCCTGACCCTTAGTGCTCCTACTCCCAGATACACTAGCTCTGGGTATCTGCACATCTTACGCCTTCCTTTTCTCCAGGTCTCTGTCAAAATGTCATCTCCTCAGGCCTTCCCTGACCACCCTGTATAAATTATACCCCCATGATGGTCTACTTCATTCCTTTGAAAACGTTATCCTTCTTCAGGATGCCTATTACTACTGGACATGTTGTCAATTATTTGCTCATTTGTTCAAGGCCTGGCTTCTCTGTTAGAAAACAGGGTCTTGGGGCACCTGGGTGGCTCAGTGGGTTAAAGCCTCTGCCTTCGGCTCGGGTCATGATCTCAGGGTCCTGGGATTGAGGCCCGCATCGGGCTCCCTCCTCGGCAGGGAGCCTGCTTCCTCCTCTCTCTCTGCCTGCCTCTCTGCCTCCTTGTGATCTCTGTGTCAAATAAATGGATAAAATCTTAAAAAAAAAAAAAAAAAAGAAAGAAAGAAAGAAAGGAAAACAGGATCTTAATCTCCTGATTTTACTGATGCATCCCCAGTGCACTGAGCAGCATCTGGGACCCAGAAGCCGCTAAACAATACTTGTTGAATGAATCAACAAATCAACCCAGATAAAACGTCCTTACCTTCGTAGGCTTTATATTCTAATTGGGGGAGACTGGCAACAAATAAATGTAAAAGCACAGTTTGAGGTCAGACTTGGAATTGGGTGATGGGATATGTATGTGGTGGGAGGGAGGGAGATAACTTCAGATAGGCTATCTCTCGGAGGAGGTGACGTTTAAACCAGGACCTGCATACCAGTAAGAAGTCAGCCTTGATGCAGAATTATCATTTTTTCACTTTATGAATCCAGAAACCAAAGGTTAAGAGAAACTGTGTGCCTTTTTGCTTCAGTGGAATAGAAGTGAGTTTATAATCCCAAACTCTGACCACAATTTGTTGTCTTCCCCATTAAACTTCAAAGCCTTTCGCAACCGAAATGGCTAAAGTGTAATACTAATGAGAAACGACTACAACATGCGACCCATCTCTCTGCTGACTTTAGGGCGAGAATCACCGCCCAGGCTCAGCAGATTGGCAGCTGGCCACATGGAGACAGTTGGAAAACATATTTCTTTTTTTTCTGTTTCATTTTATATTCAACCTTTGCATTTAAGATTAGTGATCGTGCAGCTCAGCCCTAAAAGAAAAAGAAAGTCCCTAATTGTTCTCACTCAGACAGCCACTTCTTAAAAGTCATTTCTCTCAGTTCCATAAACCAGTCCCCCAGGAGTGATCTCCTTTGGCTGCATAGTACTGAACTTGTCTTCATGTCTCAGGAATGCTCCAGGATTTCTTTTTCAAATGGTCATGTCATGCTGGTTGTTTTCAGGTCCTCAGAGCTCTCTCAGGCTTTTTCTCAAACACAGAGACATAGTGCAAGGCCAAATCCTCCTGGTTTCAGCCCTGCTTCCTGTAGCAGATGGTAATCCTGTGTCTGAGACACTGAGGCTCCCTTTTGCTTTGCTAATAGCCCGTGAGCCTTTGGGAAAGCTTGATTGATAACATCTTTGGAAAAAAGTAAAAGAAAAACCTACTGAGATGACCTGTTCTGGTAATGGCTTGAGGCCTAGCTTGGAATGTACCCAACAGCAAAATCTTTGAAGAGCAGAAGCAAAAAATTCAAACACTTGCTGACCCTAGTGCTTAGTAATTCACCACCTCACTATCTCGAGTTTTCTTTCTCTATCGTTCATTTTTATGTACATGACTTGACTAATTTCTCGGCTCGTTTCCAATGACGTAATGTAGGAAAGGAGTTGGGAGAGAATAAAGCAAAGAACGCACAATTCCTAGAGTGAGAAATGAGTTTCAGAATGAACCTAGGGAAAAGACATTCTTTTCTTTCCCTTTTTTATTCAGTATTTTGGGTGGGGGCAAGGTGCAAAGAATAAGAAAGATTGTTGGTTGATGCTAGTAAGTTTAGCTTATGGTATTATTCAAGAAGAAAAGTGATTAATAAGGGATCTGCCTGTGGAAAAAAGATGAACGCGTTAGAAGCAGAGGAGTAAGAAATGGTTAAGGAGAAAGCCCAGCTGAGAGCGTCCATATGCACGAAAGCAAGAGGGGAGTGGTGAGCAGACCGCTCAGCATCTCGGGGTCTCTGATGCTGGTGAGAAAGAAAAATGAACAGTGGAACTGCACTCACACAGATGCAGCATGTAGAAACGTAGGGGGCGGGGGTGAGGGGCAGGACCACTGGCTGAAACATCAGAGCAAGTATGTGAAACTCAAATGGGCTTTTCTGATGGGGGTAGGAGGCTGCAGGTGGGCCTTTTGGCATGCTGGCAATGATGGCACTCTGTATGCTTGATGGAAATAATTTAGTGGAAGCACATGATGCTACATGCAATTAGAACCTGGAGTAAAACATGATTGCTGTTGTCATGTTTGCATATGTAGGATTATATTATAATTAAATGGAATAGTAACAAGAGGTGTGTGTAAATTATCCTCCTGGCTTGTGTGAAAAGATAGAAATAAGCAGAAGTGGACTGGAGTAGGGGGGATGCCCTGTCTATGGGCTATTTCTGCCAGGAAATCCTGGCACCGTGCTGGGAAGCTGAAGCTATGAGGGGGTTGGCCTCAGGTAAGAAAACGAATGACCAGGATCCTGGCTTTGAATCAGCAAAAGACCAAGCTTTTACAGGTTAGGCAGAAGCATGAACTCCTATGATTTGGGTGAGAGAGTTTTTAGATTATCCTGCCTGTGTCAGACTGTGTCTTATTTAAAGCAGCTTTCCCCATGAGAGATCTGTTCCTATTGGCATATAGATTTGATCAGGGAAACACTTCTCACCTACGTCCCTGCCAGCTATTGATGTTCTAAAACTGGTCTTTCTTTCTTTTTTTTTTTATTTGGTCTTTCTTTTCTTGTTGTCTCTATTTCTTTTGCTTAAAGCTAAAGCGTAATTGGTTGACTGTTCTTCATTAAATGTTAACTATTTATTATTAACCTAAGTAATTTGGGTCTCAGGCTGTAAGAATGAGAATTTGACCTCCAGAATAGATAGATTTATAATTAACAATTGGTGTGTGATGCTAGATCCCAGATAAGGGACAAGGAGGAAGAACATGGTTTGGGGAGCTGGCATGTTGAATTAGAGGTGCCAATAGAACATCCGGCTTTCAGTGTCTGGGAGATGGTTGTACGTACAATTCTAGAGCTCAAGACAGGAATGGATTAAGGATAGACATGTAGGAGTCATCAGATCTTGGGTGTTGAAACCAAGCCATAGGAGTGAATGAAATAACAACCTAGGTTGAAGAGAGAGAGTGGAAGCTGGACAAGGACGGGTCATTGTGGAATACCTATTTTAAAGGTGAGTAGAGGCAAACAATCTCACAAAGAGAAGAAACCAGAGATAGAGTAGGAAAATCAGGAGAGGCTGGTATCAGGACAGCTAAAAGAAGTTTTGAGATGAAGAGAGAATATGACAGTATCGATGCAACAAAGATGTCAACATATTAAGATTGAAAACACTGAAATTCAAGTGCATGAGATTTCAAAGTGATAAATGGGAGCACAGTGCCTTGTCCAATAGGTATGTATCTCATCTTTTAAAATGATTCAACCCAGTATGATCTTCCCAACAAAATGAAATTGGGTCAGTCTGTGTATTTACTTTTCATCCACCATCTCCTGGGACTGTCTGTTTGGCTAACTTCTGCTTTCTGGCTACCGACTACAGCTCCTGGTGTTTTTCTATTTGGATCCCTAGTCAAGGGTCTCAGCTTCCCCTGGGAGTACCAGGGACATCCTTTCCATGTCGTCTAGAAAGGACCTCTCTGGGCTGTTCTGGTTTCCTCTTCCATGGACAAGGGAGAAAAATGTGTCCATCAACTAACAGAGCTGGGTAGCTTGTTTAGTGGGGCGGGAGGAGCCAGTCAGGACTGACTAACGGTGTGGCAAGAGCAGGTATCCAAGAGAGAACAGTCTGATAGCCTTCATCTCCTGAAAGGCAGAAGGACACATGTGGGGCAGGAAGGCACAAATGTGCCCAGTGTGTGGCTACCATATGTGGCTGGCGTGGCCGTGAGGCTCATCAGTCTCTTTGTCCTCCTCCTAGAGTGGGTTTGGAGTGGAGGAGTCGATTCTGAGGAGCGGATTCAAAACCAGGACATGGAACATGGCTATAAAATAACATACTAATAATTATCTCAGATTTTATATATCCGCACAATATTTCCAGCTCTAAGCATCTCCTCCCCTTCTAAGGGGAATGCTTGTTCCAGGGATGCACTTATTACTCGGAATGCCTTTGGGACTCTTCATCTCCCTCAACGATCGCCTTCGTCTCCTTCCATATTAGTTTTCTATTTCTGCAAAGAAAATTACCACAAACTTACTGGCTTAAAAGCAACACCCATTTATTAGCTCACCATTTTGTAGGTCAGAAGTCCTTGTGAGGTTTGGCCAGGTTTTTATCTGGAGGCTTGGAGGGAGGGATCAGCTCTCAAGCTTATTCAGGCTCTTTAAGAATCCAGTTCAGTGTTGGCTGCCAGCTGGGGACCATTCTCATATTCTTTTTTTTTTTTTAAGATTTTATTTATTTATTTGACACAGAGAGAGAGATTACAAATAGGCAGAGAGGTAGGCAGAGAGACAGGGAGAGGAGGAAGCAGGCTCCCTGCTGAGCAGAGAGCCCTATGCGGGCCTCCATCCCAGGACACTGAGATCATGACCTGAGCCGAAAGCAGAGGCTTTAACCCACTGAGCCACCCAGGCGCCCCCATTCTCATATTCTATAAGCTGCACTCGTTTCTGAGCATGTGGTCCCTCCGTCTTCGTGAGCAGGGCTGTGTCCAGTCATTCTTAAGTGGGGGTCCCTCTGACTTCTTCTGTCACCAGCCAGAGAAAATTCTCTGCTTTTCAAGGGATCGTGTAACTAGAACTAGTTCACCTAAGTAATCTCTATTTTAAGGTCAAACCTTAATCATATCCTCAAAATTCCTTCTGCCATGCAATGTGGCATGATCACAGGAGTGATGTCCCATCGCATCCACAGAAAAGGGAGTTATACAAAAGTGAGTCTTTAGGGGTCACTCTTAGAATTCTGCTTATGACACTTTCACAGCCTCTGTCTATTAAATGCCACTAGGAGTGCCAAATTTTTAAGAGTGAATCAGCTCTTTCAGAGACAACCAAAAGTCATTTCATGAATAAGATGGGGGATCAATTTTTCATTTAAAAAAAACTGGATTTGAATACAAAGAAATATGAATGTTTTGTTTACATGACCCATAAATAAGATCTGAAAGTAATTTCAACATGGAAGTTTTTTTTTCGTGTTTGATTAGGCTACTAAAAAGAATACTTTTTATGGGAACTGATGTGTTGAAGAAAATTAAAAAAGAAAAAGAATCATTTGAACGGAAGCAGAGTGCAGAAGTATGTGAAGCCCAAAATTCCCTTCCCCAGTTTTAGATAAACTGGTCTCCTGGGTCCAACATTTATTCACTAGCAATGGAATTTGTGTCTTAATTTCCCTTTCCCTCCCACCTGCAAGTGACACTGGGCCAGAGGAGTAAAATTCTTGTCCAGCTCAGCAGTTCTAAAGGGGAGCAAAGCCTCCTGGGCACAATTTGCAGAGATAGCAAGAGGCAGGCTTTTGCATTTTTGTGGAGTTTAGACAGACCGTGCATCTATTATCGGTGGGTGGTCTAAATGATCTGTAGACAGTTTAACTCCTCAGGGTCTCAGGTCCTAGAATATGCCTAATATTTTGAAATCAACTCAATTCAGGATGGTTTTCTGGAGACAAAACATTTAGGATCAAAAGTGATTTTATTTAAACAAAGAGAAACAGCTGACGCTAAGGTCCCAGAGGGAGCTATTTTACCTCAGACTTCCTTAATTTGCCTTTCTTTAACCAAAAAATTAAACATACAAACAAATACCTAGTCAATTTAACCAGTACGTAAGAAACTATGCTTTTGAGTTTTGTGATGTGAGAGAAAGGGAGAGCATTTGGGGAGGAAGATGGGTGGCTTCCATTGACCAGACCTATGGGATAATGTAATAAAGACAGTCGGGAAAACAACCCTGTACTTCAGGCTCAATGTTACATAAATATGTCAAATTCTACGATAAAAAGGAAGAAGCAGGGTATATCTGTCAGAGATGAAAACCATCTCAGAGAATGAGGTGGTACAACGCCTGTATTAATTTTTAAATTTGTACCTAGGACATGTAAGGCATGCATTAGGTAGCGGAAAAGAAGAAATAATGCCTGATTAAGAAGATAAATGCTCCTTCCTGAGACTAGCTGGGTATCATAATGGGAAAATGCTTTAAAAATTTATATATACATGTACATTATATTATTTATTTAATATATTGTATTTTATACTTATAAATAGAAGTATATTTATTATACATATACATATTTTTTTTTCAGTTTTCAGTTTGTTCATTACTTGTGTCTGACTGAATGCACTTACTACCATCATGTAACTTATGTAACTGGCATTTTCTATTGTGTTTTCATCAATGTGTTGGCCCTAAAATATTTTGTCCAAACCTTTATGGAAACAAGTTGATTAAAAATTTAATGAAATTAATTAACTCCTAAACTTACTAAACTCTTCCTTTTCCCATCGCTTTCCTTTCCTTTCTTTTTCTGGCCCAGGATAAAATTTCCAAATTTAATGTATCATCCTCTCAGTAACAGAAGTACTGAGTTTAAGCAACTCAGTAGATGCAGAATTTGATCTTGGGTGTTTTTGAAACATGAGCATTAGAACTTAATTTACCATATACTTAAAAATTACTTTCACAATCTTTTGTGACCTAAAGATTTAGCTATCAACAACCAGAAGTGAGGAGAGAAGATAGGATAATATAAAGATTGAGAATATGGGCTTCCAACTCCAACAGACCCGTTTACAAATTCTGGTCCTGTGTCCTTGAGGAAATTACTTAACCATTTTGAGCCTTTTTCCTCACCCATAAATCGGGTATACTAATAAATACTAAATATGATAATGTGTAAAACAAGAGCAGAGTAAGAACTCAAATATTATCTATTAATATTATTTTCCCCACTGAGGACTTCAAGTGCAATTATTTTAAGGTTAGGTTTTTAAAACTTGGTGATTTACCAAAAAAAAAAAAAATCCCATAAGAATTGGATCATTAGCATCTAGTAGATGATGCCTCTTCTCTATGAACCCCATTAACCTCAACCCTGAACTTGAACTTTTGCCTCAAGGGTCTAGAAAGAATTTCATCCTTTGTTGCTCTACTGCATATTCCTTTCACCCACTCCCTCTTTTTTCCTTTAACCACCCACCAGTTTGTCAACATAACACTGACAGTCTTCTCTATTTGTCTTGGCTGATTGATTTTTCTGAGTACCTTTAGAGGCATTAGCCTTCACCTGTCCTCATTGGGTTATTTGGTTTGTAATGGCCTGGAATGCTCTTACACTTACCCTTTTGGAAGAGGTTAAGTTAGAACCCGGGCCTTGCCCATAAATGATCCTGTTGGTTATAATTGTCTTGCCTTGATATACAACCCTAGCAAATAGGAAATGACAAAATGGTACTAAATTCCTTTCTCTGTGGACATAAACATTCATCTCAATTCAGGAAGCTGAAAGAAAAGGGACATTTTGTGTCTTCACAGGTGTAACGTGTAGGTTATTATGTAGAATACTGGGAAAACAGAGCATGGTTTTTTTTTGGTGGCATGTGTCTTTTTTATGTAAAAGTGTATTCTTGCATATCCCAGAACACAGACTGGCAAACCATGATCTGTGGGCCAAAATGGCCCTCTGCTTGTTTTGTAAAAGCAAGTGTTAATTGAACACAGTCAGACTGGTTCATTTACATACTACCTCCGACTGCTTTTGTGCTACAACAGCTAAATTTAGTAGTTAAAACAGTGACCATGTGGGTGGCTCAGTCAGTTGAGAGTCCAACCCTTGATTTTGGCTCAGGTCATGATCTTGGGGTTGTGAGATCTGGCCAGGGCCTCAGACTCTGCAGTCAGCCTGGAGTCTGCTTGTCCCTCTCCCTCTGCTCCTTCGCTGGCTCGTGTACTCGCTCTCGCATAAAAAAATAAATAAAATGAAATAAGATAAAATAAAATAAAAAGATAAAATAATAAAATAGTAAGATAAAATAATAAAATAAAATAAATAAAATAAAATCCCAGAGACCATGTAGTCCACGAAGATTAAGATAGTTGTTCTCTGCCTCCTACAGAAGAAGTGTGCCAACTCATATGTTTAAAGTAAAATGAAACTTCTGCAAAGCCTCTGTTGGATTGCCTGGTGTGTTCTGCCCATCTGGTAAGGATATAGCAGCCATAATACAGTTTCCTGGGACAGTCCTGTCCAGTGTTATTTCTCTATCACCCTCCTATGTATACATGAGGAAATTTATACTGATGTGATAGTGTATTTTGTTCTTTGGTTTAAGAAATATAGCCCCCATGGGTATGGATGCCAGTGTTCCCTAGGAACACAGGAAAACAGACATTGGCAGAGGCTACAACGAACACCGTGTTCAATCCGTGTGATCGTCATCACTCCTGAGGCTTTCTAGGTATTTTGAAAATGTCTGCATATTGCAATCTAGCTCTTCACGTTACAACATAGATGAGGATTTTCATTTTCTTCAGCCACCCAGAAAACAAGGAAATTTAAATCAGCAGACTCGTTCTCCAGCCTCCCTCTTTGCCCAGGCCTAAGGCTATAAAAACATGTTTACAAGAAGTATTCTTCCAACAAACAAGATTCTTGACGTGAATCGGCCCTCAAATGTTATTATCTTATACAAGATAACCTGATAAGAGGGCACTGTGAGAGAGTCTATTTATTCCCTAGCAGTTTTTAGTGATTGTGGGATTTATAGTGATAGGAAAGGAAAGTCTGTTAAACTAAACCAGATAGCCTAAGAAGAGAAGCAGAGATAATGGAAGAGTATTGTGGAAGGAAAGATAAACTCCCCTCAAAACTTTTTATTGTACATGGTTTCCAGTACATGAACACACAATCTAAATATGGCGTTGAAAAGGTGAGGCAGAAAGGAAGTCATGATGAGTATGGGAAAGCAACCTGAAAATGTGTGAAGATGATGTATCACCTGGAAATTATTCTTTAACTGCACAGCAAAGTACACAGTTATTTCAGGCTGTTCCCAACATAAAATGACTGCCTCACTAATTAATTAGTTTTCTTGTATCAAGTGTCCCACCTTCTCCAAGGAATTCCCTTTTGTGCCATCAGGAGAACAAATTGGAACTATTTTAAGAACTTGCAGGATACCAAAGTAGAAAGTTCTAAAACTTGAAAAAAAATAGCAGCTTGATAAAGGGAGCTGGTCTGGGTGTATAAGTTTAGATGATGACCTTATCCCATCCAGAAAAACATGGATTTAGGGAAGCAGTGCAGGCCCCGTTCTTAGGCAAGACTATAAGACTTTGTCTTTTATGGAGGGAGAGAACCAAAACCCAGCCATGTTCGTCTGCTTAGGCTACCGTAGAAAAAATACCACAGACTGGGTGGCTTAAACAATAGGAACTTATTTGCCTGGGGCTGGAGACTGGACATCCAGGATCCAGGCGCACGCATAGGCGATTTCTAACGAGAGCTCTCTTCCTAGCTGGCTGGTGGCTGTGCTCACGTGCTCATTCCTGAGTGCATGCTAGGGGAAAGGAGAGAGATTAGGATTCAGACCCCATTCTTATGATCTTATTTGACCTTAATTATTTCCTAAAAGCCGGGTCTCCGAATGCAGTCACATTGGGGGTTAGGGCAGGAATGTAGGAGCTTCGAGTGCACACCGTTGTCTACAGCAGGGGTGCCTGCTGGCCTGGCACTGGTGTACCTGAAGCAAGGACAGGAGAGGCCGGTCTGTGAGTGCTGACAAATGGCAAACTGCTCCTGGAAGGAACTGCCAATGCCAGGCCGCAGAAGCAGAGCCGGGTGTCTTCTAGCCTCTCTCCAGAATCCCCTGCAAAGCAGAATGGAGTTCCCAGAGCCCCAGCTCCCTCATCACAGTGCAAAGTATTAAAGGGGGAAATTACAACTGAGAGAAAAGAGCTAAGTAACAGGTACAAGAGTGCTGTGACAGAAACTGCTCGTTGCTTATTTTTGACATCTGCTCTGCCTTTCATTCCTAGTGATAGAACCCTAAATTCACTTGGAAAGCAAAACTCAGCTGAAGGATGTTTCTTGGCCTTCCTAGCAGATAGATAGGGTCATGGTCATGTGGTATGTTAGCTAATAATGATATTTTAGCTAATAAATGCAGGTGATATTATTATGTGGGGATTTCCAAGAAGCGGTTTTTGGTTTTGAGTTTGGTTTCTCGCCCCTTCTTCCATCATGCTGCTCAGAATGTGGATAGGGTGCCCTGTCAGCCATATTGGACGAAGAGGACAAGAACCACTCTCAAGGGAGGCAAAGGAGCTGTGGACCTTGATGACTTTGTAAAGTAACCATATTAGTTCTGGATTGCTAACTTCTAGATTCCTTTTATTTGTATGAGAGAGATTAACTTCTATCTTGCTTAAACCTGTTAGGGCTTTGCTAGTATGTGCAGCCCAAACTAATCCTAAGATAGAGGACACTAAGCTAGCTCAAACAGGTATATCCACCTTGCTTCAGGGATGTTCATCTCTTTCAAACTATTTTCCCTCAAGGTACTTTAAATTTTATTATTAAATGTGTTACTAAAAGAATGTGTTATTAAAAGGATTACTAAAAAATCCTTTTATTTAGAATTTAATTAAATTAGTAATCTTTCTCACTTAAAAGCACAAATACTTCTATGAGGATTAAGGGAGTATGACAATCCATAGCTTGGAATAGATTTATTCGATCAGATTGTTTTTTTTTTCCAATGCTGAGCGAAGATCAATTGCTAAGACTTGAAGTAATTTATGGAAATTGTTAAGGTGCCTTATAGAAATTGTTACTAATTCTTACAACTGAAGATTTGGATATCTTAGGGAAATTGTTACCAGTTCTTATAACAAACCTACAAGAAAAGATACTGTTATCCCCTTTTTACATATAAGGAAACTGAGGCCCAGATAAGCTAAGTGTATAGCTGAGGGTCCATTGGGGTAGTGGTACCAGGGATTTGAAACACCCTTTCACTATCCCACCCTGGCACCAACCAGACTAGTTACAATTCAATTATATTATGAATTACATAGACTTAGTGGACTTATATGGGAAACTAACCACTATTTATAACACCACTATAAAAACATTTTAAGTAATCTCTACACCCTATGGGGGGCTCAAACTCACAACCCCGAGATCCAGAGTGGCATACTCTACCAACTGGGCCAACCAGGTGCCCCTGGAAAAATGAATTTTAAACCACCCACTGGGGAGCACTCTATTATTAGTGAAAAAATGTCACCAAAATATTGTCAGTAGAATTTACCGAATATCTGGTTCGTTGTTGAATAAGCAATGCAGAATGTATACCTCGCATTTAATACCTAGATTAAGCAGGGATTTTTCCATTCCAGGTGTAACTGCTTCAAAAATGTATCAGCAGAACTCAGATGTAACTGAATTTCCCTGTAACAGAATTCATCTGACTCAGGCTGATCGCCCTGGGCTTCTCCCAGTCAGCACTGCTCCTCGGAGCCTCAGCTGAGGCTTCCTTGTGGCTCCGGCTTTAAGTTCTCCACCCTGACACCTTTGTTTAGGACTTTGCTCCTGGCCTTGGTGACTCCTTGGCCGGTCTGGAGGTGCCCAACTTGTAGCCATCTTTGATGTCCGACTCTTGGGACGTGAGGAAATCTTCGAATCCTATCTGTGCAGCATGCTGGCTTGCAAAACTGAGAGGGGACCAGGGAAGCTATCCACTGGCCCAGGCTTTCTGCCTAAATACATAGGGCCACCATGTCCACTTCGCTGTCACTCTCAGGAATCGGTGTGAGATGCTCCGTGAGTTAGTCCCATTTGCATCCCGGATGGGAAGTGGAGAACAGAGTCCTTTTTTTTTTTAAGGATTTTATTTATTTACTTGTCAGAGAGAGAGAGAGAGAGAGAGCACAATCAGGGAGAGTGGCAGGCAGAGGGAGAAGCAGACTCCCTGAGGAGCAAGGAGCCTGACGCAGGACTTGATCCCAAGCTCCTGGATCAACAATCTGAGTGGAAGGCAGATGCTTTACTGACCAAGTCACCCAGGGGACAGAGAGCAAAGTCCTGTAGCTGAGGGATTTTCAAACTTGCCTGGAGGTCTTTGTCTGCCCTTCCCCAGCAGGGCTTTCAACCTTGAGCGGGTGGGGGGGGTTGGG
>LNAC01000139.1:2361415-2494439 GCA_002007465.1 Ailurus styani | reverse complement strand
AAAGATTGATTTATCTGAGAGAGTGCGCATGCACATGCTTGCGGGGGGTGGGGGGGTGGGGGGTGGAGAAAAGTGGGCTGGGAAGCATCTCAGAGCTCTGGATTTCTCTCGCCAGCCTTTTTCCTTGTGCAGGAAGCGATCTTATCTCCCTGGTGGGGAGGAGGGGGAGGCAAGAAACTGCTGCTAATCCCCATTCTGCATTATTTCCTACAGGACTCTACCGTCTACCCTAGGCTCTGGCTCACTCTTCCATCAAGCCCTTTTAGAAATCAAAACAAAACCATTCTCTTTCATACTCTTAGTCTCACAAATAAAAAATGCTTTGGTTTTTGACGCTTATGCCTGCCATGACTTAAAAAGAAATCACTTAGTCAGTAGAAGTCTTTGTGTTTGCCCTCCCTGTGTAGCCACGGATGTTCTGATCCAGCATGGGGAGAGCCACAGGGCAACGCACATCATTTTCAGAAAGGAAAACCTCTTTTTAAAATCTCTGTGTATTATCCCACTACACGAATAACAGAAACCAGCTTAAGCTAGGTTAATAAGAAAGGAATTTATTGGCAGAAACTGCTGTTGGTTCACAAGAACCTTGTCAACTCCTATCTTCCTGGATATAATCATCAGGGAGCCCCAGGGCTTCTTCTGTTCTCTATCCTCCCTGGAGGATTTCTCTCAGACTCAGACCTCTCAAGTTCAACTACACACAAATGACTCCCAAATTCATGTCTCTAATTCAGTGCTCTAACTTCAGCTTCAGAGTCATATAGCTGTCTACTTGATGTTATCCTTGTGACTGCTAGAATCATTCTCAACCTTGGCATGTCCAGAACCAAAGTCCTGATTTTCCTTTATCCTCTTCTTTCCCCCATTCCCATTAATGCCTATCTGTCCCTTCAGTTATCAGGTCAAAACCTTAGAGTGATCCCTTCCCCCTCATTTATTCACACCCCAAAACCAAACATTTGTAGATTCTCTGATCACCCCTGGAGGAACAGAAAATATGTTGGTCCAAACCACCATCATCTCCACCAGAGTATTACAGCTTCATTGCATCTGGTCTCTGGTCTCCCTTCTTGTCCATCTAGAGTTTACTCACATAGTCCTTAGGGTGAGCATTCTAAAATGATTCCTTTCGCTTACTTACTGTGATTGAAGCTCTTTCATTGCCTCCCATCTTACTGAGAGTGGAATCTACAAAATTCTTATCATCACTCTCAGACTTCCCATGACCAGAGCTCTGGCCACTGCTCTGACCTCTTCCTGGTCCCTCTCTCCCTTACGTCTCTGCTCCAGAAACCTTACCTCCTGTTTCACAAACATGTCCAGCTCACTCCCACTTCAGGGCTTTTGCACTTGCTATTTCTTCTATCTGGAATGCTTTTTCTTCAGATATCAGTAGGGCTTACTCACTTACTCCCTTCAGGTTTCTACTCAAATGTCATCTTATAGAGATAAACTTTCATCTGCATTCTTTAGAAGATGCTAATTTCTTCCCGTGACACCATACTCCCGATTTTTTCAATACTGTTTTATTAATTTTCCATTTGTTATAGCACTTATTTACTGTCTTACTTGTTTATTTTCTGTCTCCTCACCTCTCCCACAATGTCCACTAGAATGTCAGCTTTATGCGGGTGGGAACTATGTTTTATTGTAGTCTCATTTTTAGCATACAAACTTATCTGGTATTTACTAGATGCATAATAAATATTTCTTAAAATAAATAATAAAAGAAACAGGCAAACAAACAAATTAGGGTATATCAATTAGACATTGCTTTGTGATAGATCACCCAAAACCCTGACTTAAAATGATGAAAAAATTACTGGTACATCTATGAGTCACATGGATGGATCTACTCATCTGGGCGAGGTTTGACTACTCTTGCCTGGTGTGCTCCTGTATTTGTGATCAGCTGACAGGTCAAATGAGGACTGGAAGGTCTGGGATATCCTTCATACTTCATTCACATGTCCAGTGGTTAACTAGCTTTTGACTGGGACTAAGGCTGTGAGTGGGTAACACAGATCTGATTACCCTGAACACATATCTAATTATCTAATTGCTCTCCTAGGGAGTAGAGGAAAAGACAGACAGATAGACAGACTGAGAAGGTGTAAAGACTTCTTATCATTTTTACCACATTCCACAGTTTAGTGCAAGTCATAAGGCCCATCCCAGATTCAAGGGATAGGCAGATTTATTCCACCACTGAGAGGAGCTGCAAATTCCAAGAGTGTGGCAACAGTATTGGTATAGGGAGGGGTGAGAATTGCTGCTGTTTACACAAACCATACTGCTACATAGAGTATCTTACAGAATCCAAGGTAGACTATAATAACCAGGCCTAGGAAGGCTTAATATTTGCCCATGGAACTTAAGGAACTTTTCTCTCCATTCTGACATTAAAGTAACTCCATTTTCAATTCCCAGACTCTGAATCTTACAGTTTAAATTCTAGATTCCCAGGAGAAATAATTGGCCTAGCTTGGCTCAGGATTTCCTCTTGGCCTTTCCTTGTTCCAATTCATATTGGCTAGAAGAAAGAATTAAATTTAGGCCTTATAGATCAAAGGACAATTCCCAAAGAAGTGGGAATTATCAGGGAAATTAAAGCAGAATCCTCGGAAGGATCCATCACAGCATCTAAATATAAGTTTTGAAATCCTTAAATTTTAAATTTATTTAAAATATTAAGATATCCAGGAAATACATGGAAGAGATTTCTCTTCTGGGACTTTGATGAATTTAATATGAATCTATAAGAGACACTGAAAATATTGGGGGGGGCCAAGATGGTGGAGGAGTAGGGGACCCAATTTCAACTGGTCCCCTGAATTGAGCTGGATATCTGCAGACCACTCTGAACACCCACAAAATCAGCCTGAGTTGTAAGAAGATATATCTGTATCTATATCAACAGAATATCTCCAGCGGCTGGTTTTGAGGTATGACATGGGGAGCCGGATTCTGTGGGTAGGTATTGGAAGATAAACGGAAGGGGGAGGGAACTGCCATAAGTGCTGGTGCCAGGAAAGTGAAATAGCACAGGAGCACAAAAGCATACTGCTCTGGGACCGGCACAGACTCAAGGACTGGTAGCTGCAGGGAAAGGACTTAAGGCAGGCCCCCAGACTGAAACCTGGAGCTGTGGGGGCATGCATGTGAACTGGGGGCAGCTGGCCGTTTTAGAGGCACAAAGGGCAGAGATGTGCCTGGACCTGGAAGCCAGGGGTAGGAGTGCTGTGGTGGGGCACACAGCCCAGGACGCTGTGGTTTCTAGCAGCACAGACAAAAACGGAGTCAGGTGGCCTGGAGGCCTTTCTGGAGAACAGTCTGCGATCTCTCTGTTCTGAGACAGAAGTTTGGACACAGTCACTTCTGCTCTGACTCTTGGAAGAGACACAGAAAGCTACCAGGGAAGCCTCCAGAGAGCAAGAGCCCCTCAAAGCCAGTTTTCACTGAACCCATTCCCCCCACAGGAGGCAGGGCAACTCTGCCCAAACAGGGTTGCCTGAGTAACAGTGGGGCAGACCCCTCCCCCAGAAGACAGGCTGAAAGAACAAGAGGCCAACTACCCTAAGGTCCCTATAAAACTGATGCATCTTGCTTGGGTTGTGGTCAATAGTTTGGACTCTGTATATTCCCTCAACCACCTCTCACCAGAATGACTAGGAGGAGGAACCCACAACAGAGGAAAAATTCAGATACTGTGACCTCTGACACAGAACTAATGGATATGGATATAAGCAAGATATCAGAAATAGACTTCAGAGTAACAGTCATACAAATAATAGCTAGGTTGGAGAAAACCATAAATGGCAACATAGATTCTCCAAGGGCAGAAATGAGAGCTGATCTGGCAGAACTTAAAAATTCTATCAGTGAGATCCGATCTAATCTAGATACTCTAACAGCTAGGGTAAATGAGGCAGAAGAACGAATTAGTGATCTAGAAGACAAACTGACAGAAAAGAAGGAGCAGGAGGAGGCCTGGAACAAACAGCTTAGAATCCATGAAAACAGAACTAGAGAAATAAACGATGCCCTGAAACGTTCCAATGTTAGAATTATTGGGATCCCTGAAGGAGTGGAGAGAGAGAGGACTAGAAGATATATTTGAGTAAATCCTCAAAATTTGAGCTGAAAAGTTCCCTAATCTGGGGACTGAAACAAGTATTTGTGTCCCAGAGGCAGAGAGGACACTCCCAAGGTCAAGGAGCACAGACTAACCCCCAGGCATGTAATAGTGAAACTCATGAGTCTTAACATCAGGGAAAACATCTTAAGGGCAGTTAGGGGGAAGAGATTCCTTACATACAGAGGGAGGAACATCAGAATAACATCAGACCCATCCACAGAAACCTGGCTAGCCAGAAAGGACTGGCAAGACATATTCAGGATACTAAATGAGAAGAACATGAAGCCAAGAATACTTTATCCGGCAAGGCTGTCATTTAGAATGGATGGAGAGATGACGAGCTCCCAGGACTGGCAGAGACTGAAAGAATATGTGACCACTAAGCCGGCCCTGCAAGAAATATTAAGTGGAGTTCTATAAAAGGAGAAAGACCCCAAGAGTGATATAGAACAGAAATATACAGAGACAATCTATAGAAACAAGGACCTCATAGGCAATATGATGACAATAAAATCATCCCTTTCAATAATCACTCTCAACTTGAACAGCCTAAATGCTCCCATAAAATGGCACAGGGTTGCAGATTGGATAAAAAGACAAGACCCATCCATATGCTGTCTACAAGAGACTCATTTTGAACCTAAAGATATATCCAGACTGAAAGTGAAGGGATGGAGAACCATCTATATTAAGTGGAGTTCTATAAAAGGAGAAAGACCCCAAGAGTGATATAGAACAGAAATATACAGAGACAATCTATAGAAACAAGGACCTCATAGGCAATATGATGACATTCTTAAAGGGTCTATCCAACAAGAAGATCTAACAATTGTAAATATCTATGCCCCCAACATGGGAGCAGCCAACTACATAAGCCAACTGTTAATCAAAATAAAGAGACATATTGATAAGAATACGTTAATTATAGGGGATCTTAACACTCCACTCTCCGCAATAGACAGATCATCTAAGCAGAAAATCAACAAAGAAACAAGAGCTTTGAATGACACATTGGACCAGATGGACCTTATAGATATATACAGAACATTCTACCCTAAAACAACAGAATACTCATTCTTCTCGAGTGCACATGGAACTTTCTCCAGAATAGACACATACTAGGTCACAAATCAGGTCTCAACTGATACCAAAAGATTGAGATTATTCCCTGCATATTCTCAAACCATAATGCTTTGAAATTGGAACTCAATCACAAGAAAAAGTTTGGAAGAAATTCAAATACTTGGAAGCCAAAGACCATCCTGCTTAAGAATGTTTGAGTCAACCAGGAAATCAAAGAAGAATTTAAACAATTCATGGAAACCAAAGAGAAAAAAAAAACAACACATCAGTCCAGAAACCTATGGGATACAGCAAAGCCGGTCCTAAGGGGGAAATACATAGCCATCCAATCTTAGCTTAAAAAAATAGAAAAATTCCCAAATATACAAACTCTCTACGCCTTATAGAACTGGAGCATCAACAACAAACTAAGCCTAACCCTCGCATGAGAAGGGAAATAATTAAGATTAGAGCAGAGGTCAATGAATTAGAAACCAGATATACAGTAGAACACATCAACGAAACTAGAAGCTGGTCCTTTGAAAGAATAAGATCGCTAAACACTGGTCAGACTTATCAAAAAAAAAAAGAGAGAGAGAGAGAGAGAAAGGACCCAAATTAATAAAATTATGAATGAAAGGGGGGGGAGATCACGACTAACATCAAAGAAATAGAAACAATCATCAGAAATTATTATCAACAGCTATATAGCAATAAGTTAAGCAACCTGGAAGAAATGGATGCATTCCTAGAAACCTATAAACTTCCAAGACTGGAACAGGAAGAAATTGACAACCTGAATAGACCAATAACTAGTAACAAGATTGAAGCAGTGATCAAAAACCTCCCCCAAACAAGAGTCCAGGACCTGACAGATTCCCTGGGGAATTCTACCAAACATTCAAAGAAGAAATAATACCTATTCTTCTGAAGCTGTTTCAAAAAATTAGAAACAGAAGGAAAACTTACAGATTCTATGAGGCAAGCATTATTTTGATTCCAAAACCAGGCAAAGACCCCATCAAAAAGGAGAATTTCAGACCAGTGTCCCTGATGAATATGGATGCCAAGATTCTCAACAACATACTGGCTAATAGGATCCAACGGTACATTAAAAAGATTATCCACTATGACCAGGTGGGATTTAACCCTAGGATACAAGGGTGGTTCAACATTCGCAAATCAATCAATGTGATAGAACGTATTAATAAGAGAGAAGAACCACATGGTCCTCTCAGTTGATGCAGAAAAAGCATTTGACAAAACACAGAACACTTTCCTGATTAAAACTCTTCAGAGTATAGAGATAGAGGGAACATCCCTCAATTTCATAAAATCCATCTATGAAAAACCCACAGCAAATATCATTCTCAATGGGGAGAGCTGTGAGCATTTCTCTTAAGATCAGGAACACAACAAGGATGCCCACTCTATCCACTATTGTTCAACATAGTAGTAGAAATCGTAGCAACAACAATCAGCCAACAAAAAGAAATAAAAGGTATTCAAATTGGCAAAGAAGTCAAACTCTTTCTCTTCACAATTGACATGATACTCTATGTAGAAAACCCAAAAGAGTTCACCCCTAATTACTAGAACTCATACAGCAATTCAGTAATGTGGCAAGATATAAAATCAATGCACAGAAATCATTTGCTTTCTTATACACTAACAATGAAACTGTAGAAAGATAAATTAGAGAATTGATTCCATTTATAATAGCACCAAAAACCATAAGATACCTTGGAATAAACCTAACCAAAGAGGTAAAGGATCCATACTCTAGAAACTACAGAACAATCATGAAAGAAATTGAAGAAGACACAAAAACATGGAAAAATATTCCATGTTCATGGATCAGAAGAATAAACATTGTTAAAATGTCTATGTTGCCCAGAGCAATCTACACTTTCAACTCCATCCTGATCAAAATACCATCAGCATTTTTCAAAGTGCTGGAACAAACAATCCTAAAATTTGTATAGAATCAGAAAAGACCCTGAATTGTCAAGGAAATGTTGAAAAAGAAAAACAAACCTGGAGGCATCACATTGCCTGATTTCAAGCTATATTATAAAGCTGTGATCACTAAGACAGCATGATACTGGCACAAAAACAGATGCATAGACCAACAGAAGAGAGTACAGAGCCCAGATATGGAACCTCAACTCAACAGTCAACTAATCTTTGACAAAGCAGGAAAGAATATCCAGTGGAAAATGACAGTCTTTTTAATAAATGGTGCTGGGAAAATTGGATAGCTATATACAGAAGAATAAAACTCGACCACTCTCTTATACTATACACAAAGATAAACTAAAAATGACCTCAATGTGAGATAGGAATCCGTCAAGATCCTAGAGGAGAATATAGGCAGTACCCATTTTGACATCAGCCACAGGAACTTCTTTCAAGACATGTCTCCAAAGGCAAAGGAAACGAAAGCAAAGATGAACTTTTGGGACTTCATCAAGATAAAAAGTTTCTGCACAGCAATGGAAACAGTCAACAAAACAAGGAGGCACTCCACGGAATGGGAGAAGATATTTGCAAATGACACTACAGACAAAGGGTTGATATCCAAGATCTATAAAGAACTTCTCAAAACTCAACACCCAAAAAACAAATAATCAAGTCAAAAAATGTGCAGAAGACATGAACAGACACTTCTCCAAAGAAGACATACAAATGGCTAACAGATACATGAAAAAATTTTCATCATCACTAGCCATCAGGGAAAAACAAATCAAAACCACATTGAGATACCACCTTATACGAGTTAGAATGGCAAAAATTGACAAGGCAAGAACAACAAATAATGGAAAGGATGTGGAGAAAGGGGAACCCTCTTACACTGTTGGTGGGAATGCAAGTTGGTGCAGCCACTTTGGAAAACAATGTGGAGGTTCCTCAAAAAATTAAAAATAGAGTTATGCTATGACCTGGCAATTGCACTACTGGGTATTTACACCAAAGATACAGATGTAGTGAAAAGAAGGAACGTATGCACCCCAGTGTTCATAGCAGCAATGTCCACTGTGGAAAGAGCAGGGATGCCCTTCAACAGGTGAATGGATAAAGAAGATGTGGTCCATATACATAATGGAATATTACATAGCCATCAGCCAGCTTTTGCATCAACATGGATGGGACTGGAGGAGATTATGGTGAGTGAAATGAGTCAAGCAGAGAAAGTCAACTATCACCATATGGTTTCACTTACTTGTGGAACATAAGGAATAACATGGAGGACATTAGGAGAAGGAAGGGAAAATGAAGGGGGTGAAATCAGAGGGGGAGATGAACCATGAGTCTTGTTTCTCAGAGACTCCGAGAAACAAACGGAGGGTTTTAGAGGGGAGGGGGTGGGGGGATGGGCTGGCCTGGTGATGGGTATTAAGGAGGGGATATATTGCATGTATTGCATGTATTGCTTGGAACACTGGATATTATATGCAAACAATGAATCTTGGGACACTACATCAAAAACCAATGACATACTGTATGATGACTGACATAACGTAATAAAAAAATTAAAAAAAAAAACACTGAAAATATTTAAATAAATTGAATTACCAACTAGCCTAAGATGTTCTAGGCTAATATGGCATAAAAAGTATAGTATTATTCTATATTTCTCTTTCTTTCATTTGGATCTATATGACATTTTTCTCATGCTTTGTTAAATAGGCTTTGTTGAATTTTCCTTCAGTATTGGATTTGGCTGTTGGACTTTCTGAATTTATGAGGCAAAGAAAAGAAGAAAGCAGTAATGAAAGATATTAAGTGTCTTAGTTTTATATTGCTGCTGTAACAAATTACCACAAATTTAGTGTCTTAAAACATTTATTTTCTTACAATTTTGGAGGTCAGAAGTCCAAAAGGGGTTTCAGTGGGTAAAATCAAGATACTGGCAGGATTGTGTTCTTTCTTGAGGCTTTAAGGGAGAATCCATTTCTTTGCCTTTTTTCCAACTTCTGGAAACCATCTGCATTCCTTGGCTCATGGCTCCTTATTCAAATCACTCCAACCTCTGCTTCTATGGTCATCACACCTCCTTCTCTGACTCTGATTCTCTTACTACATCATTCTTTCATTTGTAAGGACCCTTGTGATTACATTGGACCCACCAACATAATCCAAGATAATCTCCCTATCTCAAGGTCTTAAACTTAATTACATTCGCAAATTCCCTTTTGCCATGTGAGGTAACATATTCGTACGTCCTGGGGATTTGAACCTGGATATCTTTGGAAGGTGATTATTCTTCCTATCACAGTAGGTAAATTTGAAAACTAGACCAATCCATCCTTGGTCATGTACATTCTACATTTTTCCAAATATAGGAGGTTGTGGCTCAGAAGGTCTTTATAGATCTTTGGGATCTTCAACAAGTAGGTTTGTACCTATACATATTTAACTGATTGATTTGCATCCTCATGCCCTCAGACAGAAGAATAAACTAGAATTTGTTAATTTGATATCATTGTGCTATTGCAGAAATAGTAGCATTTCCAAGTATTCATCAGGCAGCAATTGTTAAACTGCTCTGAACTGCTGTGTGGTTCATAAATTATCCGACAGCATTAGCAGGCAGAACTGCCACTGTTGTCAAGTCTTTAAGACGCTCTTTCATTTTTGATGGGGTGGTTTTGCTCTAGCTTTCTTCATTCATCTGTGAGAATCATAATTCTTCATAAAATCTTTAACCTTCCATCTGACTCCTCCCGAGAGACCAGCTCCACACAGGCTCCTGGTCAGTGCCTCTGAGCCTCTGTTTCTGGGTCATTATGGCATTCTCTGGGCCCTCAGTAATCTTGCAGACAGTTTGTCTGGCTTGAGAATATTCATTGCAATGTAATTCACATTAAACTGGCCTCCAGGTACTAATGTGGCACTTAGAGGAATCTTGCTAAATTAGTTGACTTTTCACAGAATACCTGCCTTATATAGAGTCATGCATTGAAGAGTATCTGGAGAAATTGTTTAGTCCTCCCCTGAGGACTTTGTTCTGCCTTTTAAAATTCCCTCTGTCCTTTAAAGGACACCTAGAGTCTCACTCTTGGAAACATTTCTGTCAAATTCCCATTTGCCTAATCGGAGTACTTGGTAAGATTCAAGTACTAATGAGTCTGGTTACCCAAATTTGTGTGTGTGTGCATGCATAATTTCCCCTTACTACCAGGCAGTTTTCAGACACCAGCTGTCCTATGTATAACTCAGTTCTGACCCTGTCCACCTGGAGACTGGGCCGGATTCCACAGGTTAAGGGCTCCATTCTACAAGACTGGCCCCTTCCCTTGCCTTCAGACACCAGTCCGGGTTACCACCTGTGCTTTCTGACTTACTGGCTATAGATTGAAGGTTCCCATCACTCCCTCCTTGGGTTCAAATAATTGCTAGAGTAGCTCATGGAACTCAGAGAAACATTTTACTTACTAGATTACCGATTTATTATAAAAAGAAATAACTCAGGAACAGCCAAAAGGAAGAGAAGCAGAGGGCAAGTTATTGGAAAGGGCGTACAGTTCCATGCCCTCTCCAGGTACAGCCACTCTCCCCACATTTACTTGTTTACCAATCCAGACCTCTCTGAACCCCCATCCTTTTGAGGTTGTTTTTTTTTTAATTATTATTTGCCCCAGGGGTACAGGTCTGTGAATCATCAGGCTTACACCTTCACAGCACTCACCATAGCACATACCCTCCCCCATGTCCCTAACCCATCCACCCTATCCCTACCCTCCCACCCCCCAGTAACCCTCAGTTTGTTTCCTGAGATTAAGAGTCTCTTATGGTTTGTCTCCTTCCCAAGTTTTTATGGGAGCTTCATTACATAGGCATGATGGACTAAATCATTGGCCAGTGGTGATTGAATTCAATCTCTAGCTCTTCTCCTCTCCCTGGGGTGGGGAGAAAGGGTGTGGAACTGAAAATTCCAAAATTCTAATCACACAGTTGGTTCCTCTGATGACCAGGCCCATCCTTAGGCGATCTAAGAAGATGCCAAAAGTTACCTTATTAACATAACAAAAGTCATCTTCATTGCTCTTGTCACTTAGGAAATTCCAAGGGTTTTAGTAGCTCCATGCCAGAACCTGGAAGAAAATCAAATATGTATTTCTAATTTATAAATCACAATATCACAAGTGTCCAAGTAGAGTGCTTCTCAATCACATTCGATGGCTGTGGAGCCAGAGGGCAATTGTTGACAGGTGGGCAGGTTCTGGGAGGATGCTGAGGGCAAGGCCAGGACAGCAAGTCCAAAGGAAGTTCAATCATCAAGGGGACTAAGCAAACCATAAGATGACCTGCCAGAAATCAGGGGATTAAGGACACATGAAACCAGA
Source organism: Ailurus styani (assembly GCA_002007465.1). NCBI lineage: Eukaryota > Metazoa > Chordata > Mammalia > Carnivora > Ailuridae > Ailurus > Ailurus styani. Next base: position 2,482,886 of record LNAC01000139.1, on the reverse strand, counting down.
GGTGAGAAGGTGGCAGGAATGGAATAAGAGACAGTGAATGAACTCTGGAGACAAAGCGCAAATACCTGTAGCATATTCTAATGTTCACTTTTAATAAGTCTATGAGGTTAAGCTACGTCCTGTTAAAGAGGCTCACCTAGGCACCACAGCGTTGTTTATAGTATCAAAAATAAATAAATGTAAAGGGCTGGTTAAATAAATTGTTATCTCTATAAATGGACTCTTCCTCTTGGTAAAGGAATAAAGATTTGTATGTGCTGAGATGGAAAGGCCTCTGAAATATACTATAAAGTAGAAAAAAAAGCAAGGTACAGAATATGTACATGCAGATAAATGCCTTTTTTTTTCTATGAGAGGTATACAAGAAAATGCTAGAGGTGGGCACTTAAAAGAGTATTCTGGGGGTGGAGAAAGAGACTTTTATTTCTTATATCTTTCTGTACTATTTGAACTTTGTGATCATGTGTCTGTATTTCTTTTGTTGTTGTTTTTAAACATCAGCAACGGTGATCTCGGATGGGATTATGGATCTTTTGTTTGTTTCTTATTTGTACTTTGCTATTTTTAACCCAACAAATTTTTTTTTAGGAAGAAATTATATAAAGGAGCACAGTAAGATAGACATCTCTACACAGAATCATTCTCCTCCTTTTCTCCACTTTTAAATGCCTCTCCTTTGGCGCTGTCGGTTTTCCATTTTTTCCCCCTACACAACTTGTAAACGCAGTTTCACAACTTGAATCCAGGACTTTCTGATCCTGAAAACGTGAATGTATTTCATATCACTTCCAAGTGATACCCAGTGGGATATTCAATTTTAAGCCTAACTTGCCTTGCAAATTGCTACCTGGTCTTCTCACTCAGGCAGGGAAATTCATTCATGGAAGAGAATATTTGTACTCAGAAAGTTATTTATTTATTTTATGTTGTCTTCTCTTTAAAACTAGGTTCTAATCTGTCAGTGAGCAGGATTATGTCTTTCTTTTCCTTAGAAGATGAACAGTTCCTCATCTGTAAATTTGCAGAATAAACACTAAAATTTATGCTGAAAAAATGAAATGAGTTGCATACACATGTGAACAATAAGTGTCCTAATCTATCAATTATATGATTACATGAGTTTTCATCTCTGAACGACTGCCTGGATCCCTGGTGAGAAGGCCAGGATCGATGAGCATTGTTTACTGTGGGGATGCCCCATTTTACACCTGTTGCCTTCATGGAACTTAGCCCTCTAAGTAGCAGTATATATGCAATATTATTTGTCATCCTGTGCTCTTTTACTTCTATAAATGTAAGAATTCAAAGGACAGGATCAACTTGTAGGGAGAAGAGCCTATACACTAGACATGAGCCATCTGGACTCAGCAGTGCAGCAGAGGAGAGCAAAGTCTAGCCATCCCAGCTGGAGAAGAGTAGAAATCCATTGTATCCATTACAGATACAATGCATCTTGAGCAAAATGCTGTTACGATAAATGACCTTCCCTGAAGATGAGATTCGGAGTCACTCCAGAACTGGCCAGCATCTCAGCCTACAGAATTTTATTCCAGTCTTTGAGATTCCAGCTGAAAAATCTCTGGGAAGAAAAGTTGCCGAAATGGAGCATTTATTCTCTGGGGTTTGGTTAGCTGGAGAGATTTGAAACATAGAAGCTTCTAGGACATCAGCGGATAGCCTATGACTCATTTATTAAGACTAAATAGATAGCAAGCGTTCACTGATCATTTGCGTCCAGATATTACAAAGAGAAAACCAACAAGTAGTGATTCTGTTTATTATCTCTTCCATAAATCATGGGTGATGAGGTCAGTGATCGTTTGCGAGTCTGGTTAGCGACAAATGTGCAAACTCCACTGAGTTTCCCTTAGAATTGATATGCAGACTAGTAGAGCTGATGAAGAGCTTTGGATCTGCGGGAGAGTCAGAGGTAGGTTTCAGTCTCATATCTGCCCCTTATTAGCTGTGAGATGCTGGACAAATAACCCAATCTCAAAGCTTCAGCATCCTTATCGACGAAATGGGGAAAATAGGAATGCTGACCATGAAGGGCTGTTGTGAAGATTCAGTAAGATAACAGGGAGCCTGGCACAGAGCAAGTGCTGAATAGATGCCAATTATGTCACATGTTAAAGACAATAGCTTTCCTTCTGTATTCAGACTGACCCATGTAGTGTCTTATCTCACGGGACTTTCTCAGACCTGCTGTGCCCCTCTACGACATGTGATGTGAATCCTTGGACATGGCAGCTTCCTTTGTGATCTGAGGCTCGGGGTCAGTGGAGAATAGCTCAGCCCTGCCAGACAGCTGGGAAGTGTCCTGCGTTTGCATACTAAGCTGGGAACTGGCCTCAGGGAGAATTGTTTTGGAGATAAAGAGGTTGCTATTTTGGCTTTCTCACAGCAACTATTCACTGATGGCACAGAAAGAGCGTTTTTTGGTCCACTCCCATTGCAGATACATTCCAGCTGCTTTTGGATGAACTGCCCTTGTTCCCAACCCTTAGATAGCCCAAATATTTCTCTTAGGTACATCCTTTCTTCTTTTTTTTTTTTTTAAAGATTTTTTTTTATTTATTCATTTGACACAGAGAGAGAGATCACAAGTAGGCAGAGAGGCAGGCAGAGAGAGAGGAGAGAGGAGGAAGCAGGCTCCCCGCCGAGCAGAGAGCCCGATGCGGGCCTCGATCCCAGGACCCCGGGATCATGACCTGAGCCGAAGGCAGCGGCTTTAACCCACTGAGCCACCCAGGCGCCCAGGTACATCCTTTCTTCTTAAAAAGGAGGAGAAAAAAAATAAGAAAGAGGAAAAGGTGTTTTTATGCTGGGAAAGAGGACGGGAAATGTAACTCACCACTCATTCACATTAGTTTTTTTTCCTCCTTCTCTCTCCCTTTACCTCAAAGCTCTGGAAGACAGACATGGTAAAAGCACCCTCTCAGCCGTAGACTCATCCCCACACCCTTTTTTCTTTGTGACAGCTCATAAAATGCTGCATAATAGTTTCTGTGTAAGTATGAGAAAATACTGAAACAATGTCAAGAAATTCAAGAAAGAGGCAATGGTTCCCACTGGACAAGAGCTTTTGCTGGAAGAGCTGTAGAGGCTGGTTGGTGATAGCACAGGTGAGGGTGGTCCTGAGTTAGCAGGTAGGTGGAAGGAGGGGTTGATTTGGTGGCTGCAGCCTTTAGAATGAAGTCTTCCCAGTTATCCAGGAAGCTCGAGATTTCATATCAGGAATAGTTTTTCTTTAGCTTTGAGGAGCCAGAGAATGGTCAAGAAAAATGTGATCTCAATGTGCCCTCAGGTTCATTCCCCACCCCCTTCTCTGCTCTCCATGAGGCAGTGGGGCTCAGCCCTGCCTGAAGGCGAATTTCTACACTCTCCTCAAGTGGCTTCTGGCTATTGGGCATTGCTGGAGGCTGGCAAGAGGTTGCAGGGGGGATTGGAGGGTGGAGGTGGAGGTACAGGAGGAAGGGTCCGCACAGGGCAGCTCTCTACTTTGAATGGCTTCTCAGGCAGGGGCAGAATTTCCCCTTCGGCTCAGCTCTCACTGGACAGATCTGCTGTGGTACCAGCTCCGGTCTGGGGACCCTTGCTCTGGGGTCTGAAAACTCCACTACTTCCCTTTGTCTCTGCTGTTGTTAATCTCTGCCAGACCTCACTATCTCTTCTTTGGCTCCCAGCTCTTCTATCACCCTTGTAACTATTTCTAAGCATTGACTTCCCTTTAAGGGGGAAAAAAAAAAATAGAGTGGTTTCCTTTTTGGACCCTGACTATTACCAGCACATGATTGGGAAGAAATTCAGTACATTTATATACTTTTCAAACAATAAATGCAATGAACATTTGTTCCTAGATTACCTTGGAAACAAGGTGACTTGCTTAATGCAAACACTGGGACGCCACTCATAATTAGACCTTTGCGTCTGAACAGCGTACAAATAGTTTTGAAATTTGAAAGTCAAGGAAAAGGTATTAGATACGCAGTGGAAAAAGATGAAGAGGTTCCCAGTGTTCTCTTTCACCCCATCTTGCCGAGCTCATGGGCACCGCCTGCTTCACTTCTTCTCCTCACTTGCTGTCTGTGCAGGAAAAGAGCAGGGGCATGGGCAGCTGTGGGCAGAGTGTTCTGGAACTGCTTGGGTTCTTTTGTTCCTTTGCCTCAGGGCCTGAGTGAGCCAGACAGATTTATTTGTGCCAGGAAAACTGTATGTTGTGGTAACCAACTCCCTCTTTTTAGTTGGCTCCATCAGGCCCTCAGTCTATTGGAGTCTGAGGTTTAAGTAAAAATGCAAAAACATACTTTCTATTATGATCTACAGTTTTTCAGAGGAGAACCCTCATAAATGTTCAATACAGCTTTTATATGTGGGATGCATAAAGTACAGTAAATATACACACGGCCATTTGTGTTTTGCTGCTCTGAAAAGCATGCTTTAAAAACTAGAATTTCAAAGTAGCCTACTTGAAGACATTTAATTCCACCTGGGATGTGGGTGGTGTAAGACCTTGCAGCCGCTCGGGCACTGTATTGACTTTATGCACCTTTAGCCACAAGGCAGGAATTCACAGCAGCCTGGCTTCTCAGTATAGTTCCAATAAAATCAGAAGCATCCAGGCCAGTTGTAAAACAAGGCCTTCATTTATAGAAGAAAAGTGTTATAGAGAGTGATATTCAGCTGCTGAAGAAGCCATCTTGATTCATTTGATAGCTAGAGCCTGTTGGAATTTTCTGGACACTTTACGTATCCTTAACCCTTCAAAATGAACAAAACTGACATGAGTTGTGTTACTTATGATTACACAAACTAAAAAGACTAAGAACCTCTGAATTATATACTTATATATAGGTTGTGGACTTGTTAACAAAAATGAGCTCATCTCCCACTTTATTACAAAAAGGTAAAAAGATATATTTCAAAGAATCATTTATAGACTTTTAAAAAAAGGATTTCTCATACCATATCCTGAGAGGCACAGAATATCATACAAGTCAAACAAGGGCTTTTTCTAGGTATGCTGCTTAGAATTCTCCAGCTAGTCGGATGCTTCTGTGACAGGATGATTTGTTGAGACATTATTTTTTCTTATTTTCCCCTTTTCTCTAGTTTCAAGCAGAAAGGCAGTTTTCTGTGTTCTCTTGACCCAGGGGATGTTCCCGTCTCTTGCCAGCAGCCTCACCTCATTAAGGGGATTATATTGGGGGTGGGGGTGGGCGTGGGGAAGAGCTGGTTAAGAGTATGCTCCTTCTACCTGGCATATCTACTACTGTGTACCCTCCTTTAAAGTAAAGCGGGGGAGAGACAATGGCAAATCCCATGACATCATTTCTGGAACTGAAATGCACGATAGCAGCTCATTGAATGAAGAAGGTAAGGTCAAGAGAAGCGAAGTAGCTTCCTCAAGCTTACACAGATAGTCAGTGACATAGCAGGGACTTGAAGTCTTACAATAAATACAAGATGAATGTGAAATAATAATGTGTTAGCTGTGATTGCCACTAATATGATTATTATTTATATGTTAACCCTGTGACCCTGAGCTTTATCCCTAAAACTCAATTTTCTTCATGTATTCCATGAATATATGAACACTCCTTGGGATGTGGAGAGCTGGTATTTGCAGATCAGAAAATCATGCACAGTTAAAAATAAAGTTTTTTGTTGCTTAAAGTACTCCACCAATCCTGTTCCATTTTCTTTTCCTTATTTCCCATCATCAGATAATACAATATACCATAACATTTTTCTAAGCTACCATTTAAGCCTATCACTTTCTTGGTCTCCTCTCTCCTTCTTTACCTACCCCCAATTCCCCATTCCTTGCCCCACCCCCCACCCCCAACACATTATTCCTGGTAGGTTGGTTGGAGGTAGAAAGAGTCTCCTATTACATTGCTTCTGTCATCAACAATCCTGAATTCTTATTGTCACTTGGAAGTTTCTTTGTTTTTTTTTAATAACAATTGAGAATAATTCACATGCCATAAAATCCATTCTTTTAAGGTATATAATTCAGAGGTTCTTAGTCTATTTAGTTTGTGTAATCATAACAATGTCTATTTAGAATATTTTCATCACCCCAAAAGAAACCCTATACCATCCCATGTTTTGTAAAATATTATGGAAGATATCTGAGAACTGATTATTGCAACTACATGTGGATATCAGATAATCTATGAAACAAATACTTTTTAAAACCAGTAGAGTTGATTGTTTACTTAGTATAACAACCCAGAATAGAAAGCTCAGGTGCATATCCTATATCCCAGCAATTCTGTCTTTGGCTATTTGTGAAATAGAAATGCAAGACTATATGAACTAGAAGATATGTATGGAAAAGTTCATAGCAGTATTATTTATAATAGCCTTGAACTGAGAACAACCAAATGCCCATCAACAATAGAATGGAGGGGCGCCTGGGTGGCTCAGTATCTTAAAGCCTCTCTGCCTTCCGCTCAGGTCATGATCTCAGGGTCCTGGGATTGAGCCCCACATTGGGCTCTCTGTGTCAAATAAATAGATAAAATTAAAAAAAAAACACAACAAACAAAAACAATAGAATGGATAATTAAATTGTGGTATACTCATAGAATTGAATGTCACATAGCAATAAAAATTAAAATAAAAAACTATAATCATATGCAATAGCATGTAAAAATTAAAAATTTCACCAAAATAATATTGCACCAAAGAACAGAAAACAACTGCGGTATTATCCCTTTGATATGAAGTCCCCAAACAGTAAAAAAGAAATTATAGTGTATTTACTTATATGTAGTATATACTAGGGTACAAGTATAAAGAAAAACAAGGGAGTGATTGCTATATATGTCAATACAGTGGTTACCTTTGGGGTGGAATGAGGTGGTTGTGTTTAGCATGGAGCACTAATAGGGTTCTGTTTCTTTATCTGGGTAGTGGCTATATAGGTATGTACATTATGCAGTTTTATTAAGCTATATGTTTACATTTTATGTACTTTTTAGTATGTGTGTTTTAAATATTTTTAAAGCAAATAATAATAAAGTCAGCCTGGGGATTCTAGCTGGTTGTTAGCCTATATACCTGATGAGTGGGCTAACCCTTAACCTGCTGAGAAAGACTTGGATGTCAGGCAGAGTGAGGAGAAGATATTGAGGCTCCTCAATATCCTCACAAAGCCAAAGCCACCAAGAAAGGGGTAAATTGTATTTACCAGTGGTCTTCAAGGGGTCGGTTGTCTTCAAGCTATGCTGCTGACACCTGAGGGCTCTCTATGAGGATGCCCAAGAACTACCTTGGCCCACAGAGGAATGGGTGGGGCTTCCAGAGTTCCATCCTTGTTTCAAAAGCATCTCTACCTATATCTGTTTTGTACTCTCTGGTATATAATTTCCACTGAAGAGAGAGTCCTAGTTTGAAACCCCCTACTACAGTGTCTATTAACATTTTAAAGCTGTATACTCTTTGGAGGAATTCTATTTTGAGGAATCTATTATGCAAAAATATTGTAAAATGTGCAAAGATACATGTATGAGGGTGTGCTCCATGATATTTTTGGTAATAGCAAAAAATAAAATAAAAAAACCTGAAGTGTTAATTAATTACTGTATGTGCACAGATGGAGGACTATTAAACCATTACAGTCGAATGCAGCACAGTCAGGTGGGTGCTTCTTGACCCTCTAGTAGCCAGTGAATTCTCTTTGTTATTAGAGACAGAAAGAGAGAGAGAGAGAGAGAGAGAGAGCACAAGCAGGGGGAGGAGCAGAGGGAGAGTGAGAAGCAGGCTCCCCACTGAGCAGGGAGCCTGATGTGGGGCTCAATTCCAGGACCCTGAGATCATGACCTGAACCGAAGACAGATGCTTAACTAACTGAGCCACCCAGGTGCTCCCCGCCTTTACTTGTAAAACAAAATTCATAAATAATATAACCTTAGATAATTAGTTTTTTAGAAATTAATATAACATTTAACTAATATGAGATAGAAATGAAAGAAAAACAATTGTGTGTTAATATCTGTGATGAATGATTTCATGTGTCCACTTGACTGGGGCACAGAGTGCCTACATATATATTTGGTCAATCACTATTCTGTGTGTGTCTGTGAGGGTGTTTTGGATGAGATTAGCATTTAAATCAGTAGACCTAGTAGAGCAGATTGCTCTTCCTAATGTGGGTGAGCCTCATCCAATCAGTTGAAGGCCTGAATAGAACAAATAAGCTGATCCTCATCTAAGTAAGAAGCAATTCCTCCTGCCTGACTGCCTTCAAACTGTGGCATGTTTTCTTTTCCCTGCTTTTATATTTGAAGTGAAACCTTAGCTCTTCCTGGGTTCCAAGCCAGCTGGTCTTCAGACAAGAACTATGCCATTGGCTTTTTTGGGTCTCCAACTCACTCTACAGACCTTGGGACTTGTCAGCCTCTATAATCACATGAGTCGATTCCTTACAATAAACCTCTTCATATTAATCAGGAGAACCCTGATGAATACAATATCTTTTTAATTATGTAAATGTTTAGGCACAATGAAATTAACAGGTAAAATAGTATCATCCAATGTTTTGAGACAACAGCTACCAATGCAGACAAGTTGCATAGACATGATTCCAAACAAAAGAAAATGCAGAGTTCTCTCACTTTACAGTGATCGTATTTTTTGAAAATTCAGAGAATGTATGCATATTAAAACTATGGCTTGTGTTTACTTGTATAACAACACAAGGTCCTTGCCTCAAATAATTGTAAATGGGTTTTTCACCTCCATCAATATCTGATGAGATATTCAAAAGTCAGGCAGAAAGTTGAACAATTTCTCATTGTGAGGGACTGGTATGAACATTGCCCATAGATTCTCCAATTATTTGAAACCCAAACTACCAAAAAGAAAAAAAAAGAAAAAGAAAGAAAAGAAACCCGAACTACCTTCATGTGTTTCTATGTGGGGTGGTATATCTTCCACTGAGAAGCACAGATTCTTACGGAAACTTTCCAAGACAATAATTGTCTGTGTGTGGATGTGTAAATAATTATGGACTGTCTTAGTTTCCTAGGGCTGCCACAACATATTAGCACAAACTGGGAGGCTTCAAACAACAGAAATGTATTCTCTCACTATTCTAGAGGTCAAAGTCCAAAACTGAGGTGTCAGCAGGGTTGGTTCCCTCTGGAGACTCTGAGGGAGGATCTGCTCCCTGCCTCTCTTCAGGTTCTGGTGTTGCAAATAATCCTTGGTGTTCTTTGGCTTATGGAGGCACCATTCCAAGTACTGCCCTCATCTTCATGTATCTTTTCCTCCATGTGTCTGCATCTTCTTTTCTGTTTCTTTTAAGGGCAAGCATCATTGAGTTTACAGCTCTCTCTAATCCCGGATGATCTCATCTCAAGATCCTTCCTTACCTTGGTCACATCTACAAAGTCTATTTTCCAAAATAAGATCATATTCTGAGGTTCCACATGGATGTGAATTTTCTGGGGGCACTATTCCACCTGCTAGATATACATGTAAGAATATATGTAAATGCATTAAAGGTCACAAAGAATACAGAGCATACTATCACATGACACGAATGTGAAAAGTTTCTCACAGGCAAGGGGAAATGAAGGCAACTTATGCTATTTATTTTCACTTCTGAAATTAATTTAAAATTTAAAAAAATTAACAAACTAGTATTAGCTTATTAGTAGTTTGTTCTAGCCTAATAACTGTAACCATTTAGGAAATCTCTCAGCCGTAGTCAAAGGACAAGCAGGTTGTAAGCAGATATGCTGTGGTCTTTTTTCTCAGCTAATGCCTTCTCAGGAAACCATGTAATTAAGAATTAAGCTTGGGTATAGAACTATTGTTTTGTATTTATATGCTTTGTGTGTGTGGGAGGGAAAGAATCTCTGACTTACTGGGGGGGGGGACACATTGTCCCAACCACGGGGAAGAAAATAAAACTCCGACTTTTCAAAGGGACAGCCATGATTGAATCAAGAACCAGCTGGCATTATCAACAGAAGGGCAAGGGGTTTTCCAGAGGAATGACCATAGCTGCCATTGCTAGGGCATCCCAGCTGAGAACATAGGTGAAAAGGATTACTTTTCTTCAGAATTTGTAGGTAAGAAAATAAACTCTCCATACCAATAATCTAGTACAAATGCAGGATAGGCTGGTTCAAAATTGGGACAATCAGGTGGCATCATTGGGAACAGAGAGAATTTTAAATTGGCAAAGGGACAAACATGCAGTGCTGAGGCCACTATTCTCTTTGAGTTTTGGAACTAATAGATTTTTCATCCACGGCTCACTTCCTGCTTATCTGTATATTGCAACACATACCTCCCCCTATCAAAAGTGACTTCAGAATAAACACATGCAAGGGTTGTTTTGCAATCAAAGCCACAGGTACAGGGTGATGCTGAAAGGCAAATATATATTCTGGGGATCTTGACTTGCTTTCAGTTTTCCATGCTTTGGTGCATGAACCTTGGGTTATTTTAAAATCATTTCTAAGGAGTCTTTTAAAAATATTTAAGCCTAATACCCTCCAGTGTATATATATACCACATCTTCTTTATCCATTCATCTGTTGATGGACATCTAGGTTCTTTCCATAGTTTGGCTATTGTGGACATTGCTGCTATAAACATTCGGGTGCACGTGCCCCTGAGGAACACTACCTTTGTGTCTTTAGGATAAATACCCAGTAGTGCGATTGCTGGGTCGTAGGGTAGCTCCATTTTCAACTTTTTGAGGAATCTCCATACTGTTTTCCAGAGTGGCTGCACCAGTTTGCATTCCCACCAACAGTGTAGGAGGGTTCCCCTTTCTCCGCAACCTCGCCAACATCTGTCATTTCCTGACTTGTTGATTTTAGCCATTCTGACTGGTGTNGGGAGGGTAGGGATAGGGTGGATGGATTATGGACATTGGGGAGGGTTTGTGCTTTGGTGAGGGCTGTGAAAGATGTAAGCCTGATGATTCACAGACCTGTACCCCTTGGGCAAATAATAAAAATAAAATTGAAAAAAAAAAAAATTTAAGCCACAGAGTTCAAAGTGCATATACCATTTTAATTCTGCTAAAATAAACCATAGCCATGTGAACTTGAAAAGATCTAGGCTTTTATTTTGATGTTGATTATTTATTAAGAAGTCAAATAGTCATCTATTTAATCAAAGGGCATTTGCTTCAAATTGCTTCCATCCATTGTCCTTAGCATGAAAGACTGATTGTGCTTTGAACTAGGCTCCTTTTTTTTATGGGAGAGATAAAGAAAAATTCTTATGAAAGAACATACACATCAAAGAATCAGCTCCCTAAAACATTTTCCTTTTATATTTATTGGCTACATGCCTACATCTGTTCATAAATTGATATGTAGTCTTTTTAATGCACATTTGCCATTACTGTCTGTTACCTCCTTCTATGATGAAAATACCAATAGATTGGAAATGGACTTGAGATGAGGAATAGCATAGGAAAGTCTGTGGCTTATGGCTGTTTGTTTTCTTGTATCTTTGCATGAGAGCTATCATAACCTTCTGTTTATTCTGAGATTGAGTTTTTAATAATTTATTAGCAAATAAAAATATAGCGAGAAGTGGCCCAAACCAAGATATGAGAATGTACCAGATATCTGGGATTGACAACAATATTTAATAAAAACACTTTAATTAGCCCTTTTTTGGTTTTGCCCAATGAGACCCCAGATCCTAAACTACTATCCAAGATAAACATTGTTCACAAACTACATGCAGGAATGCAAAACACCGGAATATTTTTTATTTTTTCCTCTTCCGGACAACCCAGGAGAATAATTTAGAAAATTGATACTGAAATAAGAAATGCATCGGGAAAATTTCTCAGGAAGAGACATGTGGCAAGGGGGAGGTTGGGAAGGCCTAGTAAGAGATTCCTTATAGCAGAGAAGGGTCAGTGGACTTTAGATATGATAGCATCTAAAATTAAAATTTAAGTGTTTCATGTCTCTCTCTTGGAATTTTCTCCATTATCGCCAAATCTTTCATATGTCAGATAGCTATCATAGCACTGTGATAGTACCACTTTGGGGAATGAAGTGAGATCTTTGAGAATGGGGTGTAGATGCCAAGAGAACATTGAGGTTTTCAGAAGTGGTAAGATCACTAGAGGAGACAGATCATTTACACAGGAATAGGACTACAAAAGGAGACATTTGTGCAAAAGCTCTAGTCTAGAGATCCTCAGAGATACTGGCAAAGGACAGTAGAGGATGGAATTACACTTGTCATATCCTCACTCAGTAGGACTGTTGAGGGTCACAGTTGACTGATGGCTTCCAGCTGCCTCACCTAGAGCCACATGGCACTCACATCCAAGCCACACTTCCCAGGGCGGTTTCTGACCAATGACTAAGTCAACGTCTGAGCATGGTGTGGGTACTCGAGCTGGGCCGTGCCTCCCTGCTTTGGGATTCCTCTAGAGGGAGTCTTGTTTGGGCCCTCCATCAGCCCTGCGGAGACTTTCTTTGAAACTTCACTGAGGTCTGAGCTTGTCCCCATGCAATCCTTCCTTACCTCTCTCCTTCTGCAGGAGTCAGACCTGCACCACAACCTGAAGATTCTCCATACCTCCTTCTGCTCCCATCCCCTCATCCTCCCCCCAGAAAATCTCTTGCCTGACTAACACACCTTAGTGTCTGTTTTGTGAAGGACCTAAACTGACACAGGTGGTCCCAAGAGTTGGGTCAGAGAAAACTGACAGTAAGATGGGCTTTGGGACTGGCTCACTCACTGGCTGGCCGGCACAAAGGACCCTCTCCTGAGTGGTATGGGGAGGGCATGGTATAGTCTGTGGCACAAGGCAAGAGCTCAAATGCAGAAGATTTTTAGAAAATGTTCCATTAGAGAGAAATGCAGTGATTCTGGCATCTGAAAGATATCAGGGAGTAATGCCTACAGGGAGTAGAATTGTCTTATTTTTAATAAACTATATTGATGTCCTTTGATGGGATAATGAGAAATTGAGGGCAGTTAACAAACCGTTAGTGGCTAAGTGTGCGAGCCAGTGGGCCTCTGACAGCTTAAGAAGAGATCTTTATCTTCTAAAATGGAAGAGTGAAAACAGCTGAGCAGCAGAAAGAAGCTATGACAGAGGCACAGAACTCTGGCGATGCTGAAATGTTCAGACTAGGCTGGTCTCTCGTGCAATGTCAGGGCATTGGCTGGCAAACCCTGGGACCCTGAATGCTCAGGGCTTGCAGAGGTGGTCACCCTTCCCTCATAGGAGCTATTACTCCTCCTGCCTGAAGTTGCCATTACAGAGACCTTTCCCCTGCAAGGCAACAGGGGCCCCCCCTCAGGAGCTGCTCCCACCTCCTCTTCTGGAGTGATAATCCGGGTTAAATCTTCACATGACCTGGTGGGGACATGCTGGGCCTGATGAGGGAAGGAAGAAATTACACCCTAAAAGAGTGATAAGAATTAACTAGCATGTGCCATTAAGATGAGGGGATTACAGGGCACCTGGTTGGATCAGTTGGTGAAGTGGAGCCAGTGACTCTTGATCTCAGGATTGTAGGTTTGAACCCCAAGTTGGGTGTAGAGATTACTTAAAAAAAATCTTGGGGAAAAAAAAGAATGAGAGGATTACCCCTGGAATTGGATTTAGAGGGTGCTTGATCAAGAGGGTTGGAACAAAAGAATGGTTAAGTGAGAATTCATTGACTACGGGGGCTCTGGTGAGGCCCCAGGGGATCAGGTAAACTCATTCTTAGAAGGCTAGAGATGGCGGATGCCAAGTAAAGTGCAGAGGCCTGAGTTATTCTGGCAAACAGAAGGGAGAGGCTGCTGGGAGTGGACATGCAGGCATGGACGTGTTACGGAAGGCCAAAAGATCAGATGTTTGAGCAGCTGTATCTTCACATCTGTTGGCCACACTGAGACCACACTTCTCCCGGGTTACACCCAGCCAGTCACTTGGTGTGGGTACCACAGCTGAGCCCACCCAGCACTGGGCTTCTCTAGAGGGAGAGCCAAGACGTTCTCAGAACTGCCAATCCCTAGCCAGTCCTTCCTTTCCCGCTCTCATTCCATAGGTCTCAGACCTGCCCTGGGGCCCCAGGCTCTCCCTACCTATCCCTACTCCCTTCTGCCTTCATGTTCACAAGCATTTCCGCCAGTGAATCTTCTGCATTGTCTAATCTCATCTGGGTCTGCTTCTTAGAGGATGTGAGCCGTGGAAGCACACAGCTTGGCTACAGGGGGCAAGTTTTATTGGCTCCTTTACTCCCTGAGTCTGCGTCACACTTCCCTGTTTCCTTGAGTGTCTAGCAGTCTTTGTTGAAATCTGGACATTTTAGATAATCCATTGAAAGCAACTCTGGATTCTGATTTTTCTACCCGCCGAAGATTGTTGTTGTTGCAGTTTTGTTTATTTCTTTGTCGAGTGATTTACCTGGCAAGATCTGTGAAATCTGTCTCCTCTGTGGTTCGCGCCTGCTGATGTCTCTGCTTCATGTTTTTGAAATAGCTTTGTTTTTATTTTTAACTTCACTTCTTTAAAGTCACCCCTGTGTCAGCATTGCTTCGTTTAGGCAGAGGTTGGATTAGAGGTAGAACTCAAACACGTCAAGTCAGTAAGACTCCTGTTCTTTACTGGGTAAATATGTACAAGGGTAAAGCAGGCAACATTCGAAGTTCATGCCATTTTCAAGTATGCCCAGGCTTCTGGTCTCTTCCGGGCCCTTTTGTGTCTCCAGCAAGGCATTGTCACTGCTTTGTGTTTTCTCCAGTATATGCGGCACATACACATAGACAAGCAAGAAATATGCCTTCTTCAACAATGACTACAACCTCAGGCTAGCAGAGCTGTAAGCCTTTCCTACTCAACTTCTGTTGTGATTGTCACTTTTACCAATAACACTGTTGGGTGCAGTCTTTTCCCACCACACCACACTAAGCAAGCCCATTTACCCATCAGGGAGAAGCTACTGGTCCTTGTGACCTGCCCTGCCTTGGAAAATTTCCTTGTCCACTGAGCTGGAGGACGTGGGGGTAGCCAAAGTCCAGAGCACTACAGATTCCCATGTTCCCAATTAGGAAGTTAAGCAGATTTTCAAATATAAATGCTTCTCAGATTGTTGTGTGCTTTTATTAATTTTCAGACTGTTGAAGGATGATTTGTTTGCCAATTTTTTCCAGCTTTATAGTTGTTTTTCAGGTAGAGGACTTGCCAATTTCCTCACTTGGCTATAACAAGGAATTCCATCTCTACAACAGCTTCTTTGTGTGTGTGTGTGTGTGTTTATTTATTTAGTTAACATATAGTATAATATTAGTTTCAGGTGTACAGTATAGTGAATTGACACTCCCATATGTCACCTGGTGCTCCTCACAACACATGCTCTCCTTAATCCCCATCACCTGTTTCACCCATCTCCCCACCCACCTCCCCTCTGGTCACCATAAGTTTATTCTCTATAGTTAAGAGTCTTTTTTTGTTTGTTTTTTGTTTTGTTTTGTTTAAGATTTTATTTATTTGACAGAGAGAGAGAGATCACAGGTAGGCAGAGAGGCAGGCAGAGGGAGAGGGGGAAGCAGGCTCTCCGCCGAGCAGAGAGTCTGATGCGGGGCTCGATCCCAGGACCCTGAGATCATGACCTGAGCTGAAGGCAGAGGCTTACCCCACTGAGCCACCCAGGTGCCCCAAGAGTCTGTTTTTTTGGTTTGTCTCTCTCTTTTCCCCCTTTATGATCATTTGTTTTGTTTCTTCCACATATGAGTGGAATAATTCCACATATGAGTGAAATCACATGGTATTTGTCTTTCTCTGACTGACTTATTTCACTTAGCATAATACTCTTAAGCTCCATGTTGGTGCAAAAGCCAAGATTTCACTCTTTTTTGTGGCTGAATAATATTCCATTGTATATATGTACCTCATCTTCTTTATCTGTTCATCAGTCAATGGACACTTGGGCTCTTTCCATAATTTGGCTATTGTTGATAATGCTTCTATGAACATTGGGGTGCATATGTCCCTGGAAATAATGTTTTTATAAATTAGTAATTTTACTAATTCAAAAGGATACACGCACCCCAATGTTTATAGCAGCATTATCAACAATACCCAAATTATGAAAAAAGTCCAAATGTCTAAAACAGCTTCTTAATCGTTATTTCTGACTCTAGCCTTTCTCCCCTCCAAGTTCCAGACTGAAGTGTAAGTGATCATTCTAAAATATAGATACAATTGTATCTCATAATTTAAATCCTTCAACAGCTTTCCATTTTCCTTGACATGAGATCCTTATAAGGCTTATAATCTGAGTTCTGCTTGATTTTCTAGCTTTCTTTTTACTACTTCTCTCTAGAAGCCTTTGCTTTGACTAGACTAGACATCACTCATGCTACACTTCTTTTTCCAGGGATTCGGCATATGTCTTTCTCCTTGCAACACTCAAACCTACTTCCAAATCCCTCCTTCTCCCCCTAATCTCCCCCAGCCCTAGGTTTTACTTTCCTGACTGACTGTTGCCCTTCAGATTTCAGTTTAGATATCATTTCCTTCCAGGATCACCCTTAATACACACACCCCTCTCCATTCTAGGTTTGGTTTCTTTGATCTGTATTCCCATCACCTGCTGCATTTCGCCTATTCTAGACTTGATTATGCTGCTGATGTCATTGCTGTTTAATGGTCTCTTCCACTAGAGTATTAAACTCCATGGGGCAGAGACAATAGCTGTATGTTTATTATTGGAGTCTTAGCCCTGAGACCAATGCCAGTTTGACTCTGCAAAACACTTGTTAAATGGTAACAAATGAGGAGTCTTACTTAAATGAGGAGTCCCAAACTCTTTCTGTAAAGGACCCGATCATAACTATTTTAGGCTTTGTGGACCATCAAGTCTCTGTTATAACTGCTCCACTCAGCTGTTTTAGCAGCCATAGAAAATATAATGAATTGGCATGCATTTGCACCAGTAAAACTTTGTAAAAGCTGGTGGCTGGCCCATGGGCTGTTGTTCACAAATCTCTGAATTAAATGAATGAATGGTAGGTGATTATGAGGTGTTTCAATGAATTAATGGAATTCTAATGTGTAGTACTTTTGTAAATAATTAAAACCCATTTTCTCTACCTTTGATCTAACCAAGAAAAAAAGTAATTAGCATTTTCCACATAATAATCCACCATCAGAAATAAAATTATGTCCTTTTATATTTTAATACAAAAGCAGTCACAGGAATGTTGGGTTCTTCTTTGTCTCTCTTCATTTAATCTTTTTTTCTTCTCTTACTTTTCATTATTCCACATAATCCAAGGCACAAGTTTAAAGAAAGAAATCAAGATAGTTAATTAACATGGTTAAATGACAGTTTACGCAGTGTGCTGAGGATAATTGTAAAGAACTGTAAAGAAATATGCGAATTAGGAATATCATTGCAAAATGATAATTTGATGTTTTGAAGCTCAATCTATATGACATTATCTTCTTTTTCTTCCTTTTTTCTACTTAATAATACTAGATTTTACACTAATATACTTTCTTTTTTAGCATTGTAGTCCATTAATTAAATGAGAATTGGTGCATTATTAGATTGATACTTGCTCTTTAAGAATCATTGTATTCTGGGAGAACCTAGGTGGCTCAATCAGTTGAGCATCTGACTCTTGATTTTAGCTCAGGTCATGATCTCAGGGTTATGGGCTCAAGCCCCACGATGGGCTTCACACTCAGTGGGGAGTCTCCTTGAGATTCTCTCTCTCTCCCTCTGTCTCTCCCCCTGCATTCTCCCTCTCAAATGCTAAATAAATAAATCTTAAAAAAAAAGAATCACTATAGTCTGTTCTATGACTTTATATGTATAATTATGAAGAAAACCTACTTCACTTAGAAAATATCTTTATAACTACTAGCAATTACATTGTTATTGCTAGCTATAATATTAATAATATAGTATTATTAATAGTAATATACATTATTATTGTGGAGATAATTCATTATATTCCTTATAAAACTAGACTAGTATTTCCACTTTTGATCATGTATTGGGCATTTGCCCTAAATACACACACACACACACACACACACACACACACACATATGTGTATATATGTACATATATATATTTATAAATATATATATACTTATAAAGGAAGAGAATATTGGCATTAATCAGTTGCATCTGAATACACATTTAGTTTGTAAACTTAAAAAATTAACGTTCTCTGGGATGCCTGAGTGGCTCAATCAGTTAAGCATCTGCCTTTGTCTTGGGTCATGATCCCAGGGTCCTGGGATGGAGTCCCACATCAGGCTCCTTGCTTAGTAGGGAGTCTGCTTCTCCCTCTGCCTGCCACTCCCCCTGCTTGTGCTCACTTGCTCTCTCTGACAATAAATAAATAAAATTCTTTAAAATAAAAAAAGTAAAGCTTTAAAAGAATAAAATAAAAAATAAAAATTAGCACTCTCTGAATTCACTTCCAGGATATGTTTTTATCACTTAAGAAATGAGACATCTTATTCAAGTTTTTAATTGGAAACATTTTTTATGAAAGAAAAGTTGTTGGGGTGCCTGGATGGCTCAGTTTTTTGAGCGACTGACTCTTGGTTTTGGCTCAGGTGGTGATCTTGTATGTGCTCAGCAGGGCGTCTGCTTGAGATTACCTCTCCCTCTCCCTCTGTCCCTCCCACTGGGGCGCTCTATCTCCCCCTTGCTCTCTCTCTCTCTCTAAAATAATAAATAAGTAAATATTTTTTTAAAAAAGGAAAATTGTTCTCAACTACTTTTAGAATTTCTCAAAGTATTCATTTGCAACCATTTCTAGTAATGAAGCATACAGTGAGAGTTCATGTAACACAGGTTTCTTCATTGATACAGAGAAAAATCTGATGTTATATTTCTGAAGTCACCTTCTACATGTGGGGAATTTTGAGAAAAGACTCAAGGGAACAAGGAGAGATTACCTGGATAACCTTGCCTCTAGCAATCTTAGGCAAAAGGCCAAAAGTCTTACATGTTTATGTCATGTATTTCAAGATCAACCAGTTCACAATAGGTGGCTGAATTGATAATTTGTTTTATCTTGGTGGTTCATTTAATTGTAGTCATTAAAGCTTAGTGAAAGACTGTTCTAAAAAGTCAGCAATTAGTCCTGGGAAATTGCATAAACAAAAACTATTTATCTCAGTGTGAAATCCAATAAATACTACATTAAGGATAAGAGTTTCTAATTAAAGGAGGGCCACATGTCTACACCTTCACACAAAGGTATCTGAGAATCAATTGGAACTGTATCTGTGTAAGCTCAGGAGCGTACAAGGATTACATGTAGACTCCTTCTAATTGAATTTGTACACAAATTGAGATAATGTTCCTTATCTTACAATGGCATTTCTGAAATCTCTATTTAATAGATGCTACTAAAAAAAAAGGATTTCTGTGGTCAAATACATTGGGACATTCTGTATTAAACAGAATAAAATAGTTGGCTTTATTTCCTAGGGGACTTCTCTGATCTTTGAATATGCTAAAATGTACACTAGACTGTCTGGGAGAGGACCATAGTATTTTGCAAGCTTATTCCCATGGACCTCCATTTCCCTCTAAATCTCTCTTAGTGTGATGAGAAATCATTCCTTTAAAAAAATAAGGTTGGGAGGCCCTTTTATAACATGACTTTTTAAATGAGCTAGTTACCACTTTTATATTCTATCTTCTTACTTTTTGTAGCACCTTTAAAAAGTTTGAACTTGAAGTTTTAAGAATAGTACAAAGAACTTTTATTTACCCTTTACCTGATTCTTAGTTTGCCACATTGCTTTTTATTCCCTGTCTCTTTCTCTTCCTAGCTCTCTTTTTTTCATCCTTGTCTCTATTTGTCAATGTAGCTAGCTACTTACCTACCTGCCTACACACCTAGCACTATTTTGTCATGGAATCATTTGAATGAATGAATCTTTCTACCCCAATGCCTAGCACCATGCCTGAAACATCACAGATGCCTTTTAGAATGTTACCTAAACAAAGCTCAATTACAAAAGGCCATTCTGGAATAACTATTGAAATGTGAACTTTTTTTTTTTTTTAAGATTTATTTATTTGACACAGAGAGAGAGAGAGATCACAAGTAGTCAGAGAGGCAGGCAGAGAGAGAGGAGAGAGGAGGAAGCAGGCTCCCTGCTGAGCAGGGAGCCCGATGCGGGCCTCGATCCCAGGACCCTGAGATCATGACCTGAGCCGAAAGCAGAGGCTTTAACCCACTGAGCCACCCAGGCGCCCTGAAATGTGAAGTCTTTAACTGTTATGAAAAGCCAGTGAATCAGTTTTAAAAGTCAGAAATATCATCTTACTATTTCTTAACAATTGCAGCATTTGAAAGTTTCCTAACCAAGAATCAGAGCAAACTCCTGACTATGTTTTCTTTTTCTGAATCGTGAATGAGTTCATGTGATGAACCAAAGCCAGATTCCAGTCCAGGACCAATATGTCCAGCCCTGTGGTCTCAAGCCAGCTGGTACACTTATTGAACAAATTAAAACCTATACAACCCACTGAAAGAGACACTGAATTCTGTCAGTTGGGTCTTTTCTGTGATTCTTTCTTCAGTGTATAACTGCTCTCTCAGCTTTCTCCTTCAGTTTTGTTTCTCCATCCATAATAAATTTTTTCTAGTATTGGCACATTTAAAGCTTGGAGAGACTTGCTTATTGGTATCCAGAAAAACCCTCTGTTAACATGGTTATATTCAATCAGTTAGAACTTAAACCTCTTTCTAATCAGTTTGGAGAATCACAAGAATGTTGAATGTGCAAAGTAGAGGTTAATGGACAAATAAAATGTGATTTATTTGATTTTAAGAATGCTAAATGCTTCTACTTACATGAAAGGCCTAAAGTAGTCAGATTCATTGAGACAAAAAGTAGAATGGTGATTATCAGAAGTTGAGGGGAAGAGGAAATTAGGAGTTACTGTTTAATGGGTAGAGATTCTGTTTGGAAAGAAGTAGTAGTTCCGGAGACAGATAGTGATGATGATTCACAAAAATAGGAAAGTGCTAATGCCACTGAACTGTATGCTTAAAATGGCTAAAATGATAAAATTTTATGTAAATTTTACCATAGTATTTTAAAAAGAAAACTAAATGCTACTAAAAAAATGCCTAGTTACCTACAGATTTATAAACATCCTTCTGGTTTTTGAATCCATGGTTATATTTTGCCTACATAAAATAAAATTTCATAAAATTTGTATTTTTTTAAACAATATATATACTTGGTAATTTTACCACTTCCAAAAGAGAATTTAATGGAGGACATGGGAGGTGAGCATCATTTGTACCTTTCAAGTATCTGATGGCTGGCTCAGACATGGGAAGAACAGAACAGCCTGGGAAAGAGCAGAAAGGCTGACATTGGAAGGTAATGAGACTCTCCCCAAGAGCTAGGCAAGGAAGGTATTTCCCCTGGAGTAGGTGTGGATCAAGAAAGAGAGCGGACCTGGAATCACATAAACCAAGGGACTCCGACAGCAACAGTCTCTGTTGGAACAGTCTCTGTGAGGAATGGAATGTGATTTATAACTGCTTTGAGATACTGAACTCTTTCTTCAATTGTGTCTTCATTTTAAAAGCCTCTTTGTGATACAAGTTTTTATTTGTCTTTTGTTTATGTTCCTTTCCTCTCCATTTAGTTCTAATATCTGTACACAGGTCTAGTGTTGGTACTGTTCTGATGATTGCTCATTTTGGGGAAGTACTCATTTCCTGTTAGAGAATATTGTGGGAAAGAAGAAGGAGGCCTGAGATGGGCAGTCCAAAGCTTTGTTCTAGGTTTATCCTAAATGCCATCTCATCTGTTTGTTTCCTTTGCCCCGGGAGATGTCTCTCTCTCCGTTTTTAGTGTTCAAGGGCAAAAATCTCTGGTCACAGTTTTTTTTGGGTATGATCTGTCCATTGCTACCCTCCCTCCTTGTCTTACCCAATTTCGAACATCTAGCCCATTGACTGAAAGTTGGATTTTAGACATGTGTAAATAGAATATGAGTACATCTTCTTCTTCAGTTGCAACAACCT
Source organism: Ailurus styani (assembly GCA_002007465.1). Lineage (NCBI taxonomy): Eukaryota > Metazoa > Chordata > Mammalia > Carnivora > Ailuridae > Ailurus > Ailurus styani. The sequence goes on along the minus strand of LNAC01000139.1, from coordinate 2,460,851 downwards.
GCCCTCTTATTTTCCCTCTGCGCAAAGGATCAAGACATGCCTTTCAGGATTGTGATGCTAGATCTTATTAAAACCTTCAAGATTTTAGGGACATCTCTTTTTAGCTCGAGGTATGCAAAGGTCTGGCCAGCTCTAGTCTCCTTCCTAGTCTTAGGCCAACTTTCATAATATTTCATAGATAATTCTTCACAGTAGGCGTACAGGTTGTGCTACCTCTTTATTACATTGTCAGCCAAGTTTCATCTCTATTCTTTTCATTTTCAGACAACAATACCAGATAGCAAAAATTTAAGACGTTACTTGAAGGAATTTCCGGATCCCTACTCTAAACCCCATCCTGAAGATGCCTCAGAAGGGAGAAAGAAAATGATGGATCTAAAAAAATATTGGAAAAACTGAAAAGTCCCTGGAGTGAGTTCCAGCTGAAGTAAGAGCCTCAGAAGGGGTGAGTAGCCACAGATGGAAGTTAGCATGGATATAGAAAGAGAGCCCTGAACGACTCTTGCTTTCTCTGTCTAAACTTGAGGCAGAAAATGAGAAGCCCAGATCAGTGAGATTAACACAGGGGTGGTCTTTGAGCTCAGTAGAGTTGGGGAGGAACAAAATAAGTGCAAATGACTGAGCAGGGCCTGGGCTTCCCTACCTACCCTCCTTCTCTCTGACAGCACACCCCAGTGACAAGTAGTTACAACCAAGGGAGACAGTTCTTGAAAAAGGTAGTGGCAGATGGGGAGACCAAATTGCAAAGTCGTTCATCTTTCTTTTTTTATGCATTCCCTGTAAGACTGGACACAAGACTTGACTTTCTTTATCATTGATCCTATTCCACTTAGCATTAGCACCCTAGTCAGTGAAATAGGGCAATGAAATAAATGAGTTTAAAGATTAGAAGGGAAGAAAGGAAAGTCATTACTTGAAAATGATAAGATCAATCTACATTTAAAAAAGCTGAATCAACTGGGAAACTGATAGAATGAATAAGAGAGTGTAGCAAGTATCCTTAACCCCTACTATGTCTTTACACCAGCAATAACTAACCAGAAAATGCATTAGAAATCCAGACATCATCCATAAGAGCATTAAAAAACCTGTAAAGTAGATGCTTATACATAATAAAAATTTTCACTTTTTTTCCCTCTGCAATTCCCTATTTTATAGTCATCATATAATGTGGTTATAATGGTTAACAAAATGTGGTTCATAAGTTCCTGTATATCAAACAGGATTGTTATTGGACTAGAGGAGAAATGGACATCACCCAGAAATGGAAATAATCTAACAGAGGTCCACAAAACTTTTATGGAGAAATTTAAGAGATATTAGTATAGGACATAAAAGAAAGCCCAGATAGAGAACCATACCATGTTCATCGATGGACACAAATATTTTAATAATGTCAATTATCCCCCAAATTATTCTATAAATTCAATATGATTTTTAAAAAAATCCAAGAGTATTTTTGAGACTGTCATCAAATCTATTCCAAAACGTACATGGGAAAATAAAAGTCCACAGATAAAATCCTGTGGTGACCTGTATAATGGGAACCAAATCCTTACTCTTTTCAAACTTAACCTATCTGAATAACCTATCCTAGATTCCCATTCCTTGAGGGTTTAAAACCACTTATGGTACCAATTATTATATAAACCAGCCTTCTTAGCTGCCAACAAGAAAATCCCTTCTAACTATTTTAAGCAGAAAGGGGTTTATTAAATAGTATGTGTAGTTCACAGAATCACTGGGAAGGTTGACAGAACAAACTAAGCTGAGCACCCACATCAATTTATAACATGCCGTTCAGCTGAGCATCCATACAGACTCTCTCCCCCAGTCTCAAACTCTGAAACAACACCATGCTTCTACTTAACATAATGTAAGTATCCTCATATAAGCAAAACACACTTAATCTTCCTGCAAAATCTCAACATGGTTGAAACGACAAGGTACTACCTTATTCCCACTAAATTATCAAAAATTAGAAAGACATTATCAGATAGTAATGAGAATGTGAGGAGACATACTTTGCACTGTTGGTGGAAGAGCAAGCTGGCCTAGCTGTCCGAGAAAGAAAGAGTAGATCCTAGAGTCCTCAGTAGAATCAGCTGTGCATATATGACCATGAAATCCTACTCCTGGATCCTTAGAAAAACTCTCTTACAGATCCATGAAGACTGTATGAGGATATTCATCAAGTGATGCTTACTGTGTGGAGATTGAGGCCACCTAAGTGTCCATCGTGGGGATAAAGAGAAAGGAGTGGATGCGTACCATGGACGACTGTGCAGTATCAGGAATAATGCATCTGATGCACACAGAGCAACAAAGAGGGATCTTAAAAGCAAAATTTTCCAAAAAGTAAGAAACAAAACAATATCTATACCACAATGCCATTATGTAAGTCAACACACACACAACACACACACACAGGCACACACACACACACACACACACACACTGTATATTTATAAGTATCTGTTCGTACTGTGGACACATGTTAAGCACATTGGAAAATATAACTTTAGTGCAAAGAATGAAGGTGGGGATAAGGAATCGAATAGAGAAAAATAATTTTGAAAGGATGGGCCATGCACAGATGCATAATGATTTGGGTTGGGGTTGATGCAATAAGGGTTGTTTTTTTTTTTTTTAAATGAAGGAGATGTTCTGTGATTATGGCATCTCATTTTCCAGAGTGAATGATAATAATTAAAAATTCAAAAATTGCTCCAAAGGTGCAGACACACTTTACTTTCAAACATAGTGCTGACTCACTTACGTCTTCAGTCTTCTTCATTCCCAAGCTGCTTATTTGCTTGATTCTATCTAAGTCTTGGCAAAGGAAGGGGTGAGGTTAGAACAATCTTTCAAAGCCCTGAAAATGGTTCTAATTGCTCTACATTTAGGCAGAGTTACTGGTTGCTTAATAGCCATTTAGAACTCTTTTTGGAAAGCGGACAGCCATTCCAGGCTATAAAGGTAGTTTCAATGGAATGTTCTTTTTGACAGAAGGAAGACATTGGAGAGTTCATATGCTATTTTAGCTGGCTCTGTGATTGCAATCACACAAATCACTACATTCCAGAGAGATCTCATGAACAGGAGGTTTTTCCATTTCAGTCTTTAAAGGTAAAACATTATCTTTTCATTTTCTATATACTCCAGGGACTCAAAAAATTATGAAAATGTAAGCCATAATTATAATAGCATTTCTAAGTCTTCCTTGATGGCCAGAATTAAGAAAAGGGAAGAGGAGAACTCTTTTGTTCTCAGTGACATTAAAATGCCCAGTCAGATAAAAATAATATTGAATTGGCTTTCCTTTGTTCAACTCTTGTAACCTCCTGCAATCTCACTGCCTATTTCACCCCGAAATGAGTTAGCGTTGGAGAGCAAGATAATGACTCTCCCATAAGCTTATGAATTGCTATAGAACTGAAACCATTTGGTGCAAAGAACTGGAAGGAAATCAGAAGGTGAGTGGACTGTAGATTCGTCATACATTTTCCAGCTGTTCAGTCTGGCCTCCTGTTCCTTTCTTTGGTACTTTTATTTATGCACGTGTAACACCATGAGGAAGCAGATAACATAAACAACAAATATCTCATGGGCCATTCAATTTTGGCTTTATATTTTCAACTACACTGATGACTGCTGGTCACATTTCTATTCCATTTGGGTGGTCTAATTTAAATGCAGAATGTCATAGGAGGGATGGCAAGAATTCAGGCTTCCTGGGAACTGATCTCTGCCATAGCTAACGCCTGATGTGCATGGCCTCCATCCACTGCTGAGGGAAGGGGGTCTCTTAAGTGTAGAGCCGTGTTTAGTAGTTGAAAAAGTACTTGAAAACTGAATTCTTTTGAGAAGTCAGGATCCCAAGATATGAACCATTGGCTATTAAAAATATCCCTCCATGTGATGAAAAAGATAATCCAAAATGACTTCTTTTCCTGGATCATTTCTTCAGGTGCAAATACTCTAAGAGAGAAAAGAAAAGGTGCAGTAAATTGAAATTCACAGCTGGAGCTGAACTCTAACCTATGAAACCTTTCTGAACATTCCCTCATTGAAAGCTTTGTTCCTCTTTATTATGTTTCCTTCTTTGTATTTCTACATGGCCATGAGCAGTTGAAGTCCCTGGCAGATCTGGACAGTATTTGCTAAAAACATGTTGGCACCCAGATTCCGCTGTTACTAACTAAACATGAAGCTAAAAACAAATGAGAGGTGCTAGAGATATGAGTAAGTCCACAGTCTCACGGTCAAGGGCAACAGACTCTTTCAACCATCATCTGCTTGTTTCAGGAAGATAAAACCCAATATCAAAACTGTTTGGGTGATAATCTTCTGCTTTTTCTCTTTCAGACAGCAAATAGCATACACTCTTCAAATCCCTAAATATTTTTGTGTTCACATTTTCCAAATATTTAAGGCTGCTATTCTGAGATAGCGGGAACCAGCCCAATCTGTCATGTTATCTCTCTTAAATAATGAAACCCAGATTGCCACAATCAGCTAAAACCAGACTTCAGAGGTTGCCATTCAAGAAATGTGGGATGCTGCTAATGGGTGAAGTACAACTTCCATAGCCAAGGCATCAAAGTCACAGCCAATGTGTTAATGACCCTGGAGATCTGAGATAATTAAAAATATACAGGAACACATATAAGCCAAGAGGTCGAGGAGTCCTAAATCGTAAAACATTTAAAGATACTCTATTTTAGTTGAATTATCTTACTTTCCTAAAGTGAAAGAATATAAAAAATATCTGAAGGGAGTGCTCTCTAGACGCATCATACCTTTCAAAGTCAAGTTGATTTTACTTGCATTGATTTCTTTTTGCATTGATTTTAAGCATCGATAGATTTTCATTTCATTTCTAGTACCAATACGAATGAGGTTTAAATGCAAGAAATTTTAAGTCTGGTGTGTCCTCAGCAATATTCTATCATTTGACAGAAATATACATACATAGGAATAGCAAATTCCTGTAAGCCTATTTATTAAAATATTTCAGTTATATATCTATATTGTCACTTTTATTTAATTTTTCTTTTTCATTAATTATATTTTCCAGTTTCCCTTCAATAAACATGTATTATGTTTTAGGTTTTAGGTTTTATAATATATTTTTACTTATATCTTTGTTCTTATTGAATAATAAGAAAAGTTTAAAACATATTTAAAAGGATCAAATGGAAAATAGAAAGCCAACCACCATAGTTTAAGACTCAGTCTGTAAAATTCTAATGTAAGTATACCACACACATACACACACACACACACACACGCACACTGCATCTGAAGCCAAGAGAAACACATGATTTAATATATCCCTTCTGGAGAATATTACGATTAAGACAGTGTTTAGGGAAATGCATGGTCTTTGTTCTCATATGTGTAGTGAAGGGCCTGCAGCGCCCCCAGTGCCTTATGGTTCTAAAGGAAAAGAACACAGTCACTGTGCCCTGTAAGCTTGTGAAGGCAGGAAATATGTTTGCCGTGTTCACTAACATATTTCCAGGGCTCAGCACAGTGCCTGCTTACGCATTGGCAGTATGGAGTTAATCATACCTACCTTTCAGTTCTTATGAGGATTAAATGAACACAGGATTGAGATAATAAGAGTATTTGATTTGTCTGGTTGTCTACTGTTGCATAACAAACAACCCAAAACCTAGTGGCCTGAAGTAACCACAATAATTACTTTGCTCAGAGTGCTGCTGTTCAGGCAGGCACAGCGGAAAGAGCTCGTTCCTGCTCCATTCAGCTTCACCTGGGGTGGTTTGAAACCACAGCCTGGACTCACCTGAAGACCAGCTCACTCACAGGTCTGGGATTGATGCTGCTGTCAGTTAAGACTAGCGGGGACAGTCAGCCAGAACACTTACACGTGACCTCCCCTTCTAACCTGAGCTTCCTCACAGTGGTTCCTCGCAACCCAACATCCTTGGGTTCCGAGAGTGAACCTCCCGCAGTGGAGAGCCAGACAGAGCTCTTATGATCTTGCCTTGGAAGTCTGCAGTGTTGTCTCCACCATATTCTATTCATTTAGGCAGATGTTCATTCACAAAGGTCAACTCAACCTCAAGGGAAGGGAAAATAGACTTTACTCCTTGAAGAAAAGTGGTGTACAGGACCAGGAACATGGCTGTGGCCTTTTTTTGAAAATACTATTTACCATACTGGCACATAATGGGATACTGACAATTTGACATAATTTTTATTTTAAGATGAGGTGTTGGGCGGGTGCTATTAATCATTCTGTTTCTGGTTAGGTTACCTCCCTCAAATATGTCATTATTTAATGTCAGCATGACCTTTTATAGCAAGAAATTGGTTTTTTTTTCTGGTGTGAGAAGGTCCTGGATTTCTGGAGAGTAATCTGAATTTCTAGTAGAAATTCGAGAGTTAGATCATAATCATACCCTTTCATTCTGGAACATTTATTTGAAATGAGAATTAAAATGAGCAAACATTATTGATGCATTTTTAAGCAAAGGTAAAAATAAGATTACTTGAGTAGATGGATATGTTTTGCTCACACGTGACAAAGGGCAAGGGGTTGGGGAGTGGGCAGTGTTGCTATTGAAACAGAGTGAGAGCAAGCAGTATGGTTCCTGTAACCACAGAGGTTTTCCTGGAAACAGATTTTTAAATCTTATTTTATGTTCACATTGGACTTCTAGACTTCTGAGCAGAATAAAGTATAATTCCCTCCAGTCTTGAGGTAAAAGAGAGGTCTCTGCCTCCACTGTTTGGACAGCTGGAACGCTCTCCTTCACCTCCTGGAAGAGAAGGGGTGCCGACCCCCAGGCCCTGGGAATATTGCATTTCCTCCTGCCCCATGATTGAGAAAGGTGTGAGGAAAGCCTTTGTTTCAGTCCTTTAAAAGCTAGAATGACCACAAGGAAAGAGTTGCTGGATTTGGAGACCACACAAATGAAATAAGCTGGGATTTAAAAAAAAAAATTCTTTGTGTTTCCGAAGTGGGAGAAAATGCTTCAGGTCTCTATTTAATTGGTAGGGTTGGACATGTTTCAAGACTTGCAGTCATTTACTCATTCGTTCATTTAATAAATATTTATTGAAAGCCAACTATCTGCTAGGTACCAAGCTCCATGCTCAAAATAAGAAGACGAACAAAGGAAACAAGGTAATTGCCCTCACAGGTCTTACAACTAGGAGAGATAAAATTGTCTGGGAGTTCTGTTAGTTCTAAGGTTTAGAATGGCCATGGTACAGGACAGGCTGGGATAGGAGTTAGGCAGAATTATGGTCAGTGGGTCAGTTAGAATATGTAGCCATGGATGGTGGTTTCCATGGGGACCCATAATCTCAAAGAAGACCAGAAAACAGAGGTCAACTTTCCTGTTCACATGGCCTCTGTGTCTTGAGACTGGCAGGGACTAGAGTCTGAAGCTGTAATAAAATGCCCATCTCAGCACCTAGAATGGGTAGATGTGACCACTTTCCAGAATAAGGCAGAACACCCAGCCTCTTGCTGCTGATGTTTGAGATACAGGCAGATCTTGGCCTCTATGAGAGGCACCATCACTCTTTCTACCAAAAAAGAGACAGAGAGAAAGAGAATGGACACCATATCCCAGCATTGGGATCATCTCTCCCTTATCACCCTTTCCTAGCTGAAGCACAGTGAAGCACCCTATTCCCAAGCTTGCCACAGGATACCAAAGCTCCCGAAGTGTCATTCTGGCTTCTGGCTTCTCTATGGTGAAGACTGTGTTCCGGAGTGAATCAGAGGAAACAAATATGGCTTTCCCCAAGTCTCCAGAGAGACAAAGTTACCCCCAAAACTTTACTCCAAAATTTATTATTTTTTTTATAGCATCACTAAGTGAAAAGATCACCAGGATGCCAAAAATGTACCAAAAATACTTAAAAGGGCACCAAGAATGTATTGATTTCCATCCAGGTACTTGACAAACTTAGTCATGGTCCCTCATGTATCAGCCTGAGAAACTGGCTCACTAAGTGATAAAAACATATCTCAAGAATACTGATAAATTAACTACTGCTATTCCAGACCAGTGTTTCTTAGACTTGAGTAATATATGTAGACCCCCTTTAAAGGAAATACATATTCATAGACTTCCCCAGTATTGACTTAAAATTTTTATTGTAGTATTACTCAAGCATAAAAACCTAAAACTAGAAATAAGTTAACTTACACTTCCAGGCCCTATTCAAGAATAAATATTTCAAAATCCTCACAAACACATGAATCAAATAAAAACACAGTCTAAGTGAATAGTATTCATTTGACATGACAGATAATGTTGTTTACTGACACTGATGTTGAATTTAATATTAAAGTGGTGAGGCTTCATGTCAGGTTCTATAACTTGCAGCGTTCTGGCTTCACCATTTCCAACGCAGAAAAGGCTTACTTGCATAAATATGCCGTACAAAATGAAATTTCAAACTCCAAGGATTTGTTAGATAGTTCAGGTTAGTCAGATGCTATAATTTGTCAAAATTCCACAAGCCAGAAATTCCTACATGCCAGTTTTATTAATTACTAAAGATTAGCATTAAGGTTAATATTTTTAGGGAATTGAAATCTACATTAAATGGGAGCTTAATCCATTTTTTTCTGGAAGTGGGAACAGAATTTCTTTATACTTATTATAACATTTACTGCTAAATTGGTATTTTGGAATAAAAGTTAAATATTATTTTGAAAACTAAGTATTCAATCAACAACAAGGATTTTTTTCTTTGAGCACATTTCTCAAACTACTTTGTGCTCTGTGAACACAGATCTGTCATTACATTTCTCCAGTGGAACTGCCAGAAACCTTTCTTTGTGTAGGATGCCATGAAATTATTTAGCTCTCACATGGCATGAGCACAATGGCAGAAGAAGTGCAAGCTCAAATACTAAAATGAAGTAGCGACACTCAGTGTTAAGACAATCACCAGATGATGAAGAATATGTTCACATTATTTTTTAAAGATCATCATTCAGTGTGAATCTACATTTAAAATTCCGATTTCAAATTTATTGTTCAGAGTGGATTTTTTTGAGCATTTCTTAGCTTCATGCTTGTAACTGTCCCCCAAATGATTACTATTCTATTATTTTTGTTGCTATTTATTTTTTAAAAAACATTTGGTTGACAACATAGCCTAAAGAAAAAAGGGCTAGTAGCAGAGCAAGGATTCACTCTTTTTTATTAAACTTTTCATTGACTCACCAATTCACCTTGAATAGCTCTATATCTAAGGTTTCCTATCCATGAGATTGAAAGCTTCTAGAATTGTTGGAAAAATCACGAGTTTAAAATTTAATTCAGTAGACCTCTATTATGTAGAAGCCCCAAGGTAAATCATGTGGTATTTATGCCACTGTCTGAAAATCAAACAATGTAGCATACTTCTTAGATATTCCTTTAATAGACATGAGCCAGTTTGTAGATAATAAATTTCTCAGCAACAACAACAAAGACAGCCCCACTCAGGAACAGAGCACAAATCATTGCTCCCCGGACTTTTTTATTATTCTACCACACTATAGTGACTATTCTCAAATGAGACTTTCTGAAGCAGGGAAAATATTCAGAGAAGGGATTCTTCTTTTTTAAAAAATAATATTTTCTGTATTTACTTGGCAGAGAGAGAGAGAGAGAGGGAGTGAGAGAGCTCAGCAGGGGGAGCGGCAGGCAGAGGGAGAAGCTCTGGCTCTGGGCTCCATCCCAGGACGGGGCTTGATCCCACTGGATCGTGACCTGAGCCACAGGCTGATGCTTAACTGACTGAGCCACCCAGGCATCCCCAGAGAAGGCTTTCTTTACCTTGAATTCATGAATAGGCTTCAGGGAATGTACGTTTCTGAAATGTATTCAGTGTTTAGGGTGTGCGTGTGCGTGTGTGTGTGTGTGTGTGTGTGTGCGCGCGCGCGCACACGCGCGCGGACATGCAGGCACATATCTGAGGGGAAAGGTCTATATTTCATCAGATTCACAAACGTGTTCAAGAGACAAAATGTACATGAACCACTGTTTTAGAATGAAACTCCTAACTCCTATTGCCACTTGAGAATTAACACTTCACTTTGACCTGAAACGAGGCTGTGTTTTCAGAAGCATTTTTCTGGGAAGGGTCTCTCGGGTGCTACAGGGTTAGTTCTCACTGTAACTGTGATGCAAAATATTATCAATTTAATAAGGACTGTAACATCCTTCTTTATCTCGAACAAAGATAAATCAAGAGTAGAAATTAAACAATGGTACCCCACTGCAACCATTGAGCTGATGCATTGGACTGTGTTACTTGATTTGGAATTATAGTATTAACTAGCCCGTAGTGGCTGCTCCATAAACATGACCTTGACCTTTGTAGATGAAACCCAGTGAAGTTACAGAGCATCTTTTTAGTTAAGTGAACATGAGTCAGTATTTATCTGGGGACTAACTAGATTCAGCCTGGCTCTAGCCTTGTTCTTTTATTGAGGTATATTGTGAGATGCTAAGAGTGCAGTTCAATTTTGAGAAATACTTACATCTATACCCTGTCAAGATACAAAGCACTGCTATCACTCTAGAAAGTTCCCTCATTCTTCTTCTCATTCTCCTCTCTAGAGACTGGTTTGATTTCTCTCATGATGCCTCTGATTATTTTAAAGTTTATCCTAATTTCTTATTTAGAAAGCCACTTGTCACATTAGCATAGACCAATGTTTCCAACCTGGGTTTCCTAGAGTCTTAAAAATCCTTGAAGATTGTCTGGGAGCCACTGTGAGATTGGAGAGAGAGCTGAAGGAGAATCTCAAGAGAAATCTAGACAATCCTCCTACTCCTGTTTCAACTGGACCAGCTTCCCTTTGAACTCTTTTTGAAATTGGAATTCCATGTGGGATTGGTTTTAAAAGGGGTCCTGCTTCTTTTAAAATATTACCTGGCATAGGCTATTGCGCCAAAAAGGACTGCAGTGTTTAAATTAAGCCATTAGAGGATCTAACTCTTAAAATGACAGTTAAGATTTCCTATGACCCAAGTGAGCGAGCAGAGGTTAGCCCTTGTGCAGAATGAGGGCTGGCAAGACAAGGTGGTCCCACAAAGAAGCTAGTAGCACCGGAGGTTGGAAAGGGACACCTGAGTGGGGGCGCCCATCCTGAGCGTGTTCTCCAGGTCTTGTAGAGTTTATTAATTCCAAGATGATCCTCCTGCATTGTAGACCATGTTTTCTCCAGTCAGATGACCATTTCGACTGCTTAAAATCAACTGAGGGCGCCTGGGTGGCTCAGTGGGTTAAGCCTCTGCCTTTGGCTGGGGTCATGATCTCAGGATCCTGGGATGGAGTCCTGCATCAGGCTCCCTGCTCAACAGGGAGCCTGCTTCCCCCTCTCTCTCTGCCTGCCTCTCTGCTTACTTGTGAACTCTCTCTCTCTCTCTCTCTCTCTGTCAAATAAATAAATAATCTTAAAAAAAAATCAACTGGACTCAGACTGGCCAACATCTATCAGCCAATATCAAACTAGGCATCACCCTATTTTCTCCCTAAAATCCAACTTCCTTGCTTTATGAATTTCAACCTAATGTCTACTAGTGCTTAGAAGTTTTGCTTTAAGAAACCATCAGTTGTGAACACTACAAATGTTCTCAGATTTATGACCGGAAAATGGGAAACTGTCTTTATGTGAATTATCCACTCTGAATTGCTGAGTTTTTATAAAGGACTCACTAGAGGAGGATCATTGCTGGTTGGCTGTTTTTATGTTATTTTCCTTTTAATTTTGTCCCCCAAAAGATAGAGTGTAAACAATATTTTATATTTGTAGCTTGATTTACAGTTTGTAAAAGTACCATGTTTGTTATAAACAACCCTGAAAAGTATGTAGCATTGTCTCCATTTTATTTTTTTTAAGATATCATTTATTTACTTGACAGAGAGAGAGAGAGAGAGAGAGCGTGTGCAAGAGAGCACAAGCAGGGGGAGCAGCAGAGGAAGAGGGAGAAGCTGGCTCATGACCTGAGCCATTTTAAAGATTTTAAAGATGAGTGAACCAGGGCACCGAAGGTGAAGTGACCCGCTCACAGTAGAGAATACTAGAAGTCAGTACCCATTTTAATTGCTAAATCACTAGTATAGTGTCATATATCCAGTACCTACTATTGTTTACCTGTATTTTTAGTACTGGTGTGTTTAGCTAAGAGATGATGAGAAGGTAATTGTTCTTATCCTGAAATCTTTGTGTCACCCCATTTGTTAGCCCATCTTTAATGCTGGCTTTATCTTGTAATGAAATTGGCATCTTCACTCGTAAATATTTTTAAGTTTTAATTTTAAAAAGCTGTTTCCGTCAGGGGAGGAGAGGAAATCATTTCCAAAAACTTGAGAAAGTGCCAGCAAAAGCTAAATGATTAATTTCCCATAAAGCGCATCAGGCATTCCATTTTGGCAAATGATTCTGAATTAGAAACCGTCCTTAGATTGGAGATAAAATCTTTGTGACATTGTCTGAACCAGGAGAAGGCATATTTAACTGGATGGTGAGGAGAGACAAAAACATAGGAAACAGGCTCCTGGGAAAAGGCCCCCCTTGAACAAGTAGACCCAGAAATGCCTATAAACTGCTCAGTGAGGAAGCCAAGGTTTGCTAACAAATGTGTCCAGCCTGATCATCTGGTCGATTGAGGGCCTTATTATAAGCAAAGACTGAGAATATAATTTTTAAATAAGTGATCATTTAACCAAACGCACCATTATTAAGAACATACACTCTCCATCCGAGGAAGCAAGCATTTAGTCATACGTGGGAGCACCAATGCCGGAAGGGAGACAGGGTCCAGCAGAGGATAATGTTACAGTCTTGGGTCAGAATGGAGCCATGAATATGGATGAGTCATCGAAGGCCTGAATTCCTTCAGATATCATAGATGAGAGTGAGGAGGAGGCTCATTGGCAGAGAAAGCAGATGACAAAGGGTGAGACCAGGCAGCTGGACGAAAAAGGCTCTCCAGGTTGTTAGGATCAGGATCGCCACAGGGAGGCAGCAAAAGCATCACAGATGGAAGTTCCTCAGTGTCCTTTAAGGCAACCTACGTTTTGAAAGATAGAAATCTATCACAGAATCCAGATTTAAAACTGCTGAGAGTCGGTGAAATTTTTTTTTTCATGAGTTTAATATAATTTGATCCAAAATACCTTTTATATTTAGTTTAAAGATTCAAAGATTTAAGGAGAAGTGGGTCTTGTGAAAGGATTTTCTGAGTAGGGAAATAAACAGAAGATGCTTTCTTCCTTTCATTCTTTTCTCTTTGTCTGCTGTGAGGGGCAGAGAAGTCTAGGATTAGTAATTAAGAATTCAGGACAAATACTGTGGCATTTCTTTGACGTGGTGGCAGCAGGCAGCTAAAGATATACTAACATTTTCAATCAAAACATAGGATGAATGAAAGCATACCTTTCAAGGAAGTTGACAATTGGTTGATGAAACTACTTAATTGCCTAATTTAGTAGTTAATTAAACTACTTAATTAAAATTATACCTGGGGGCTACAATAAGGCTCCTTCCAGAAAGGACTCCCTTACCCACTCCTTGTGCTACTATGAGTTTCCAAAAATTACATGGAGGATGGGGTACCTAGGTGGCGCAGTTGGTTAAGTGACTGACTCTTGGTTTCAGCTCAGGTCGTGATCTCAGGGCCACGAAGGTCATGAGATTGGGCCCCTCGTTGAGCCCTGCATTGGACTCAGAGCTCAGTGCAGAGTTTGCTTGGGACTCTCTCTCTCCCCCTCCCACTGTCCCTCCACTCTCTCTTTCTCTCCCTCTAAAATAAATTAATACATCTTTTAAAAAAATAATATGGAGGAAAAAGCCTAGATTTTTGTATAAATCACATTTCTCTTCAAAAAGGAAGATGAGAATCCATAACTGAAAAAGGAGATACCATTCTAGTTGGTCATCTGAGTGGTTCCCAGAATAGACATGTTGTTTTGTTATTAGCTAATTGTAACCTGTGAATGGACCAGATGGATTACTTCAAATTAAAGGTAGGAAGCTCAACTTTAGAGGAAATGGGTGAATGTACTCTATAATGTTGGGACGAAAAGACCAACTAAAATGGAAACTGTATTCCACTCCCTATTGTGTCTTGAGGTCTGAATTCCCTGCTTTTTTATTTTTATAAAACTCTGATAAGGTATCAAAAATAAATAGACATTAACTAGGAATTCCCTTCCTAGGAAAGGATTCCCAAAAATGATCAGAGATGCAAAAAGTGATTTATGTTTAATGATGTTTTAAGACATGGGTGTTTTATTTATATTTGAGAAAATGAAAAACAAGACAAAAATTCCATTATAATAAGCCTTTGTTGGGTGTTAACTTTGTGCCAGATCCCATTTTAAGCCTCCACATTATTTGTTTTTCGCAACAAATCTAGGAGGTAGATGTTATTATCATACCCATTTTACAAATGAGGAAATTAAGTCTCCATGAGGTTAAATAACTTGTCCAAGACCACACATCTAAAAAGTGGAGTTGGAATTGCTACTCAAGAACCCATCATTTTAGCATTCTATTATGTATTATATAGCTTCTTTTTATATAATCCTCACCATAGCATAGTTTCCAATCTTTAAACATCATGCTTTTGAGGAATAGTAATGTAAGATTTAAAACAATATGTTAAATGAATAAGCCAGGATGCAAAATTATACATGTAGTATAACTTCACTGATATAAAATTCAAAAGAAGTATATTGCAATGTTAGCTGAACAGATTTCTGCATGGCAAATTGAGATTTTCTTCTTTTTATCATCTGGCATTTTCCAGTTCTTTATATGAATATACTTTGCCTCTGTAATTATGAAGAAAGTTATTATGTAGCAGGTATATAGTGAGGAGGAGCTTTCCATTTGTATTCAGTGAGTAATTTTGATATGATGAACTTGGCAGTTGCTTAGAAATTTGTAGGCAAATGTACATGTAGCCCAAATATTTGGTGGGAGGTGAAGAACAAACATCTGACTCCTTCCATCAGGGATTCATAGTTACTGAAACCTGTCGGGGAGCATGAGCAATACAATGCAGTTGAGGTCTGTGAAAGAAAGTCACCATCAGGGTAGAAAAGGGCTGAGGTCAGTGGGGTGACTCCTGATAGTGTGGATCTTCACGTGGGACCAGTATGTTCCAGTTGGGAGGCTTTGGGCTATAAGCGGCAGAATATCAAACCAGAGTTGGCTTAAGTAACAAAGGCTAATTTAGTATCTCTCAGAGAAGGCTAGAGACAAAGTGGTTCCAGTTTTGGTTCAGCAACGCAATGCAGTGATGAACTCCGGTACTTCTCCATCTTTCCCTTTGCCATCTTCATGTTGTTCACAGTCACTCTTTCATTGTCTCATTATGGCATTCCATGTAGACATAATCACATTCAACATATATGAAATGTTTTTTTTCCCCATGGGTTTCTTATTACTATGGTTATTCTTCCTATTAGTCTCCGTTGGTCAAGAAAGCACACCAGCAGAGTGCCTGGGTGGTTCAGTTGGTTAAGCCTCTGACTCTTTGCCGTAAAATGTGTAAGCCTGATGATTCACAGACCTGTACCCCTAGGGCAAATAATACATTATATGTTAAAAAAAAAAAAAGACTCTGACTCTTGATCTCAGCTCAGGTCTTGATCTCAGGGTTGTGAGTTCAAGCTCCAGGTTGGTCTCCACACTAGGCGTGGAGCCTAAAGAAAAATGGGGGAGTGCCTGGGTGGCTCAGTTAGTTAAGTGCCAGGCTTTTGATTTCAGTTCCGGTCATCTCAGGGTCGTGAGATTGAGTCCCAACCCCTCCCTGTTGGGCTCCATGCTGAGCTTGAGATTCTCTCTCTTCCTCTGCCCCTCATCCCACTCTCGTGTTCGCTCATGCACACACACACACAAAACACTCTAAAATAAATAAATAAAATCTTGAAAGGAAGGAAGGAAGGAAAGAAAGAAGAATACCAGCAAGAATATAGGGAAAGGGGAATACCACTGACTAGGCAACAAACATGGCACAAATTCTTTTGGGTGATACAGTAAATAGTAGAACCTGACCTGGTCCTTCAGATGACACAGCTGTGTATTTCAAGAATGGAAACATTGTAAATTGGGAACCCCGCCAGATTTGGCATGAATCTCCCTGGACGAACATAACAATGAATCAGGGTGAGAGTTGGGACCAACCTCCTGGATGAGATGAAGCATTCCTGACCCTCTGGGTATCACAGGTCAGAAGGCGCAGATGGGATTCAAATGGTTTAATGGGAACGTTTAAAAGAAATGTGACTACATATCATGCTGGTAAAACGGGATACGGTGATCACATTTTTATAAAGCAGAGGGATAGAATTATCTAAAAGGATGTATTAAGATGATATGGTAAGATCAAATATTTTAAAAAATAAGATAATATAAAGAATAAATACAGTAAGTAAATATGGTACTAAAAACTTGAAGAAGGAAGAAGAAAATAAACAGGGTAAAGCAATACCAACAGGTACTTGGGTAAAGACTAAAAGGAAATAACAGAAGAACAAAAAGATAAAATATAGTATATAACAAATTCAATTAAGGGCACATACTTAAAACAAGATTTAAAAAAAATAGAAGAAACGGTTCCAGAAAGCCTGGGGTTCCTCTGATTTAGTTTCCAGCTCTTCAGGCTGTGGAAGTTATAGAAAACTGGAAAATGTCTTCTGAAATTTCTTACAGAGTTCTGAAATGTAAGAAAAGGTGTTGCTATAGCCTCATGCAGAAGGTAAGTATCTCCAGACTTTTTTTTTTTAACCTTCTGTTAAAGAAACAGCTAACTAACTTTGGCCCAGCTCCAACTGCCCTTTCCTGGCCCCGGAGGAAATGCACAGCTTCTGCCTTATCCCTGTTCAGGCAGACTGGCAAGTCCACATTGTGTTCTTGAATAAAAAGGCATCATTATTCGAGAGAAAATGTGTAATTGACAGAATCGTGTGCAAATCACACCCGTGCCTGGCGAATCCTAACTGGGTAGTCCACGAGGGGCAGCTGCCCGACTTGGGAGTGCAGCATCTAAAAAAAGATCAAGAGTAACCGCACTGGCCAGGTTCCCAAACGATTAGGGCTATCTGCACCCCTTGTGTCTTCTAAGGTGCCACAGCACCGTGATGTTCTTTGGGCTTTGAAATTCTGCTTTGTTTTTACTTTTCCTTTGTTCCGTCTCCCCTTCTCAGCCGCTTGCAAATCTGGCATTTCAACCCAGTGGAAGCCAGTGGTCCTGCTGAGTGGAGCCAACCCTCGTTTGAGTCCTGAGCTAGAAAACGATGAATTATAGTTCTCAATATTGGATGTTTTCTAGACTCTTAGCCTTGAGGTGTATTGAAACTTATAATCCTCTAAGTAAATATTAAGTAAAAGCGGTATTTTTGTTACATGATATATGTTAATTTTTAAAGTTAGAAAGTACAGGTAAGTATGAAGAAAAATAAAAACCATAGAAATTTTATTACCTTAAGTTCTGTTAACATACCACAATAGGTCCTTTGGTTTTGTGTTTTTGTGTGCGGGTGCACATTTTTATTCAATCTTTCAACATTCAACCGGTATTTATTGTGGGTAAGCTATGCTCTAGGAACTAGGTGTAGAGAATATAATGCTGAAAATAAAGCCCTTCCTTTCATGGAGCTTATATTCTAATATCTTTTAGAAAAACTGAATTCTTTCACATCTGCAATATGACAACTTGCTTTTTATCAATTTAAAATATACTTTGTAGGGCACCTCAGTCAGTTTGGCGTCCGACACTTGATTTTGCCTCAGGTCATGATCTCAGGGTCATGAGATCTAGCCCTGCATTGGCCTCTACGCTCTGCCATCCCCTCACCCCCACCACTTGCTCTGCCTCAAAATAAATAAAATCTTAAAAAATAACTAAAATATACTTTGCACATCATTTCAGGCTAAATAGAGATCTATGCAGTAATTTTACTTTTTATTATTCCTTTTTTAAAGAAGGGGGGAGTGGAGAGGAAGAAGGAGAGAGATTCTTAAGGAGGCTCCACACGGCCTCCTTTGTCCTGTGTGGAGCTGGACATGAGCTCGATCTCACAACCCTGAGATCATGACCTGATCTGAAATCAAGAGTCGGACACTGAACCAACTGAGCCACCCAGGTACCCCTATGCAGTAATTTTAAATGGCTGTTTAACAGTTTAGCATTTGAATGCTCCATAAATTTTTGTATCCAATTCCATAATTACAAACAGATTGTTTCCATTGCGTTTTGCTATTACGGTAGGAACAACTCTTTGGAGGAATTTTGTACATTGGCACACAAATAAACAGACACACGTATTCAATTACATCTAAAAAATAAATTTCTTACTCCAGTGTTTTAAGTTCTAGACTATAGGCCTTTTTCCAAATCAATATGGAGATCCATTTTATCATTATCTTTATATTTCCTTCTCTAGCTAGTCCATTTTCTAAAAGCAGTTCCCTATTCATTATTATTACAAAACACGAAGAAATAAATATTCTTGTGCATGCACTGAGGCACATTTATATGAATACTCATTCCCTTCTTTAATTAAACTTTAAAATTGAAATATATCCTTAGTATAAAAATTAGCAGAGAAGCAGGGATGCCTGGGAGGCTCAGAGCATATTAAATGAAAAGTATAAGCTCCATCCTATCCTTTCTGCCCACCTCCAGGTCAACTCCTTGGAGGTAAATCACACATATTCTCTATTCGTTTATTTCTCTTATGAATTTCCTCCACCTATCCTTTATGTGCTAATGTTACTCTTGATCATATAGCATCCATGTTCTCTCATTTGCAACTGCACCCTGATTTTTAGGAGTACCCACTTTTCCCCCACTAAATTTGCTCTAGCTACTCTGGCTTCCTTGTTGTTCGAGAAGATATTTGCAAATGACTTATCCCATAAAGGGTTAGTATCCAAAGTACATAAAGAACTTATACAGTTCAACACCAAAAAAATAAGTAATCCATTTAACAAATGGGCAGAAGACACAAACAGATATTTCTCCAAAGACATAAAGATGGTCAACAGATACATGGAAAGATGCTCAGCATCTCTCATCATAAGGGAAAAGCAAATTGAAACCACAGTGAAATATCACCTCCCACATGTAAGTGGCGCCGAGGCCTGGCAGTATTGAGCATGAGGCCGAAGGGATGGGAGCTGAAGCAGCAAGCAGTCCGAAGGAGTGAATATAAAGAGGTTCCCTGAGCACAGGATGGGAGCCTCATCATTGCCATGAAAGGGATTAGCAGGAGACTAATAGAAGAAGAAGGGTGAGCTGAATGCGGTCACAGCAAAGATGTAGCAGCTGGGGGGAGTATGGGCTTAGAATGTGAGTCGCAGGGTGGAGGAGCTGGGCGTGCCCGCAGGAGGGAGGTGGTGATAATAGGGAGGCGACAGTGTGTACGACTAGCCGTCCCCAAGGTTCTAGATGGGACAGTGGAGTGACAGGCTCATTTAGACAGGCTCAAAATGTCCCTTCTCAGACATCCAACTTACAATTTTGAATTGCAGACCTTTCAATCTAGTGGTAGGATTACTTTAATGGCTTCACTAGAGTGGGGCCTGGTCTTGGGAGGCAGGAATGGTGGGGAGCAGCCTTGGCTTGGTAAAATGACTGGAGAACACGCCCCCAAATGTTGGGGTGTTAATGAAAAGTTCAACAGTTCCGAAGTTCAGAATCTTCCAGTGCAGTGTGTTATCTCAACAGATCAATCAAAGCCCTCTTAGGAAACATGGCCAAATCAGATGCATTTGTTTGTAAATGCTCTCCTAAGTAATGGTTCCTGAAAGTACTTTTTTTTTTTTAATTGAGATGTAACTAACGTGTAACATTGATGTAGTTTTAGGTGTACATCACAATTATTTGATTGCTCCTTCTTCACAGTATTTTATTGAAGACAGGGAGACCTAAGGAAGACTCAGTGTAGGTTTAACTCAGATGTCTTTTGTCTTAGTCACAGTATCTACTGTTATTTTAACCATGGAAATAGAAGGTCATAGAAGCATATGATTATTCTGATGGAAATGGAAAAGAGCTGCTTAGGCAAGATTGTACTGTTTCATGATTATTTTGAATTATTTACATGTACTATGATCAAATATTTGACTTTGGAAATGTGTATTAATAACTATGATATATTTAATTGTATGATATTTTATTAGGCTACATATTAGATGTTCTAAGCATATGGGCTTCAACCGTGCTTGTTATTGTAATGACTTCTAATAGTTTTGAATATCACATACAAAATAGATAATATGCTTCCTTTTCAAAAACCCCACTGGGAAAGAAAGTTCACCCAAGTGATGGGGGTCAGTGCCACTGAAGTTTTCCCTGTTCTCTAAAGGGGAAGAGGCTGTGAAGAGGCAGATTCGAGTGGACAGCCCTGCTCCTTCCAAGTGGAGAAGGCCTGTCTCAAAGCCACGTCCAGAGTCATATGAAACACACAGGGGTTTCCCCTTTCTAAACGTTAGAATCTGGCCTCATTCAGTGAAGAGTCTCCTTCGTCTTGCCCGCAGTCATGCTCTTCCACTCCACCCCTGCTTGCAGAGCCGAGGGATAGAGGAATCAGGATGCAGAGTAGACACTCCTCCTCATACCACTACTCGTCTACAAACACCACCAGTTCTTCAACCACTTGCTAAGATTCCTTTGGCATTTCCTATTGGCTGGGCCTCATTCTGAGGTTTTAAATATATTAACTCATTTAATCTCTATAACAACCCTCCGAAGTCGCTACAGAAGAAGAATCTGAAACACAGCAAGGATACGGAAGTGGCCTATGTTCATACCACCAGTAACTGGTAGAGGGTGAATGATCTGACTTAATCCATTTTATCAGACAATTGAAGCATCAACATTGCTCATGGGATGTACTCCAAAGTCTAACTCCATAATAACATTTCCTCTAAGGAAATTGAGGGAATAACGGAGTCATTTGGCGAATGTTGACCCTGCAGTATCTCCCTATCTCCCCAAATAGCACAATGAATCATTTTTTAAATAAGGAAGTTTATAGTCAGGAGCAAAATGGAGTTATTTTTCTGTGACCATGACTATTTGGATTGGTCTCTTTTGTATAGTTGTTTAAAGGTAAGTTCATAAATAAAAGTGAGTTCACATTCTGTATCTGAGAATTTTGTTGTTCTTCGTTGTATTGGGTTTCTTTTGAGAGGGCATTGAAGTGAGGTGAATTCTCTGACCCTCATTCCACTATATAAAGAAGAGACAAACACCAAAGTCCAGAAGGGCACACTCTTGTTGGCTACATATGCTTGGGGCAATGATATTTGAAGCCTTGGAAAAAGACTTTGAGGTACAATGGTGCCAATTAATACAAAAATTGCTTTTCTAAAAAATTGTTCTAATCTGACTCAAGAAGTTGTGGAACTCTTGTGCAGGTAAGAGGTGAAGATATGGTTATTTTCAGAGGCATAGAACTGCTACCTATGCAGAGAAGGCATTTAATGGGAAATTCTGTGAAATAACTGCCTTCGTTGAGACTACTGATAGTTTACCCGAACAAGAAACTCATTTTAGCTATACACCAGACCGGGAAGAATGGGAATAAGAAATCATACAGACTGGCAAGAAAGAAAGAAAACAGCAGATGATAAGAAGGTGGAGGGAGGTGAAAGTCAGAGAAGGAACAAATTACAACCCAATCACTACGAGGATAAAGACTAAAAATATTCTGATTGAAATGATCCTTTTCATTATTTTAGATGAAGTGTGGACAGATGTTCTGAAAAGGAGATAAGAATTTGGCAGGAAATCTGGCTTATTTCCCTTCTGCTTTTTTCCAGAGATTGTCATGCTCTAAATTCTGGACCCGTTATCCTTAAATTTTTCCTTATGCTACCTTTTGTTGTAATTTAATTTTAATGTAGACATTCTAATAATTCTTTTCTTTGAGCATTTGTATAGTTTATGTTTTTTCCCAACTTTAATGCCATAAAGACATTTTCTTCAATTTTCTTCCAGAAGTTTTAAAAATTTTGCTTTTTTACATTTAAATCATTAATTTTTAATTAGATTATTAATCTGGATTGTCTATCTGTATATGTAAAATAGGGTCTAGCTTTTCATATTTTTCTATTTAAAGATCCCATTGTTCCAGAACAATTTATTGATTAATTCATTATTTCTCATTAATTTTTAATGTTGTCTCTGTCATATGCCAGATTCTCATTTGTACATAAATTTGTTTCTGGGCTTTTGATTCTGTTCCCTCCTATTTGAATTACAATAGCTTTGCAATGAGTCCTGGAATACATTTTCCTACTCTTTTGTATGAATTTCAAGATCAGATTTTCAAATTCCATAATGTACCCTGCTGAGGGGTTTGATGAAGAGTTCTTTGAATTTGGGGAGAAGTACTATGTGATGATATTGAGTGTTCTTAAACACAAAATGAAATCACTTAGTATATAGGAATCATGTAATGCATCGTCTTTTGTGGCTGGCTTCTTCCACTTAACATGATTTTGGTTTGTTTTGGTTTGGTTTCAGGGAGGAATGGGGTTCTTTTTAGTATATAGTTGGCACATAATGTTACATTAGTTTCAGGTATATAGCCTAGTGATTTGACAAGTTTTACACTATGTTCACCACAAGTAGCCATCATCTGTCCCAATACATCGCGATTACAATATCATTGACTGTATTCCTTATGCTGTGCCTTTTATTCCTGTGGCTTATTTGTTCTCTAACCGGAATCCTGTATCTTCCGCTCCCCTTCACCCACTTTTCCCAAAACCCTATCCCTCTCCCCTCTGGCAACCATCAGTTTATTCTCTGCATTCATAGGTCTGATTCTGCTTTTTGCTTATTTGTTTGTTTTTTGTTTTTGTTTATATATTCCACTTAGTGAAATCATCTGCTATTTGTCTTAGTCTGACTTATTTCACTTGGGATGATACCCTCTAGGTCCATCCACGTTGTCTCAAATGACACGATCCCATCCTTTTTATGGCTGCATAATATTCAGATAGATAGATAGATAGATACCACATCTTCCTTGTCCATTTGTCTATTGATGGACACTTAGGTTGTTTCCATATCTTGGCTATTATAAATAATGCTCCAATAAACATAGGGATGCACATATATTTTCCAATTAGTGTTTTCATTTTCTTTGGGTAAATACCCAATAGTGGAATATTGGATCATATAGTATTTCAATTTTTAATTTTTTGAGGGACCACCATACTATTGACATTAAGCTATATTATTGAATTTGTCGGTATGTCATTTCTTTTTATTGCTGAGTAGTATTCCTTTGTATATCTATACCAAAATTTGTTTATCCATTCACATTGATGAGCCTTGAGTTGTTTTTAGGTTTATCTGTCATAAATGAAGCTGCTACAGCTATTTTTTATTTAAGAATTTGTGAGGAAACATGTTTTTATTTTGTTTTGGTAAATGCCTAGGAGAGGAATTACTATGTGAAATGAACTATGTAAGTAGATATGTCTAACTCTATAGGAAACTGCAAAACAGAGTGGTTCTGCAGAGCAGTTACATCATTTTATACTCCCTTCAGCAAAAGCGAGAGTTCTAGTCACTCTGTGTGCCCTCAAAAATTTGATGTTGTAAAGTTTTCTGTTTTAACCAATCTAATGATTTCTCATTGTGATTTTAATTTGCACTTCCCTAATGACTATTCATCTTGAGCATTTTTATGATATCATTGGCCATTTTTATATCATCTCTTGTGAATGTCTATTCAAATCTTTTGCCCTTGTTTTCATTTGTCCTGTTAATGCAGAGACGTAAGTGTTCAGTATACATTATGGGGAAAAGCACTTTGTCAGGCTTATGTATTGCCAATATTTTCTCCTAGACTGTGGATTGTATTTTCATTTTACTCATGATTTCTTTTGAAGAGAATTACATTTTTTTATAAATTCTATTTTATAATTTTTTTTCTCTTATAGGCTGTGCTTTCTGTGTTCTACCTAAGAAATTTTCAGCTAAACCAAAGTCACAAAGATTTCCAGCAATTTTATAGTTTGGCTTTTATATTTATCTATCCGATACATTTCAAGTTATTTTTGGTGAATTGTGTGAGGTAAGCATCTCAGGCTTTGTTTGTCTGAAAAAAATTTTGTTTTGTCTTTTTTAAAAGGACATTTTCATTGGATATATAATTCTAGTTTGGCACTTTAAAAATGTTCCATAGTCTTCTGGGTTGCATAGCTTATGATAGTTTGGATAAAATCTATTGCAGTATCTTTAAGTTTATTAATCTTTTCTTTTGCTGATAATCTCATCTAGTGAAATATTCTTTTTGAATATTATATTTTTCAGTTCTAGAATTTCTATTTGGTTACTCCTTATTCCATTTCTCTCCTCATTATATTAATGATTTATCTTTGAGTATATTTATATTAGCCCTTTTAAGGTCCCTGTTTGCTAATTCCACCATTGTAATGGAACTATTATCTATGGGTTTGTTTCTCTTGAATGATTTTTCTTTTGGCAATGAGTAACCTACTCCTGCTTCTTGGTATGTCTACTAATTTTTAAAAGTTAGATAATAGACATTGCCAATTGTTTTGAGGTGCTTGGTTTTATTATATTTCTATAAATTCCTTAATTTTCTGACATGCAATTAAGTTACTTAAACATTACTTTAATCCTTTCAGGATTTATCTTAAGTTGCTTTCAGGCTTAAAGTAGGCCTTTTTCTGGAGTGAATTTTGCTGCCCTGCTTGGTCATGGCCCTTTTGGGTTCTCTTCTTTATGTCTTGAACATACAGTGAGGCATGTTCACCCTAGCTGAGAAAGCTCAAAGAGTTCCTAACCTGGTATGAGCTCTAGAAATTTCCCAGTTTATTCACAGTAATTGTTTTTTCCCAATACGTCAGTTAGCTGTTGCTGAATAACAACATTAACACAAACTTAGTGCCTTAAAACACATTTATTATCTGTTTCTGTAGGTCAGGGGTCTGGGCACAGCTTAGCTGGGTCCTCTGCAAGACTATGGTCAAGGTGCCAGACAGGGGTGTGGTCTCATCCTTTGGTCAACTGAGGAAAAACCTGCTTGCAAACTCATGTAGCTTTTAACTGCATTTAGTTCCTTCAGGCAGTCCTACTCAGGACCCCAGTTTCACATCGGCTATCTGCCAGGGCCACCACCAAGTCCCTGCTCATGGCTCTTTCTGTGGCAGGTCACAGCATGACAACTTCCTTCCTCAAAGCCAGCAAGGTAGAGACTAGCAAGATCAGCACAGTCTCATATGATCTAATCATGTAAGTGGATCATGGATGTCCAGCTACCTTTGATATATGCTGTGTCACTAGAAATAAATTGCAGGTCCCACTCACTGTCAAAGGGAAGGGAATCACTCAGAGCATGAGCACAAGACCATGGGGGCCACTTTGAAAATATCTGCCATACTTGGGGAAGCCTCACAAAGTTTCATCTTTTCCATGTGCACAGTGTTTTTCTGCCAAAGATTCAGTGCAAACTTCTAGAACCCTTTCCCTGTGACGCTTCCTCCTCTGTGAAACTCTGCCCACAAATTGTAGCTGTCTCAGCTTTATTGAATTCCAATCTCTGTCTCCCCAACTCAGAAATGTCATCGTGCTCTTTGGAATCCCCCTCTCTGTATCCCAGTCTAGAAATTATTTCCAAACAATCTGGGCCGTGTTAGCGCTCATTTCATTTGCTCCCCTTCTTAGTGATTACAGCCCGTCCCTAGGGGTATTGTACCTCTGATGACTCTCACCCCTGTTCTCACTTAGCATGTCACCCCGGAGTGGTTTCGTTCAATCTCATTTTTAAAACTCCCATATGTATTATTGTACACTTAGTTTCTGTTTTGATTCACCCACATTTTTTTGATGTCTGTATTCACTATTTCTTTCTTTGTCTCAGAGGCTCTTCCAGGGATAATTTTCCTAGTGAAATTTATCTTTAATACATTTCTCTCATGAGAGTCTGCTAGCTGAAAGCACTCTTTTTTGTTTTGTTTTGGTTTAAATGTTTATTCATCTCATCTTTTTTCTTGAAATTTATTTTAGCAGAGTATGCAATACTAGGTTGACAATTGTTTTCTTTCAGAACGTGGGAGACATTATTGCACTACTTTGTGCCTTCCTTTAGCTGCTTTTAAGAAGCTTTCTGTCAATCTAATTGCCTATACTTTGCAGGTGATTTATCTTTTCTCTTTGGCATCAGAGACTTTCTCTGATTCTGTGAACTTCTCTTGATCTCTGCTATTTTGCTGTTTTAATTCAACAGTCTAGATGTGACTTTTATTTTTATTTTGCTTGGGGTTTGCCTCCTGAATCTTCATAGCTATTTCTCTTATCAGTTCTGGAAGACTCATTAATTTTTTTTAATGACCAATATGATTGGCTTATTATTTCTCTCCTCTGTTATCTCTTCACCCCTCTTTTTTGCTCTCCACTATTTTGTCTTTTTTGCTGTATTTTCAGTAATACAATAAGATATATCTTCCCTTATTTTCTTTTTGGCTTCATCTTCTTATCTAATGTTTTGAATTATTAATTTTAATAATTATATTTTTCCTTTCTGGAAGTTCCATTTTATCCTCTTTAATTTGGTATGGTGTTTCTTGATGATATTGTTTCCTACATGTCTCTAATTCCTTTTGTTTCATTAAACATTTTAAACATATTTTATATTCTGTATCCAATTATTGCAATATTTGAAATTTTAGGATTTTAATTCTATTAGATTCATCTGTGACTCCCATAATGACGTTCTTATCTTGCTTTTGACTTTAAATGGAATATCTCTTATATTTCACTATTAAACATGAAGTTTCTGGGGTTTGTTATAGTTACTCTTTATCAAATTAAAACATTTTGTTCCTATTTCTAACTTACAAGATATTTCCCTAAAACTATTTCATTTTATCTATTTTTGTAGTTATTAAAATGATTAACATATGCTTTCATCTTTATTATATTTTTTGTGATTGCCTTTTACTAAACTTTAGTACATTCTTTTAGTCATAATGTATTCTTTTATAACTGCTAGATTTTATTTGATAGCATTTTTTTAAATTTGGGATTCTGTATTTATAGGCAGTGTATAATTTCCTTCCTTCATTCCTTCCCTCCTTCCTTCCTTTATACCTTTGCGATTCGTGTCTGCTTTTATATGTTAGTATCAGCTTCATTGTAGGCATTCCATAAAGAATCAGGAAGCATAGAAAAAAAATCTTTTAATTATTCTGCTCATTGTACCACTCTCCACTTCCATATTCCTTCCCCCTTGACTCTGTATTTGCAGTTTCTTGGGAGTGTTTAGAGAATTAAGGAACTGACCTCTTGAAGAGGCCACTACTGTTACTGTTTAGATTGTGAAATTATTTGGCTAAAGTTCTTTCACCAACAAAATTCTATGTATTTTAAATTTTCCGGGGGTGACAGGCTGGCTTAGTAGAGCATGCGACCCTTGATCTCAGGGTCATGAGTTCAAGCCCCATGTCGGGCATGGAGCCGGCTTAAAAAACAATAATAATAAATCAAATTTTAAAATAAAAAAATAATAAACTCTCCAGAAATTGCTGGACCTGTCGTTAACTCCTTCCTTATTCTCCAATGATGTGATAAAATTACTGTGCTTTTTTATCATTTTTCTTGTATCTCTCATGATTTCAGTTTAAACTGGGAAGTCTCTCTATAGCTATTTGCGACCCAGATTTGCTAAGTACTTGAAAATAATTGAACTTAATTAACATTTTTTAATCGTTATGTTAAATTTATATACATAACTCTCACAAATTTCCTCAAAGACTATCGTTATAGTCACATATCTAACCATACGCAACTTCTAAAAGGGTTGGCGCCACTAAAACAAACAAGGTTTTCCATCACAAGTTCTCATCATAAACATTTCTGTTTCACTTGGTCCTAAGGCAAATGTCTAATTTGACCCAGTTAAACATGGGTTTGGTTTTAATCCAACTAAATGGAACTAATTTTCTTTAGTGTTCTAGTTGAAGGAATAGAAATTACACAACCCCAAACTTTGTTTTTGTTTTTTCTCTTAATTTGTAGATGATGACTTCTCTCATATTATCAGGAATACCACCCCTAGGAAATAAGACTGGTGCCTCCTTTTGGATGTTTAGAAACTCTTTCATGAAATCCTTAATCATCATGTCCACAGTAGGTAATTATTGTGCTTTTTTTTTTTAAAACTTAGAATGTTAAGTATTTTATAAGTGTTTTGCATATGGGACTGCCTAAATACTGTCCATACCTTTGTATGGTTGGTATCTTAGATTTAATGAAATAAAGTAGTAGTTTAACTCTTGGGCAACTTGTCTATTACTAAACTTTATCATCAACTCTTGGGCAAAAAAGGACCCAGGAATGAGGTTAAAAATAAAAAGTCCTTAGAATAAGGAGCTCTCCAAATGGGATAAGTTGTAGCTGTGGAGCAGAGTGCAAATGTTATCTCAGAGGATGGTATAAAAAGGAAACCAGGATGTGGAATGACTAAGAGGGGAAGGAAAGAAAGAGAAAAAATAACAGGGGAGATAAATACCTTATTGTACAATATCAGGAATCAAGAATTTATAAAGAATATTTAAACAGGGGCTTAAGAATATTTTTTAAAGTATAAGGCAAATATAAAAGAATGAAAAGTGGCAATATAAATACCAAACTTGGAGAGCAGAAAGAAGACGGTGATTATAGGAGTTGAATCCCCGTTTTTCAATTACAAAATACCTAAAACTGATAAATCAACAAATGCTTGTATAACCGTATACATTAGTATCCAACAGAGAAGCTCTGAAGCAGGGATTGCACTACAAAGGTTTTTTTTTTTTTTTTATATAATCCTCTGTCAGTCAGCTGTTGGGAAGAATGCCTCTCAAGGTGAGGTGTGGACACACCTCCCAAGTGCAGTGGCTCCCCTGGGCTCAGGGCAATTCTCCAGAGAAGGAAGTACTGTCTTAGCATTTGCTACATAGGACACCTGAGAAGGAGTGTACCGGAAGGGTCAAGGGAATCTGAGGGAAGGCCTAAGCTCATAAATAGTAGCATGCATTTTAAAAATTAGTGGATTCCTAAAGTAAATGCTCTTCACTTTCTTGTTTAATTGCAAGAGTAGAATGTGCTAAATGTAGAAAACTTGGATACCTAGACAACCATAATTTTTAAATAATTAAGCATAATCTCACAGTTCCACACACATTATCAACCTTTTGTGATAGAAAGTTCTTCGTATATAAATGACACTATTCAGTTTTAGACTGCTTTCTCAGAGCAATATGTCCTGAGTATCTCCCTAGTCGCATATACTTCATTATAATCCTGAAAGAGATTATTGATAGAGCAGATTGTCCACCATCAGTCTCCTTTGTTGCTGAACACTTACACTGATTCCAGTTTTTTTAAATTTGAAATACTGATACTGTGAAAAATCTTTTTTGTTTTCACTCACATTTCTTCATTATTTTCTTAGGATGAAATATGAGTTATTGGGTTTTTTGTTTATTTGTTTTTTAATATGTGCAATGTATGCTAGGGCTCTTGGAATACCAATGACTAAAAATTTGCCCTTAAAGCCCAATGTCAAATGTGCAAATTATACCAAGTTGTCATATTTTCAGGGGCATTGCATTTATCTTTTTTTCTTTTATAAGGTTATGGGGCAATTTTTCCTAGAACTGCTAGTGGACAGATGTTCTGTGTTGTCTTTGCTGCAATTGTAATTCCTGTAACTTCATATGCTTTAAAGGTATTGGTAAATTAATTTCTCTGCCATTTGAAAATCTTGGAAACTACCTTAAATAAGGAAATAAATGAAATAAGTTTTCTCTCTCTCCATAAAATCACACATGGACATACATACACACACACATCTGGTAGAGAAGTTTTATTCGTAAAAAATATATATGATGTGGATTCATAACCTTAGATTGACCAGGCACATGACACTTTATATTTACTGGATTCAGGTTGAATGAAATTTGTAGGAGTAGAAACAGCAAGTCATCCTGTGTTATAAAACGGAAGCGAGAAAATACGACATTCAAGGAAACCATTTATTCCCCCGTAGGTGATTCTCCTCTAAGCATTTAACTTATAAAATGAGCAGGGGCAAGGGACTGGCTGGCTCAGTCAGTTGAGCCTCTGACTCTTGATTTCGGCTCAGGTCATGCTCTCAGGGTTTTGAGATCATCCCCGTCTCGGGCTTTGGGCTGAGTATGGAGCCTGCTTAAGATTGTTTCTCTCCTTCTCCCGCTGCCCCTCTCCACCTTAAAAAAAAAAAAAAAAAAGGATGAGCAGTGGTGAATTGGTATATCCTAAACATTCTCCAAACCCTTTCGTCAACTCCTTTATTTTACAGAAGAGGACAACATTTCATAAAGGCTGAAGGACTTACCCAAGATTACCCAAAGAATTAGTAGAAGTGCAGACACGCCCAAGAGATGCAAAGCTTTGCCCACATATCAAATGGAATCATGTGTGGTCTACTGAGTAATTAGCACAAGTTTTACTCTTTCTAAAAAATTAGAGATGCAGTTCTTTATTTAAAAATTGAATAATTT
The DNA here is from genome assembly GCA_002007465.1 of Ailurus styani. Classification (NCBI taxonomy): domain Eukaryota; kingdom Metazoa; phylum Chordata; class Mammalia; order Carnivora; family Ailuridae; genus Ailurus; species Ailurus styani. The sequence continues at coordinate 2,430,271 of LNAC01000139.1, read as the reverse complement.
ATTACCAAATTGCTAAGTTGTAGACATGCTTCAAGAAGCTACAGTTAACCTTTGAACAACACCCGTTTGAAACGCATGGGGCCACATATACATTTTTTTTTTTTTAATTTGCTAGGGTCTTTTCTCCCTTGCTACAAAAGCTTTATTGTTTCCATTTGGTCTGAGGCTTAGGAAGGGGCTCCACGGTGGTTAAAAACCTGCCTGGTGGCTGCAGGAAGAGACTCAGGCAGGAGCTCTAATGCCAGGAGTATGCTGAATGGCTAATGCCAGAGGGGCTCCTGAAGCGCTCTTGGGCCCCGGAGGCTCCCAGTCGTGCGGAAGGTGGGCCTTTCGAAGAGATCCTCGCCCAGCCCAGCCTGGGGGCTGGCCAGCCTGCAGCGGTGAGTCAGGTGGCCCCCATCTTCGTGATAGGCTTCACTTCTCACCCAGGAAGTGGTTCTCCAGGAAGTCACAGAGATGGGGGTCTGCGCGGGCAGAACCCACGGCAGGTAGCTCCAGAAGGGCCTGGGTCATGTTCGTCTCCAGGACCTTGGCGGCTTCCACGGCCCGGGGGGTTTGGCCCCACGTATCCTGGGCCCGCTTCCGCAGTCCTGGGACAGGGCGTGGCTGCTGTGCTGCTTTGGTGCCAAGGGCGGCATGGCGTCCTCTTGTGTCTCCTCAGCCAACTCACAGAAGAAGCGGCCCACGTCCTCCAGAGTCACATCGTCGCCGTGGAAATGGAGCCTGGAGAGAGGTAGGTATAGGAGGCCGGCAGGGGCACGTTGACCAGGTGGCAGGCAGTGGTGGCCTCCACCTGAGTGGAATAATTCTGATGACTCTGGGGCCTCACGGTTGATCGGCAATAAGAAGCTAAGCCCAGAAAACTGTGTTGCTAGTCCTGTAAGCACAGGGGGGCTGAGAAGATGGTTCTGAAGGTTGTGACTGGAAAAGCGGTTGTGGGGTTGGGGGAGGCTGGAAGAGGGACGGCCCTGGGTCTGTTCTGCCCAGACACCGTTGAAGCAAGAGACAGATGGGAGGGACTGCTGGGCTCACTGACTATATGGGAATTGTTTTCAGTACACTACTGTAAATGTATTTTCTCTTCCCTACGATTTTCTCCATAACATTTTCTCTTCTCTGAATATTGTAAGAATACAGTATATAATGCATATAACATGCAAATTATGTGTTAACTGACTGTTATCAGTAAGGCCTCTGGTCAATTGTATGCTATTAGTAAAGTCTGGAGGGAGTGAAAGGTTATATGGATTTCCCACTGCATGTGGTCAGAGCCTGTAACCCTCGGCTTGTTTAAGGGTCAACTGTATTCTTATTTTTTATAAAAGAACATAAAGGGTCCCCTTCAGAGAGCCCATGGAGAGTAGGCAGGCAAGGTGAGAATCCATTAAGTGTTGATGTAATCAAAGTCCTTACTTTGGGATAGCGCTTCAGAATGTGGTGTGGCACTTTCTTTGATACTTCTTTGTGTTCTTTTTGGAGGTCAATGGTTACTATAGGATCTGCTCAGCTTATTCTAATTAGAGCTTGGACTAGTTAGTGGTCACAAGCTTGATTGCGCAATAGAATCACCTGTGAGCTTTAAAAAATTCTGATGCTTAGCCTCCACTCCAGGCCAATTTGATCTGAATCTTTGAAGGTGGAGTCCTCAATGTTTTTTATTTTTTTTAAATGTATTTGAGAGAGTGTGTGTGTGCGAAAGAGAGCATGAGAGGGGAGAAAGTCAGAGGGAGAAGCAGACTCCCCATGGAGCTGGGAGCCTGATGTGGGACTCGATGTGGGACTCCCAGGACCATGACCTGAGCCGAAGACAGTTGCTTAACCAACTGAGCCACCCAGGTGCCCCCTCAATGGTTTTTAAAGCTCCCCCAAGTGATTTCAACGTGCCACACGGTTGAAAGCCATGGATCTAGACCGGCGGTTCTCAACTGGAGTGATTTTTGCCTTCCAAGGGGACATTTGGCAATGTCTGGAAGCATAGTAGGTTCTCACCACTCAAGAGGAAAGGGCTACTAGCATCTAGAGGGAAAATGCTGAGGATGTTCCTAAGCATCCTACAAAGCATAAGACACACCCTCACAGCAAAGAGTTATTGGGTCCAAAATGTCGTTAGTATCAAGGTTGAGAAACTGATCTACATGACTGGCTCTCAAAGCATGGTCCCAGGAATAGCAGCATCAGTGTTATCTGAGAATTGTTAGGACTGCAGTTACTTGGCCCCCATGCAAGACTGCAAACTCAGGAACTCTGGAGATGGTGCCCATCAGTCTGTTTTAGCAAGCCCTGCACGTGATAAAGATGTACACAAAAGTTTAAGAAACACTGACCTAAAGCCTAATTAATACTTCAGCAAGATTAAAAATTTAAAAACGTCTTAAAACTCAATAAGAAAATAGCTCAGTATTTTTAAATGGGAAAAATGTTTAAGTGCAACTTTTACCGGTAAAAATATGTACAAGGCAAATAATTTTATTTAGCAAAAAAATGCTAAATATTAGTTATTAGGAAAATGCAAAGTAATACCACACTGAGATACCAACACACATGTAATAGTTCGAAATAAAAAGATGGACCAAGTATTGACAAGGATATGGAGGAACCAGAACTCTCATATACTGTTGGTGAGAACATAAAATGGTACAATCACCTTGAGAAAGAGTTTTGGGCAATTTCTTAAAAAATTAAAGTATATCTACTTTGTCATCTAGCCATTTCATTACTAGGTATTTACTTAAAAGAAATGAAAGCATATATCCTGACAAAGACTAATGTATACATATTCATTGAAGGCTTATTTGTTATAGCTTAAAACTGGAAACAACCCAAATGTCCATTAACAAGGGAACTACTAAAAAATTGTGATATATGCTACTTATCAATAAAAGGAGCTATTGATAACACTCCACAACATGGATAAATCTCAAAATTTTTTCTGCTGAAAGAAGCCAGACCGAAAAAAAGACTACAATACCATATGATAGATTTACAGAAATTTCTAGGAAATGCAAACTAATGTAGACTGACAGAGGGCAGACCTGTGAGTCTCTGAGGTCAGAGGGAAGGATAAGGTGTGGAGAGCTGGGGAGGATGGACCATCAAGGGGCATGAAGAGACTTTTAGCATTGGGGAAAAATTCATGATCTTAATTGTGAATGTGGTTTCATAGGTAGATACATGTGTCAAAACTTATGAAACTGTCCAAAGTTTATTTTGTCAGTTTTTAAAAGGAGGAGGGGAAGCTTAAAATGTGTATCAAGTTAAAAAAAATGGGAAAGCTAACTTTAAGTGCATAGGGATCCACATATGATGATAAAACCACAAAGCAGTGGTCCTCAGACATTTTGGTCTCGGACCCCTCTCCACTCTTAAAAATTACCAAGAACGCCAAAGGGCTTTTGTTGATGAATGATTCTTTAGGAAAAGCACAGTACCTCAGTAAGCAACAGAAATGCTTTAAGCACAGTTTCTTATTTTCTCCAGACTATTAATATTCAGAAAAAATAAATTGATTTTACAGAATATTAAAAATTCATGTACTCAAGGCTCAAAATTTAATAAAATTTTTAAACATTGAGACATTCTTACATGAAGCTGGCTTTTTTTTTTTTAAAGCATATGCATAGTGTTCAGGAATGTAAGGACTGCCAGTGCAGTCAGCTGCTGTTGCCTTGATGTCCATGGTCTCAGCAGCTTTACCACCATCCTCTTGCACTCGCAGTGCAAATGTCAGCATAGTAAAAAGGCAAATTATGTCTTAGGATTATTATGAAAATAGTTTTGAGCTTATAGATATGCAGAAAGGTTTGGGGGCTCCTGGAAGTTGCAGACCACACTTTAAGAACCACTTCCATGAAGAAATGCAAGGAGATGATTCCTATTTAAGTCAGTAGAGTGGTTACTTTTGGGAGAATGGAAGGATGGGGCCCATGAATGGGATTCTGACTTATATTAACAGCTTATCATAAATCACTAAGCTAAAAAAATTTCATTATATATCCTTCCAGAATTTTCCCTATGTGTACACAAACATATGTATACAGGATTCTTTTTTTCTAGCTCTATTGAGACATAATTGACATTTAACATTATATAAGTTTAAGGTGTGCACCAATCTATGATACTTTACTGTAAAAAATCCACATCTAAGTGGACCCTGTGCAGTTCAAACCTGTGTCGTGCAAGGATCAACTGTATTTATCTTTCTGTCTGACTTATTTCACTTATCATAATGCCCTCAAGGTCCATCCATGTTGTTGAAAATTTTAGTATTTACTTCTTTCTCATAGCTGAATAATAATTCATTGTTTGTATGAATTTGTGTTTGGGTATCTTTATCCATTCATCTATCACTGGACACTTTGGTTGTTTCTGTGTCTTGGCTATTGTGAATAATGCTGCAGTGAACATGGGAGTATAGATATCTCTTTGAGATGGTTTTAATTTCCTTTGGAAATAGACGTGGGATCGCTGGATCATAGGGTAGCTCTATTTGTAATTTTTTGAGGAACCGCCATACTGTTTTCTACAGTGGTAGCACCAGTTTTCATCCCCACCAACAGCACATGATGGCTCTTTTTCTCCCATCCTCGAAGCATTTGTTTCCTCTTGTCTTTTTTATTTTTTGAATCCCTCATCTGGTAAATTGTAGATCTCTGCACCTTCTGGGTTTGGTTACCAGGAAATTATTAAGATTCTTTAGTGGTGTCGTGTTACTTTGATTTTTCATGTTCTTTGAAGTTTTGCATTGCTGTCTTCTCATTTGAAATAGCAGTCATCTCCTCCAGTTTTGCTAACTGTCTTCAGGATAGAAATACTTTCCATCAGCCCTGCTGAAGATGCTGAGTCTATCTCATGCTTCTAGCTCCCTCTGTGGCAGGGTTCTGAAGCTAGCATGCCTTTTCTGGAACCTCAGCATCTCAGGCCAAGTGCTGACAGCTTCTCTTCTGTTTTTCCATAGCTGGGACTAAGGCTCAAATTTGTGGTCTCTCTCTAGCCCACATATTTGGCTGGCTTTCTGCACTTGTTCAGTAGCCAGCCTGCTCATGCTGTCAGAAGTGTACACAGGGAGCTAGCCATAGGGTAGGGAGAATGTACGGGGAGACACAGAGCCCCGGGGATGCCTGTGGACCAGTGAGGCATTTCCAGTGGTCAGCAGTGGGTTTCTTGATGGAATTTGTGACACAGTTAGATCTGTGTTCCTTTAAAACCCCCAAGAGCTCTCCCAGCCTCCTCCCACCCCACCCACCCCCAGACATGTAGCTCACAATCCAGTACTCTGAATGAGGTGAGAGAGAAGGGAGCCCCTTTGGCAGCATCCCACACAGCTAGAGAAAGTGTTCACTCCCATGCTTTCTCTTTGCGCCACAGGATAAACATAGGCTAAGATCTTTTTTGGCCCTGAGCTGGGCCACCTTGGGGATGATGCAGGCAAAGTCAAATTGTTCCTCTCACCAACTCAAATTGTGGCCAAATTTGTTTTGTCTTGTTTTTTTCCTCCAGTGGAATGCTGGAACTTTTCCTCTGGAAACTAAGATAGATGTCCACAAAATTTCTCTCAACAGTGAGTGAGTGTGTAAGTTAGCGTTCTCTAGAGGGCAGAGCAGCCAAGAGGGATTGGAGATGGTTCATAGGCCACTGAAGGTCCACAGCTGGGACCAATGCTTGTCTGCCTATTACCTGACACACAGGTGGGCAAGATGCTTTCCGGGTCCCTTGGCGTTTGGGGCTGGATCCCATAGCTCCCTCAAAGGCACTTTTATCCATGGGCGGATGCCAGATTTTTGTTGTTGGGGTAGCAGGAACAAAAGTAAGGGATATCTTATGCTGCCATGATGCCAGCGTCAGTCATTCCCTACACAGGATTCTTTTAAATAAAAATTGTATTACCAAAAAAAAATTATGTCTTCAAAATTACTATAGACATCTCTCTGTGATGGTATTTTAAAGAGCTGCCTTATTAAGTCAATAACTTAATTATATTCCATTATTTTTTCATAATCTACTTATATTGAAATTATTAAAATGTATCCACAATTATATCATGTTAAATTATACTTAATATTATAACTTAAACTATTCACAAGCCTTTTAAATCTCTTTTGCCCATTCACAAACTTTTAATTTTTTAAAAAATTTTTTTCCATTCACAAACTTTTTTTTTTTAAAGATTATTTATTTGGGGGAGAGAGAGACAGTAAGAGAAAGAGCATGAGCAGTGGGGAGAGGCAGAGAGAGAAGGAGAAGCAGACTCCCCACTGAGCAGGAAGCCCAACTCAGGGCTTGAACTCAGGACCCTGGGATCAGACCTGAGCCAAAGGCAGTCGCTTAACTGACTGAGCCACCCAGGCACCCCTTGTTCACAATTTTTAAACAGAAATTTAATAGTGATTAAAATGGGTTTGTCATGATAATGAAACACTTTTTTTTTTTTTTTAAAGATTTTTTATTTATTTATTTCACAGAGGGAGAGAGATCACAAGGAGGCAGAGAGGCAGGCAGAGAGAGAGAGAGGGGGAAGCAGGCTCCCCGCTGAGCAGGGAGCCCGATGCGGGCCTCGATCCCAGGACCCTGAGATCATGACCTGAGCCGAAAGCAGAGGCTTTAACCCACTGAGCCACCCAGGCGCCCGATAATGAAACACTTTAAAAAGAAAAAAACTATATTCCATATAACTTCTAAACATTTTATCCTTTATAGACATCTAGAAAAACTTTAATATTATTATGGGTACATGTGAATTTTCATCTTTAACATTTAACAGTTAATTGTTTTTATTGCTGGTTTTATGTAACTACGTAAAGAAGTTTTAATTTTGAGTGAGGGGCCAGAAATTTTTTATATACATTTTGTTTACTACCTCAGTTACAATAATTGTCTAGCATAAAGAACACTACTTTATTCATTGGAAAAGTTAAATATGTAAAAACCGATTTGTGTAATCTTATTTCATAGATGGGGAGACAAGGAGGCAGTGAGATCAGGAAACAAAGTCTACAATATTTTAAATATTTGGGATCAAGTGATTAGTCCTCAGCAGAAAATTACAGGAAATATTTTCTTTTGGGAAAATATTATATCGAATTAGTTTTTTTAAAGTCACATATATGAATAAGTATTTATAGATTTATAGTATGTAGTTTTACAATATTAGCATGTGGTCCTCAAGACAACCCCTCAAGACAAGGCATTCCTATCTAAAACAATAGAAACAAACTGTGATAATGTTGAGATTTCTAACATCAGAACCTAAATCTAACTCCTCTGCTTCTCTCCATCCATTGCTCTGTACAGTCAACTGTTCAAGATGTTCAGATACAAGAGTAGTTCTCATGCCTATAGAATGAAAAAGTGCTACATGAATTGTGTTGAGCTTAGGGCATATATAATAAAAATTATATATATAGTATATAATAAAAAATTAAGATAAAATAAGTAGACCTGCAGGATCTTGTCCATTTATGCTAAAACCACCACTCCATGATGCTTTATATAACTTTGAAGTATTTGGACCAAATGGACGTGGTTCTGTGGTGACTCAGGATGGGTCATAAAAAGAATTTTACATGGCTTCTTTTCTGTCCTTTCCCCTGGGGCCACATTCATGTATAACTCTGATGAGAAGGAAAGAACAGCCCGTTTAGACAGATGCCTGTTAGCAAAGTGCAAGCACCAAAAGAAGAATTTTGCCTCAGTACTGAGTGGAGACAAAGGCTTCTCAAGGCAATTATTGTAACCTCCAGCTTAATATAGATCTTTCAGCCAGTGGGATAAAAGAGTATTAGTCAGGTAGGACCTCCATAACACAATACCACAGACTTGGTGGCTTAAACAAGAGAAACTTATCAACTCACATTCTGTAGGCTAGAAGTCCAGGAGAGAGGGCCAGACAGATTTGGTTTCTCATCAGGCCTCTCTCCTTGGCTTGCCGATGGCTGCACTCGTGTTGTCTCTTCACAAGGTGTCTGCTCTGCATGTCAGCCCCTTGTGTCTCTCCTAACCTGCTACTGTGAGGAAACCACTCAGATTAGATTAGGGCCTGCTCTACTGGCCTCCTTTTAACTTCATTCTAGCTTTAAAGGCCCTGTCTTCAAATACAGTCACATTCTGAGATACTAGGGGTTAGGGCTTCAACATGAATTTTAAAAGATATGATTGATCCCATAACAGAGTCCAAAGAAAGGAAAACTTTCAGGAGATAGAAACACTGAACACACACACTGCGCCCTTGGTCCTGGAATGTTCCCTACCTCGACTCAATGGTAGGGAAGAAGTGGAGTGGGAAGCCCTTAACCCTCACTACAAGCCAGCTTTTCTCAGACCCTTTTGTTTCTTCTGTCAGTCCAGTGGACATGAAGACACAGGGTGCGTTCAGCCACGGTTGCTGCTGTGCCTCTTAGGGAAATTGGCATATGGCTTCAAGGACCTCTTCTCCAACCTTTTTCTCTTCTCTCACAAATCCACCCAGTGACAGAAATGGTCAGATATTCACCTCAAACTCTCACTGATGTGGTCTTCAGAAACTTTGAAAACAGATTAAGATGGCCCATAATCAATGACAAGAGTGTATAACAAGAGGGCCAAATCCTACTCATTCTATTTCCCCTCTCAGATAAAGCTCCACAATCTTACCCATCCACATTCCACAGAAAAGCTTATAAGAACTATACCAGATATTACCAGAATTCAGATAAGACAGTCCCAGCCATTTTAAACCTCAACATTCTGTCTGAATGTGATTTAATTTAGTAAAACAAGAACATTCTCATTACACTCACAGAGAAATGAAGGCTTCAACACTTCTTGATTCCACATTACTTCATGATTCCACAGAAAAATAAAATTCACAAAATGTATTCCAAATGGTCTCTTGCTCTTTTTTCCTAATTTTTCTCTGTTTCATCCAGGAGGGCTTTGGAGGGGGCCTCCCAGTCAGGGCCCCCCCAACCGTGGTTGATTCCAAAGCCAAGTTCCTCATGTAACCCCCCCCCACTTTCTAGCATCCAGAATAATCTACAAATAGATTAGAATAGTGTACTGCCACAAAAGAAAATACAGTACACATCGGGTCTAATGTGACCACTACAACTAATTACTATCAAAGCATAAATCTCCTTATGCAATAGTATTTTTAAAAAAAATCAGTCCTGTCATTGTGGTACTTAGAATTCAGTCCCTGGTGTTATGACACAAATTATATGTAAATATAAGTAAATGATATTTAAATATGTAAATAAAAAACAAATTTTCTAAATGTTTATTTATCAAAGCTTGGTGAAGGCCTAAAATATGTCATTTTTTCTTTTTTTCCTTTTTTGCCCTGCATTTCATATAATACTGAGTGGCAGTTAAGGGCAAAAGATGCTGGATAAATGATGACTTTATAATAAATGAGTCGAGACTTGAATCATAAAAAGAAATCGATAAATAAGAAATTAAATTACAAGATGAACGTCTTGATTTTGTTTGAAAATGTAAATATAGTTTGTTCCATGAGACTCTCTAAACCCTAAATGATATATTCAGTGATGCCAATTTGTGCCCTGATCTAGCTGATGGTTGGGAGTTTGTGGGCAGAGAACCCAGAGCAATGGAGAACTGTAGCCAGGCCGAATACCTAGGTAGGGGCAATATTAGAAGGAAGAGGGACATGTTAATGTGTCACATGGAAAGTAATCTTAAATCATGGTCTATATGCAGAGAATAGGAAAGAATAGAAGAGAAGACACAAGATGACAGAACAAGGGATGATGGGAAGTAGTGGTAGGGCCTGGACAAACTCCCAGGGGCAGGATTACTCAGAGGAATGATCAGTTTATAATAAGGGCCCCAAGCCTTTGAGCAATGAAGGAGTAAATAAGAACTGTAAGTTAGTGGAGCAAACAACGTTTTTTTTTCATGCTCCTGGTTTATGATGTACCTGCTAACATTTTATCTCTTTTTCTAAAATATTCTAGAAAAGCATTTATCTTTGGAAGAAGTTATTTTTCATTGTAATTGGGTCACTTTTGTTTCTGGTATTACCACCATTTGTTTTCATGGCATTAGAGAAATGGACTTACGTTGAAGGAATTTTTCATTCACCACCATAACTGCAATTGGTTTCGGAGACTATATAATAGCGAGTTTTAATAATCTTGAAATAAGATTACCTGTCACAGCAACAGATTGAAAAATAAAGGATTGAGTGGAAATTTTAACATTTCTTTGAGAGATAAGATGCAGGTCAAGCCCTTTTAAATAAATCCATTGTATAAATAAACTCACCCTTCTCTCTCTCCTCATACCACAGTGATCACTGACTATGGGAAGAAGTTGCAGAGTGATTCCTTTTAAACTAAATGTCTCTGCTTGATCATACATGCTAAACAAAAGGCACAGATAATCAAAACACCAGCCTTAAGTGATTAACCCTACATCATGTACCTTATATAACTTTTCCAGAAAGTATTTCAAATTCCTTCCTAAAATGAAGATGAGAAAAGGAGAAGGATAGAGCCGTACAGGTACTAAATATTTTCATAGATATCTGAGTCAGATTGAAATTGCCTCTAAGTCAGTTTGGATGTAGATTTCTAAATGGGCCGTTATTCCTGTTCACCATTTTAAAGATGCCGTTTCATTCTCTGGTTTCTATCATTTCTGGTAAGTCAGCCGTTGGTCCTATTGTTGGTCCTTTGAGGCAAAGAGCCTTTCCCTTGCACTTCACTCATTCCCCCAGCACCACACCTGATTTTCAGCTTTTATCTTGGTCTTTGGTTTTCAGAGATTTATTAATTACTTCAGTATAGTTTGTATTTATTTTGCTTGGGGATCACAGAGATAGAATAAATTGAGGAATTGATATTTCCATCTGTTTTAAAAAATTCTCAGCTACTATCTGTTCAAATATTGAATATTCCTTGTTCTCTCTTCTATTTCTGGGACTCCAATTACATAAATATAAGACCTTACTGGGTTTCACATGTTCTAATGTATTTTCCTTTTTTTTTCTTCATCTTCTCTTAGGATATTTTTTGTTAACCTGTCTTCTAGTTTATTCTAACTTCTATATATAATATGCTTTTAAATCCATTTAATGAGTTATTAGTATCATATTGTTTTAGTTCTAAAATGTCCTTTTATCATCCCACCCTTTTTGGTAGATTTGAATTCTCTGGTGAAATTCTTCATCTTTTCATCTATTTTTCCATATTCTCTTATTTTTAAGAAAACATAATCATAGTCTATAGTTCTTATCTATTAATTTCAGTATCTGGAACACCTATAGGTCTATTTTATGGTCTTTTTCTTCTGATTTTTTGGCCATATCGCTCCGTCTCTTGGCATGCCCAGTAATTTTTGGTCGGATACTGGGCATTGTGTATTTTAAAAATTGTAGCTGCTTCAGGTAATGCTGTCTTCTTCCAGAGAGGTTTTGCTGTTTTCTCTGATAGACATATAGAGATATAGAAGAAGTGTGGGGAGGATAACTGAACACCTTCATTCAGTCAAGGGATGGTCTGAGACTAGATTGCCAATTTGGTAAGGTTTGGTCTCCTTTTGGTTTCTTCTTGTTCCCAAATGGTAGTTATTCATGACCTTCAAAGGAAAGCCTGGTATGTTCACAAGGTCATGCCCTTAGGTTGATCTTGAAGCCAATTTTTTGTTTCCTGGTACTTGAATATACTGGAAATTCTGTTCTGCTTTTAAAGATTTTTGGCTTTTTTAGCCTTCAACCTCATGCAGTTTCAAAATGTGGCAGTATATTGGAGGAGAATACAAGCTATAATTTCTAAACCCTTCAAATCTGCAACACTGTCAGCATAGCCATGTAGAACTACCAAAATTTCTGCTGACTTCTCTCTTCCTCAGTAGTATTATTCTTCATGGATAAAGCCCGGACCCATAGCCTCTTTCTTGTGCACAGAATCTGCACAAGAGCCAAGGGAAAAAGCAGTTACAGATTTTCTGCCTTATTTTCCCTACCTGGTATCTTAATCCTTTTAGTCTTCATTGCTTTAGCAACTCTCTAGTGCCTTTAAACATATGATTTTTTAAAAATGTATCTGATTTTTCTAGTTCTCAGCTGGAGCATTGCTCCATCACTAGCTACTCCATCCTACCCAGAAATGGAAGTGTCCTTATAATATTTATCTTTAATCTACATAGGACTAAAAATTAAGTCATGAATATTTAGCATCTAGATTGATGATTTTATAAACATATTTTGAGGTTGCACACCTAGGACTCTAAGAACTATTTTCAAATAGCACTCAGAAAAGTCTCTGTTACGTTTTTCCCAGAGCAGAGATAGTTGGCACTTACTTGGCATTCCCATAGAAATTTTCTCCTAATTTTATTCTAGAACTTCTCATCTTATATTGTGTAGCTTAGTACTCATCTTTTTTCTAATCACATTCTCTTTTCAGTAAAAAGAATGATTTAAAAAATGAAGACATTTTCAAAGACATAAACATTTCCCATGTTCACTGAAGAAAATGAAGAAAGCATAGTTAGGTATAGTTTACGGTTTATAGTTTACAGACTGGCTGTAGCTGTTTGGGTTCTGGGTTGTTCTCTGTGCTCTCCAGGGGCCAGCTTCTCCTCTTTGCCAGCCACTGCCTTCACTCATTGAAACCTGGTACGCTTCAGGTAGATTCGCTGCGTTCTCCTGCCCTGCTTCCAGACTTCAGTGGACAACCTCCTTTGCCCTTGGTACATCCACAGCGGGAACCACTGTACAGGAAACCAAGCAGCCGTGCATAGCTTCTCTCCAAGGAGGGGCTTGTCACTTTCTAAAATTTAGCTCATTTTGGATTTTTTCCCCCCATGTCCTCAGCTCTCTGATTCTTTTTTTTTTTTTTTTTTAAGTAGAACTATGATCTTGTAGCTTATCTGGTTTTTTCTGTTAGATTATCTGGGGATGATAACCTCTTGTGATTTTTTTCTATGTACTAATGCAAAAATTCCTTACACTTTTTAGTTAGTAAAATATGCGGTCAGGTTTTGTCAGATTATGGACTCTCGGTCTTAGATATATTTTGCTTTTATTAGTATGTATCTGCTCCTGTGCACACACCCATGTGCTTTGGGACGCAGTATTTGGAAGAACAGTTAACCAAATATTTTAAATCAAAAGTGAGTGTATCGAGAAGGAGACAAACCATAAGAGACTCTTAATCTCAAGAAAAAAACTGAGGGTTACTGGGGGTGGTGGGAGGGTAAGGATGGGGTGGATGGGTTATGGACATTGGGGAGGGTTTGTGCTATGGTGACTGCTGTGAAAGGTGTAAGCCTGATGATTCACAGACCTGTACCCCTGGGGCAAATAGTTTAAAAAAAAAAGTGAGTGTAGTCTTCCAATAATACTTATTCAATTTACTCTCTGATAATTATACTGCATTAATCTTAGCTGGTTGATTTATGAAATTACAGATAAATATTGAATAACTTAGTGTCTGGTATTTAAAATATTTCCTGTTATATGATGCCCTAATAAACACAGTTAAATTGTATTCTTGTGATAAATCACAATGTGTTTATTGTGTTATTTGTCGCTGGTTACTTCTCTTTGCCTTCAAAGTTCATGCTCTTTTAGTTGTACCTCTTCATACGTGTAGATTGGACTTATGAAAAATAAATGACAAGACCTGAAGAGAATGTAAAAGTTATGGCATTGAAGTATTAGGATGATTGAATTATGAGTGATTTTCTTTTCCCTCTTTAAAAAGTTCCCCAAGATTTCTACTGATGAAGGCAATGAATTTATAAAATTTTAAACTCAGAAATACAGATAAATGGCACAATGAAATGAACTGTATTTTTGTTAACAAAATCTGAATCCCATTTTAAATGATTTTATTTATATTTATCTTTTCTCTCCCACATTTTAAAGGTTTCCTAGCAATAGCAATGGTAAATGAGTTACTCATTGTAAAATATTATACATATTATGGTATTCAAAAGGATAATTTTCAAAAGGAAAGAGAATTTTTACCTTACAGATGTCCTCTAAAAATGAATAGAATCTGAATATGTATAATTTATGTTCTTGAAAGCAGTGATAATTTTAGATATGATTTATATTAATTTGTTTTCAGGATCAGATCCTAAAAGGAAACATATTTCTAATGAATAGAAAGAAATTACTCTGGTGAAAAGTTACTATCTGGGGCGCCTGGGTGGCTCAGTGGGTTAAAGCCACTGCCTTCGGCTCAGGTCATGATCCCAGGGTCCTGGGATCCTTCCTCCTCTCTTTCTGCCGGCCTCTCTGCCTACTTGTAATCTCTCTCTCTCTGTGTCAAATGAATAAATAAAATCTAAAAAAAAAAAGTTACTATCTGATTATTTGCATGTTATTTGCCTCTTATCTTTAGTTTCAAATCCTGTATAAAAAGAATAAGGACATCACTTACTCAATCTTTTTATTAATTTGGAATCTCCATGGTCTTGCCTGGATTGCTCTTCTATTTAACTTACTAACCAACATTTTTCAAGAAATGGAGAAGAAAAAAGAAGCCAAGTGCTGGACATCAATGTTCAGTAGATCTCCTCCACTCAAACTGCAAAGGGTTTCTTTAAGAATATGATGCAAATTTGAGCTTCACTTGTCACCCTTTCCCATATCAGCTTCACCCCACATTTGGACTCACACTGGCATTTGTATACAGTAGAAGCTCATTCTGAAAGCTGTGCTTCCGTTTCTTTTTCCGTTGTGTATTTTAATAAAGGTAGAAGTACGCACAAAACTGTATAGAGTCATTTTCACTGGGATCTGTTCCTTTACACATTATTTCTAATCATCAGCCATTGTTTCTTAAAATTTTGTGTTTTTTAAAGCCCTATCAAACCAAAAGTATATTAACCCCAAAAGTATGACTTGAGAGATTTATTTCAGAAGATATGATCCATAAATTATAACATTCTCCTTTTTGGAGGAGTGAGGAAATTTCGTCTTCAACACTATGAAATATTCTCTTGTGTTCTTTTTTAAAAAACCAAAGTGTGAATTTTCTTTCTATAGACACAGCTATGGGTATGGACATAGACAAAGCATGTTTGTGTCTGCAGTTACTGGATGAATGTGAGAGCCAGAGAGCCTTTCTACAGCTTACGAAAAGAACTTTATCTCCTACAGTGGAAGGTCAAAGCCAAACAACAAGCTGAAAACCAATCCTTAGAGTCACAGTGCTCTAGAGACCTTTGATTACTCAGTCCAAACAGGTCTATTGTGCAACAGTTAAGACTTTAGAGTGCATCCTGAGGCTTGGGACAGGGAAATCTGGATGGATACTCCTGAGGATGTTGACTCTATATCCTTCACTCCTGGACCCCCTGCGTTTGCAGAGGTGACTCACCTTTCCTTGATAAGAGAGGCTGCTGTGCTGGAAAATGCTGCAGGAGGACCTCTCCCTGACAAGCTACCAGATGTTCCTCTCAGAAGCAACTCCCACCTCCTCTCCTGCCTGCCAGGTCAACATCTAGAGTTAAATCCCTGCATAAACTTTCAAGGGACATTGTGGTCTGATAAGGAAGAAAAGATAATATACAACAAAGAATTGCAAGACTTTGTTGGCCTGTACCTGGGGTTGGATTTGGAGTGTTCCGTGATCAAGGTGTATAGGATGTAAAACTGGTCATGCAGGAATCCCAGGCTTAGGAGCACTGCTCATGACAGCATTTAACCCTGTATTAGGCTGGGTTTTACAGAGAAGCAAAATGAATCTCTGTATAAAAATTGTTAAACAGGGAGCGCATTAGACTGAGGTGATGTCTAACACCTTAGTGGCCTAAGTAAGCAAACCAAGACCCAAGCCTCAAGGTTAAGAAATCAAAACCAGAGGAAAACCAATTATAAACAGCCAATTAGACCTTCCCAAATAAGGCAGCTGCCTAAGTTACAGCCAATCAAATAGTTGTCTCCCTTTGCTTCTGGGTCTTTTCTAGAAGTCTTGCCCCTAGCTCCTGCTGGTGGAGTGTGTTATCTTAACCACTTCAGTTTTGGCACTTCCCAACTCAAATTTATTTTTGCTCAAACTCCCAAAATTTTTAATATGTCTCAATTTGTCTTTTAACAATACAGATCTTCCTTGACTTAAAATGAGGTTACGCCTGGATAAACTCATCATATACTGAAAATACTGTAAGATGAAAACACATACAGTATACCTACCAAACATCATAGCTTAGCCTAGCCTCCCTTAAATATGCTCCAAACACTTGCATTAGCCTACTTTGGCCAAAATCATCTAACACGAAGCCTATTTATAACAAAAGGTTGAATGTCTCGTGTAATATATTGAATACCATGCTGAAAGTGAGAAACAGAATGGTCGTATGAATACAGAGTGGTTGTCTGTGCATGTACTGTTTATCCTCATGATTGGGCGGCTGACTAGGAGCTTGTTAGTTGGGGATAGCGCTTGTAAAAGAGATTCCACAGAGGTCCCTAACCCCCCTTCCACCATGTGAGGACATAATGAGATGGTGCTGACTACAAACCAGGAAGCGGGTCCTCACCCAGTCATGCTGATACTCTGAACTCACATCTTCCAGCCTCGAGGACTGTGGGGAATAAATTTCTGTTGTTTATAGGCCAGCCAGTCTATAGTATTTTGTTACAGCCTGAACAGACTGAGACACTTGGGTCAAATCTGATCTGAATGACCTGTTTGTCCAAGCAGACCCCACGACCAGGGGGAGAGAGGGGTCAGGGAAGAACACAGCAGCTTTTTTTTCTTTCTTTGGGATGTATTTGCAGGTATAGTGGGAGCAGATGCAACAAGTAACTTCTCTCTATTTTCTGGTCTCAGAAATGTTTAATAAAGCCCTCTTATTCCCCCTTGCCTACCTCATGGTGACAAGAATGTAACTAAGGGGCAACAAGTAAATTTGTCCAGTAGTGACCCTGGGATTCATTCCAGGTAGCATGGATGTTAGGATGGCAGGGACTTGGGGAATCTCCCCGTGTCAGAGCTTCCCACCCCTGTCCCTGGCCCCATCCCCAGCAGGGGCTACATCTTCCCACAGGCCCCAACATCTCCAGGTGCTGAGCAGCTGTGTTTCCCAGACAACTCCCTAAATGGCAGCGTCTCAACCAGAATGCCTGGGACCTCAACACTCTTCTTTGTTTCTAATGAAGTCAATCTCATGCCTAACCAATAAGGATTGTGGAAATAAACGAAGACTACTCGGCTGAGAACAAACAAGGGCTGTTTATTCACAGCTTGCTATAGCAAGAGAGTCACCCACCATGACTTGCCTTTGGCAGAGACTCAAAGCCAAGCAAGGGAAATGGGAAAGCTTCATAGGGAGAAAAAGGGAAAGCTTCAGGTGTGCTCTCATCAGAGACGGTTGGTGGGGGAAGCTGGAAAGGGCTAACTAGAAGCAGGGCATCTCATGTGATTACTGTGGGGGCACATTTTTGGCTTATTCTGATTGGTCCTGATTTGGAAGTGGGGGTGAAAAGGGAAAGCTGGCCATCCATGGTTCTTCTCACAAAAGGTTTAAGGTGCCAAGCCAGCCTCCCTGAACAATCCAAATTTGTCATGCAAGTGTATTGCTCTAGACTTCAGCGAGGACAAAAAGAATTTCTTTGAGGTCTCTTTCACTTGGGTACCAATGAATCCTCACTGAGCTATTTGCCTCCTTAGTGGAAACAGTTTATTTATTCTCAAATTGATAAAGATTCTCTAGGAGTCTTTTTGATAATGGGTACACATACTTCACCTAGAAGCTAGTTTAGGGATTATACATAAAAACATTACTTCTCCCACTGCTGTGTGTATATAATGATTTGATCCCTTATATTGCTGAATATAATTCCATATGGCCCAGACTTCACCTATAAATACTTGAGTGCATGACCTGGGTGTTAATAATAAGTCTGTAGTTAGTGACTACATATGGCCCCTCTTGTCATGGAAGGCAAAAGACTTGTCTTGGTGATCCCATATAGCTGGAAATTGCCTTATTTCCTGAAGAGGAAATGGTCTTGCAAGAAGTGAAGTTATACTTCCACCAATAAACAGGGCTGGACATTATTAGAATCAATAGGACTGAGAGAACCATACTAGAAAAGGAGAAAAAATCAACTAGCAGCTTTTAAGGAATTGTTGGGTGATCATATCTTAGTCCCTGTTAAGCTGTGTGTTCAGTCTTCAATTCCAAAAACTTTGAGCCTACAGCTAACCCAAAACATGCTTCTATTTGGCCTCAAGGACTTTCTACTTTACTTTAAAACCTTCAGTGATTGGTAATATCAGTACTTTCTGTCCAGGGTTAGTTAGTGCATTGACCTAAAATAATGGATCCCTCTGAAAAAAAAAAGTGTGTGTGTGTGTAAAATTTCAGAGAGAGCACATGAGTGGTGGGAGGGGCAGAGGGAGAGAGAGAAGCAGACTCTTTGCTGAACATGGAGACTGATGTGAGGTGAAACAATTCACAAAGTGGTTAGGGGCTTCTGTTTAAGGACATCATTATAGGTGTCCTGGTGGTACTGTGAATAGTGAATATCATCCTCAAAGGGGAAAAATAGAGATTTTCCCCTACGGTCAGGAAGAGTACAGGGATGTCCACTCTCACCACTGTGGTTCAATACAGTCCTGGTAGTCCTAGCCTCAGCAATCAGACAACAGAAAGAAATAAAAGGCATTCAAATTGGCAAAGAAGAAGTCAAACTTTCACTCTTCTCAAATGACATGATACTCTGTATTGAAGACCCAACAGACTACACCCAAAAATTGCTAGAACTCATACAGGAATTCAGCGAAGTGGCAGAATATAAAATTAATGCACAGAAGTCAATTTCATTTCTATACCCTAACAAAGAGGCAGAAAAAAGAGAAAGAATAAATCCTATTTACAGTTGCACCAAAGAACATAAGATACCTAGGAGTAAACCTAACCAAAGACATAAAGGATCTATACTCTGAAAGCTATAGAACACTTATGCAGAAATCGAATAAGACACAAAGAACTGGAAAAACATTCCATGCTCATGAATTGGAAGAATAAATATTGTTAAAATGTCTACTACCCAAAGCAATCTATACATTCATTGTAATCCCTATCAAAATAACACCAGCATTTTTCACAGAGCTGGAACAAACATTCCTATAATTTGCATGGAACCAGAAAAGGCCTCAAATAGCAAAATGAACATTGAAAAAGAAAACCAAAGCTGGGGACATCATAATTCCAGACTTCAAGATCTATTACAAAGTTGTAATCATCAAAACAGTGTGGTACTGACACAAAAACAGACACATAGATCAATGGAACAGAATAGAGAACTCAGAAATGGACCCTCAACTATATAGTCAACTACTGTTCAACAAAGCAGGAAAGAGTATCCAATGGAAAGGGGGCAGTCTCTTCAACAATTAGTGTTGGGAAAATTGGACAGCCACGTGAGAAAAATGAAACTGGACTGTTTTCTTACACAATACAAAAAATAAACTCAAAATGGATTAAAGACCTGCATGTGAGATAGGGGTCCATCAAAATCCTTGAGGAGAACACAGGAAGCAACCTCTTTGATCTTGGCTACAGCAACTTCTTGCTAGACATGTCTTCAAAGGCAAGGGAAACAAAAGCAAAAATGAAGTATTGGGACTTCATCAAGATAAAATCTTTTGCACAGCAAGGAAACAGTCAACAAAACTAAAAGACAGCCTATGGAATGGGAGAAGATGTTTGCAAATGACATACTTGATAAAGGGTTACTTTCCAAAATCTATAAAGAACTTATCAAACTCAACACCCAAAGAACAAATAATCCAGTCAAGAAACCAGTAGGAGACATGAACAGACATTTCGGCAAAGAAGACATACAAACGGCCCACAGACACATGAAGAAATGGTCCACATCACTTGGCATCAGGGAAATATAAATCAAAGCCAGAATGAGATACCATCTCCTACCGGTCAGAGTGGCTAAAATTAACAACTCAGGAAACAACAAATATTGGTGAGGATGTGGAGAAAGGGGAACCATCCTACACTGTTGGTGGGAATGCAAGCTGGTGCAGCCACTCTGGAAAACAGTACAGAGGTTCCTCAAAAAGTTGAAAATAGAGCTACCTTATGACTCAGCAATTGCACTACTAGGTATCTATCCAAAGGATACAAACATAATGACTTGAAGGGGCACATGCACCCCCACTGTTTATAGCAGCAATGTCCACAATAGCCAAAATACGGGATAAGCCCAGATATCTATGGACAGATGATGGATGAATGGAAAAAGAAGATGTGGTGTGTGTATGTATGTATGTATATATATGTATATGTGTGTGTGTGATGGAATGTTACTCAGCCATCAAAAAGAATGAACTCTTACCATTTGCAATGATGTGGATGGAATTAGAGGGTATTATGCTAAGCAAAATAAGTCAGTCAAAAAAAGACAAATATGATTGTTTTTCTGGAATTCACATCTGGAATTTAAGAAACAAAACATGAATATAAGGGAAGGAAAGGAAAAATAAGATGATATCAGAGAGGGAGACAAACCATTAGAGACTTTCAACTCTAGGATTAAGAGGGTTGCTGGAGGGGTGGTGGGCGGGAAATGGGGTAACTGGGTGATGGGCATTAAGGAGGGCTCTTGATGAAATGGATACTAGGTATTATGTGCAACTGATGAATCACTAAATTCTACCTCTGAAACTAATAATACACCATATGTTACTTAAATTGATTTTAAATTTAGAAAAGGAAATAATGGCAACTTAATGGATGACTTCTCAATGTAGTATTGGCTTAGAAAAAAAAAACAGGGTGTTTTGTTTTGTTCTTAGAGATGGGGGAGCGGCAGAGGAAGAGGGAGAGAATCTTAAGTTCCCTGATGTGGGGCTTAATCTCACAACCCTGAGATCATGACCTGAGCTAAAATCAAGAGTCAGTCTCTCAACCTACTGAACCACCCAAGTGCCCTGGATCCCTCTGATTTTGTAAAACAAAAATGTATATGGATATTTCTGTCCTAACCAATGTTTGTTTTTCTTTAGTCAGAATTTTTTCTGAATTAACCATGTACTCTTAGCATGGAAAGTAAATGAGGCCATTCTAATTTTAATTTAGGTTCAGTGCTCTTCATTGCATATTTGCAAAATTCTTCATGGTGCATGTGGCCAAATATCACCCAGATGGTTCCCTCTTTTATCTTTTTCTACCATGTGCAATAGACAGAAGATCTTGTCCTGATGCCATCTTCCGGAGAGAAATAATCTGGAGAACTGAACATGAAGAGCTGCAATATTAGAGCTCAGGCCAGATTCACCCTGGACCACCTCACAGTCCTGAGTGTGTGGGGGTTAGAGGGCATGAGGTTCTTCCACCATCAAACTCTGAAGATCCACTGCAGCTCAGTCAGGAGTTCACACAAGTGCCTGTGGCAGTGAATAGAGCAGGAGCTCAACTGAGGGGTCACTTTGGACACAACTGGGGATGAGTGTTTCAGTTGTGGCCAGAAAGGTCTGCTCAGCTTCTCTGAGCATGGCTTCGGTGTAATTTCAATAAATCAGCTTCTAGTAGTGGATGCAAAGTTCTATAGCCTTAGGGGGATGTGTCTGAGTTCTAGATCCAAGGGCAAAGCAGAAAGAACCAGCATTAGTCCTTTGGACAGGAAATGCTTCACAAAGACTTCTGGGGATTTTCTGCAGAAGGAGGAACCCTGGGAGGAAGGAAAGCCATTTTAACCACTAGTGAGACAGGGCATCCAGCAGTTGGATCAGACCATTGGCAGGAGAGATGTTACTTTGCACTTTCAGGTGGTACATAGGATATACAGGTTATAAAACTACAGACCAAAATAACTAAGAGAACATACTTCACCTGAAAATGTCCAAGTAAATATAATAAAAAGCACATAAAATGATATAATAAAGTTAACAACAAATAATAGAAATAATTAAAACCAGAAGAGAAATAGAAACTATGAAAGACAGAAGAGGTTGAGGCTCTTAGTAAGCAATTAAAAAAAAAGCTGAAATACAGATGTTGGGACTTATCTCCTATGCTCCCAAGGCCCAGGGAGCAGATGTGTTTCCTTTGAACATGTCAGTTACCAAAACTTCACAGACTTCCTGTTTGGACAGTTTGCCCAATTTCACTGTAAGAAGTCCCAGGGCAAGGAAGGTGGGCATATTGTAAACCTCCAGACAGAAACTGTCACCTTCGGACGTGGTTCTAGCCACCTTTTCTTCTTGGTCCCAGAAGATATACAAAACTGATGCCCTGGGACGCTTGGGCGGCTCAGTCATTAAGTGGCTGCCTTTGGCTCAGGTCATGATCCCAGGGTCCTAGGATCGAGTCCTGCATTGGGCTCCTTGCTCAGCGGGGAGCCTGCTTCTCTCTCTGCCTCTGCCTGCCACTCTGCCAGCTTGTGCTCTCTCCCTCTCTCTCTGACAAATAAATAAAATAAAATCTTAAAAAAAAAAAAACCGATGCCCTATTCCTTCTCAAGTAGTGTGTTTGAGTAGATGCATATTTTGTGCTTGCTATTTTAATTTTTAAAATTCTGTTATTTTACTAAAAGAATTTCCAATTAACTGAAATGTGTAAATCTGGGCTTTTATTTTCCCATGCCCAGTGAAATCCTTGTTGGTTAGTCACAAAACCGACACTTAGAATAGTACCAAAGTTCTTTTACCAACAGGTACTCAAATGTAGACATAATATCTAAAAAGAAAGACATGTGTCTAAAGGACTAGCCTTAAAAATAAATACTTATAAAGCAGTTGCTAATGTTACTCTTGAGTATTTTTCCCTTACTGCCCATCCTTTTAATTAAATTAAATTCACTAAGCTTAGATTTGTAGATTTGGTCACTTCTCTCTCTCTCTCTCTCTCTCTCTCTCTCTCTCTCAGAGCAAGGGGAGGGGCAGAGGGAGAAGAAGAGATAATCCCAAGCAGACTCCCTGCTGAGCACAGAGCCTGATATGGGGCTTGATCTCATGACTCTGAGATCATAACCTGAGCAAAACCAAGGGTGGGTGTTTAACTGAATGAGATGCCCTCATGCCCTTTTTGGTCATTTTCTACCTATGTTATCAAAGGTGGCTGCTTTTAAAATTATAAATACACATAGATCTACTCAAGGATCAGTCCTTTCACTGAGCCGGCTATAAATGACTGGTACTTAAATCTTGGGGTTGAAGTTGAAAATGTTTCTTTCCTCATAGCTTTGATGATAGTATTTCATATTTTTTTTAGCACCTAGTTTGGGTGATAAGAAATCAAGTGTCAGTGTGCATCTCACCATTTGATTCTCAATGTTTAATCCACCCCCATCTTTCTCTCTCTCTCTCTCTCCATTTTCCAGATGTTTTTTAAAGGTTTTATTATTTATTTGACAGAGAGCAGAAGCAGGGGGAGCAGCAGGCAGAGGGAGAGGGAGAAGCAGTCTCCCCACTGAGCAAGGAGTGCAATTCAGGGCTCAATCCCAGGACCCTGGGACCATAATCTGAACTGAAAAAGATGCTTAACCAACTGAGCCACCCAAATGACCCCTTTTCCAGATTTTTTCCCCCTGAAATTTCATATTAATAATCCAACATATGTTTTTCACTGTGACAGGCCCATGGTGATCCCATATGAAAAGTGGTTATGTTCATCTCTGGGAAACTCTGTTCTTTTCTTTTTTCACACTGGAGTTCCCATTACTGGGTTGATTGGCTTCCTACATAGATTCCCATGGATCTCATATTTTCTTTTTTAAAAATGTGAGTCTTTGCCTCATTGCTCTACTTTATGGAGTATTTTCTTGGCTTTATCTTCTAATCCCTTATTAATTTTTTGGTTGGAGATAATGCTTTTAGGTCCAAAGGCTTTTTATTTTAAAAAAATGTGCTGTTTGTTTTTCCTATTATCCAGTTCTTGTCATCAGAATAAAATATTTTCATAATATCTCCAAAGAGACTCATCAGGCTCTTTTCTGTTCCATGAGCCATCTCTGTTTTCTTCAGGCCCATTTATTTCCTGCTTGTTTATTTTGGTCTCTTATTTTGGAGACTAACCTCAGTAGTGTTTAAGTAGTAGTCTTAAGATGGTCATAAATATTTGAGAATGCACAGGCATAAAGCCATAGAAACTGGTGAGATTTGTTTTTGGATGGCCAGCAGGGGGGTTGGTTGATGTAGTAGGAGACTGGTAAATGCCAGAATGTAGAGGTCTTTGTTTCCGGGGCACTGACTTTAGAGACATATCCTCCAGTCTGGGGCTTGGGAAAAACAGCAGCTATGAAGTGTTGGGTTGGAGAAGGCACAGGGCTATTAAGAGTTCTGCATGTACACTTGCATTAGTGCCCATGATTTTAGTTCCATGTCCAACTCTTACCCTGGAGTTTCCAAGCCATGAGCCTCTTTGAGACTGACGCCATGACTGTCTACAGATGCTAGCTTCTGGTTTTCTCTTGCTGCTCCATCTAACATCATTCCTCTGTTTATTTTCTATCTCCCGAAAGTTTGTTGAAATCTCTTGTCTGCTATTGGCCCCCCTCCCCGTTTCTTCATCAGTCTGCTTTACCTGAATAGCATATTGTCTTAAAAGTGAACCTGCTAGCTGGATGCCTGGGAAAACCTGGTCTATCTATGAATATGGGTCAAGTTAGTGCACATGATTCTCTAAGTGAGTGTGTTGTACACACTGCGGGAAAAGAGGAGGGCTGGGACTGGGATGATATGAGTGAGGCACTCCTTCATTGCCTTGGGTACAAAATTTAATGGGACATGCACCAAAAAACTCAATTGACTCAAAATTATTAGAAGTATCAAAATTTTAAATAAAGAGAGGATTAGTAACAGTGCCCTTTCAAGCCATATTGAAGTCTGAAGCAGTAGGAAAAATCAGTAATGGGATCCTGTCTTTATTTAAAATTTTGATATTTTGTTCATCATAGTTAGTTTCTTGCATATTTTTTATATAAAAAGTATTACACTGGGTTGCTTGGGTGGCTTAGATGGTTAAGTGTTCAATTCTTGATTTCTGCTCAGGTCATGATCTTGGGATTGTGAGATCAAGCCCCCCATAGGGCTCTGCACTGGGTGTGGAGCCTCCTTAAGATACTCTCTCTGCCCCTCCCCTAACTCAAAAAAAATATCACAGTAATGTATGATGTATCTTGACTCATGAGATTTTTTGGAGGTCCCTTAAATTTTGTACAAGCCAGTGAGATTGAAAGAGCTGTCACAGAGAACGACTTACATAAGCCTTTGCAAAGTATAAGAAGTGTTTTATGACCAGTTAAGAAATTGTTGCTCTGCCATTTCCTAAAATGTTTCCCTCATTCATAAGGTTGGAGATGGTTCACTATACAAAAGCAGAAATTTACTTGCTTGTCTCATTGCCCACTTGGTTAATCTATTTCCGGTTGAGATTGAGGATGGGAAAAGTCAGAAACACAGAAGTACAGTATCTGGACATAACAGGAACTAAAATGCTAAGTGAATGAATACTTACAGTGTGATGTCATTACCAAAAGTGCATAAATAAGATTCACTTCTAAATCAGGCAGAAAATGAAAAATTATGAAACGCACAATTAAAATCTATAGTTCAAAAACTGCTTTTAAGCACACTGGTTCAGTTACAGCCAATTCTATGGGAAGGAAGAATTGGACACTCATATCAGAACCCTTTGTATATCTTTTTTTTCTTAGTTTTATGTATTTTATGTATAGTAAACTGTATAAAGTGTTCATTAAATTTTTTAAATGCTCAAAAGAAGTGGCAAAGCTGACATAAAAATGACCACCACTGAAATAGAATTAGGGAAGCAAAAAAGTGGTTTAGTGTTCCAAACTTATCCTTTCATTTGAAATGTAAAATATCAGGCAAGAAGAAAAGTTATTCAAAATTTTAAAATTAAAAGAGCAGTATTAGACACTCAATAAAGATAATACCAGAATAAACATGCTGAAAATGCAAATTAGAAGAATATCAAGAAAAATTCATCAAGAATTTAAGAGAAAAAAGAGAAATATAGAATTAAAATGACAAATGCAGAAGATAAAGAAGATACATTAAGCTCTGTAATCATTTTGAAAAATGATCTTCTACCAAATGCCGTCTGCTATAATTCAGTGTCTTTCAGAGAAACACTTCAGAAGCTAGAAAGACATGGAAAATCCCTTTGCTTAATGGAGGATGTCTTTCAGAAATAACCAGATATGTAACACAGATAGTCCCATCTAAGTTAGGAAAAAATTAAGTTGCCCTTAATTACCACTTAAACACTATGCTGGAGGTATTTGATGCAATAAGATAAGTAATAAATTCTAAAAAGGATGTCAAATATTGTTTCCCTAGAAAATATGAGGAAACAACTAATAAACTGTATTAGCCAAGAACAACTAAAACATTAAGTCAAGTAGGAATCAACCTTAACAGTGTCATGTTGGGATAAAAATATACAAATTCTAATATGTTTTTTAAAGATTATTTATGTATTTATTTGACACAGAGAGAGAGAGAGATCACAAGTAGGCAGAGAGGCAGGCAGAGAGAGGAGGAAGCAGGCTCCCAGCTGATCAGGGAATCCGATGTGGGGCTCGATCCCAGGACCCTGAGATCATGACCTGAACCAAAGGCAGAGGCTTTAACCCACTGAGCCACCCAGGCACCCCCAAATTATAATAAATTTTAATACCAAAAATGATTTTAAATATAATGGCAGACACAAAAAAATGTCCATCTTCCATCTTTTTCAATACTCTATTCAGATAAGCCAGATCGATGAAGAAGAGGGAAGGGAGGCCATCAGCAGACAAGAGGTTTCAACCAACTCCTGGAAGGAAATTTCTAAATTATAACATAGAAGAAAATCTAGGTAACCTTGGGTTTAGTGATGAGTTTTTATATGCATAACACCAAAAGCACAATCCATGAAAGAAAGTATTTGTGAAGTTGGACTTAATTAAAATTAAAAACTTCTGCCTTGGCAAAGACAATGTTAAGAAAAATACTTGCAAAACACATCCAATAAAAGACTTGCATCCAAAATATACAAAGAACTCTTATAACTCAACATTTAAAAAATGGGCAAAATATCTGAACACACACCTCATCAGAGAAGATATACAGATGGCAAATAAACACAGGAAAAGATGCTCAACCTTATAAGTCATTAAGGAATTGCAAATTAAAACAATAATTAACTACAACTACATACCTATTCGTATGGCTAATTATATATTTTTATTCTAACATAGCACTTTTATGGTTGATTCCTACTTGATTTAAAACACTGACAGCATCAAATGTTGGTGAGGATGTGGAGCAACAGGAATTCATTTATTGATGGTGGGAATGCAAAATGATACAATAGCTTTGGAAGATAGTCTGGCAGTTTCTTACAAAGGTAAACATAGTCTTTTCGTACAATCCAGCATATATACTCCTTCATATTTACTCAAATGAGTTAAAAATGTCTGCATAGGAAACTGTGCGTGAATGTTTATAGCAGCTTTTTTATAATTGACAAATAGGTGCATGGATAAACTAGCATATCCATACATGGAATTTTTTAAAAGATTTATTTATTTTAGAGAGAGATAGAGCATGAGCAGAAGGGGCATAGGGAGAGAGAATCACAAGCAGACTCCACACTGAGCATGGAGCCTGATGTAGCGCTTGATCTCGTGATTGTGAGATCACAACCTGAGCCCAAACCAAGAGTTGGACGTTTAACCAACTGGGCCACCCAGGGCCCCCCACACATGGAATATTATTCAGGAGTAGAGTTAAATGAACTATCAAGCCATGAAAAGATGTAGAGGAGCCTTAGGTACATATTGTTAAGTGAAAGAAGGCAGTCCAAAAAGATCACATACATATTATATGATTCTAACCATATAATATTCTGGAAAAGGCAAAACTATAGAGACAGTAAAGATCAGTGGTTGGGTGAGGTTCGGAGGGTTCAGCTCAATGGGGGGAAGGGAGGGAGGGAAGAATAGAGTACAGAGGATTTTTAGAGCAATGAAAGTAATCTGTATGATAGCATAACGGTGGGTACACTATATTATACATTGTCAAAATCCACAGAACTGCACAACACAAAGAATGAACTTGAAAGTAAACTAAGGATTATAGTTAATAATAATAATGTACTAATATTGGTTCATCAATTGTAACAAATGTATCATGCTAATGCAGGATGTTAGTAACAGAGGAAACTGCTTCATAGAGGCGAGGAAGAGGAGGTATATGGGAATTGTCTGCATTTTCTGCTCCATTTTTTCTATAAACCTAAAACCACTTTAAAAAAAAAACACTGAATAAAATCAATGCACAGAAATCAGTTGCATTTCTATATACCAACAACAAAACAGAAGAAAGAGAAATTAAAGAGTCAATCCCATTTACAATTGCACCCAAAACCATAAGATACCTAGGAATAAACCTAACCAAAGAGGCAAAGAATCTGTATTCAGAAAACTATAAAGTACTCATGAAAGAAATTGAGGAAGACACAAAGAAGTGGAAAAACATTCCATGCTCATGGATGGGTAGAATAAATATTGTGAAAATGTCTATGCTACCTAGAGCAATCTACACATTTAATGCAATCCCCATCAAAATACCAGCAATTTATTTCAAAGAAATGGAACAAATAATCCTAAAATTTATATGGAACCAGAAAAGACCCCGAATAGCCAAAGGAATGTTGAAAAAAAAAAGCAAAGTTGGCGGCATCACAATTCCAGATTTCAAGCTCTATTACAAAGCCGTCATCATCAAGACAGTATGGTACTGGCACAAAAACAGACACATAGACCAGTGGAACAGAATAGAGAACCCAAAAATGGACCCTCAACTCTATGGTCAACTAATCTTCGACAAAGCAGGAAAGAATGTCCAGTGGGAAAAAGACAGTCTCTTCAACAAATGGTGTTGGGAAAACTGGTCAGCCACATGCAGAAAAATGAAACTGGATCATTTCCTGACACCACACACAAAAATAGACTCAAAATGGATAAAAGACCTCAATGTGAGAAAGGAATCCATCAAAATCCTCGAGGAGAACACAGGCAGCAACCTCTTCGACCTCAACCGCAGCAACTTCTTCCTAGGAACCTCACCAAAGGCAAGGGAAGCAAGGGCAAAAATGAACTATTGGGACTTCATCAAGATTAAAAGCTTTTGCACAGCAAAGGAAACAGTCAACAAAACCAAAAGACAACTGACAGAATGGGAGAAGATATTTGCAAATGACATATCAGATAAAGGGCTAGTATCCAAAATCTATAAAGAGCTTCTCAAACTCAACACCCATAAAACAAATAACCCAGTCAAGAAATGGGCAGAAGACATGAACAGACATTTCTCCAAAGAAGACATCCAAATGGCCAACAGACACATGAGAAAGTGCTCAACATCACTCGGCATCAGAGAAATACAAATTAAAACCACAGCGAGATACCACCTTACACCAGTCAGAATGGCTAAAATCAACAAGTCAGGAAATGACAGATGTTGGCGAGGTTGCGGAGAAAGGGGAACCCTCCTACACTGTTGGTGGGAATGCAAACTGGTGCAGCCACTCTGGAAAACAGTATGGAGATTCCTCAAAAAGTTGAAAATGGAGCTACCCTACGACCCAGCAATCGCACTACTGGGTATTTATCCTAAAGACACAAAGGTAGTGTTCCTCAGGGGCACGTGCACCCGAATGTTTATAGCAGCAATGTCCACAATAGCCAAACTATGGAAAGAACCTAGATGTCCATCAACAGATGAATGGATAAAGAAGATGTGGTATATATATACAATGGAATATTATGCAGCTATCAAAAGAAACGAAATCTTGCCATTCGCAACGACATGGATGGAACTGGAGGGTATTATGCTGAGCGAAATAAGTCAATCAGAGAAAGACAATTATCATATGATCTCTCTGATATGAGGAACTTGAGGGGCAGGGTGTGGGGTCATGGGGGGTAGGGAGGGAAAAATAATGAAACAAGATGGGATGGGGAAGGACACAAACCATAAGAGACCCCTAATCTCACAAAACAAACTGAGGGTTACTGGGGGGTGGGAGGGTAGGGATAGGGTGAATGGGTTATGGACATTGGGGAGGGTTTGTGCTTTGGTGAATGCTGTGAAAGATGTAAGCCTGATGATTCACAGACCTGTACCCCTTGGTCAAATAATAAAAATAAAAATTAAAAAAAAAAAGAAAGAAAAAAAGAAAAAAAAACACTGAATTGGCATTTTTGCTAGAAGTGTGGTATTAAAAAAAGACTAGGTTTCCAGGGAAAATAGAAAATTCTTTATTTTATACATTTTTTAAAGATTTTGTTTATTTATTTGAGAGAGAGAGGGAGAGAGAGAGAGTACAAGCAGGGTGAGGAGCAGAGGATGAAGCAGACTCCCCGCTGAGCAGGGAGTTGGGTGTGGGACTCGATCCCAGGACTCTGGGATCATGACCTGAGCCAAAGGCACACACTTAACTGAATGAGGAACCCCGGCACTCTGAAAATTCTTCATTTTATGAGCAAAATCTGGTCCCAATATTTGTGCCAAGGTCAGAAGAAACCTTGCGTGTCTCCCAGAAAATCCACTGTGCTCTAGGTATATTGATTGTTGACACTTTTTTCTGACTTGACTTTTTGCACTACTATGAAATAAAAGATTTCTTTTCTTGTAACTTCAATCCAGTCAGCTCCCGAAAAGCAATCCATTAGCATAAAAGGATTATGGGGGCTCGCTTGTTGGTGGGTTGGTTAGTTAATGGGTTGGTTTTTAGAAAGGACTTTAATTTAAAACAGTTTCATCCTGGGGCGACTGGGTGGCCGAGTTGGTTAAGTGACTGTCTTTGGCTCGGGTTGTGATCCTGGAGTCCTGGGATCAAGTTCTGCATCAGGCTCCCTGCTCAGCGGGGACTCTGCTCTTCCCTCTGACCCTACTCCCCTCATGCTCTCTCTCTCTATCTCTCTCTATCTCTCAAATAAATAAATAAAATCTTAAATAAATAAATAAATAAAATAAAAAAGCTTTCTCCTTAACCTAGGAGGACTTCCTAGGCACCAGAAGCATCCTGAGATCCTTGTTTGAACACCAACTTTAGATGCTCCACTCAAGTCTTCCTCCAATCCACTGTAGTCTCTTAGAGTAATACAGAAGCTTCCTAACTGTTTTCTGCACTTACAGTCTATTAGCAGTGGAACCAAAGATGTTCTTTTTAAGCATAAGTCAAATGGTGTTATGACTACCAAAAATCCTCAGAAGGTCCGTCCCACTCTGGTCCAGCCGCTCAAGCCTTGCTGTCCCCGGAGCCTTTGCCTTTGTAGATGCCTCTTCCCAGAGCGCCCTTCCCCCAGGGCTTGCTGGCTTCTCCCTCAGTCCCTTCAAGTTTTTGCTTACATGTCACTTTTCAGCGTGGCCCACATTAACCTCTACATTTCAAAGGTTTTCCTCTCTTTTTGATCTGTAGAAATTATATTCCAATACATGATTTTTAATTATTTATTGTGCTTATTAGCCTTCATTTCTAAACTGCAAACCCCTTTAAGGCAAGGATGTTGTTTGCTTTCTTCACAGCTGTATTCCCAACACCTAAAACTTGCTTGAAACATAGTAGGTGCTCAGTAAGTATTTATTGAATGAAATGGACAACCGTGCCCTCTGAGAGCAGACTTCTTTCTCAAGTTTCTAGCGACACCTATATTTAATCTGAGCCACTTTATAGAGTGATCAACATGGTTTTCATGGACCTGAAACAATGACCAATCTCTCTAGTAGAGATGGCTCTGTGTACTGCACAGCCATAGAATGTAGAAAATGGTAGATACAGCCTCTGCTACTCTTGAATAGTTTTTGAAGACCCATAAGCTATGAATCACAATCATATAAATAATTTTTTTTTCCAAGAGCAAGTGTTAAATATAACCCTGCGTCCATATTTTTATTTGTGGTTAAAGGTGTCCAACTTTTTCAATATTAGTTTTATGGTCCAATATCTTCTGAAGTCAAAGAAGATGATCTATTTATTACCTTTCTAAAATCAAAGGACAGTTATTGTGCATTTGTAATTTTATTTGATGCCTAAGAGTAGAGGGGACCTCAACCATCTTATTTGATAATTGCCTCAATCAGTTGAGTTCATACTGACATCTGGAGGTTGAGTTTGGTACTACAGATCACTTTCCTTCAGCTCTCTTAGTGTCTTCAACCCCTTTTAAAAAAGAAGTAAAATATCTGAAACATTAAAGATATCAAAACATAGAAAAAGTTTGTTTCATTTTTTGTATCTTCTACAAGATCTCTGTTGCTTGGAAAATTTGGGTATAACTCTGGGAAAAGAATAACAGTAACTCTGATGAACTGTTCTTGAGTACCAGCTAGATGCCAGGCAACATACTAGGTGCTTTGCTTGCAGCAACTCATTTTATCTTCAGACCACCCTATGAAATAAGGACTATTATTATCCTTATTTTATAGCCGAGATACAAGCTCAGAGTGGCGGGTAATTCTCAAGGTCACTTAAGTAGTCATGGAGAGCAGAAGTTGAACCCGAATCTATGAGACTTCCGAGCCCAGCTGGGACTGTTGCAGTTCTGCAGAAAGGAATGTGCTGTGGGGTCAAGAGACATTTCTGTGAAGAATAAAGCACCCTGGGTCATTCCCACAAGGAGCCAAGTTCTAGAACTTCCTAAGTCATAAGCATCCAAAATATGCCATAAAAATATTTCTTAGGAAGAGAATTGGTAGAAAGGGGCAGAAGTATCAGAAACAGTATCATTTGCCAACTAAATCTGAGGTCTATTTGTGAACTCTTTTCTTGGGTCAAATGAGTGGGCTCTACTGCCCTAATGGGACCCGGAAACACCATTTGAGGCCCACATTTGTGAAGGGCCTCAAATGTGAATCTCCAAATAGGATATCCTGAACACATTGTAAGATAATGAATTTCATCCTACACTTTCATGCTTATGTTTGATTAAATGATATCCGGTCCCATCATGTTACGAATATGTAACTTTTGTCTATGTAATTATCTTCTAAAATTAGCATAAGCATGTTGTACTGTATTTCTGCACGAAAACTATTAAGTGTAGACATGCTATACTTCAAGTGTTATAACTCTTTGGCATTTAAAAAACTGTCAGTAAACTAAGAGTGTCCAAAGATGGAAGGGGCCACGTCGCTATTGCACTTCCAAGGGTCCCAGCTGTGCAGCTCTGTAATTCCACAACTGCGCTTGGAACAGCCAGGAAAGTGCTAATCTTTTCTTTAAGGCCCCCCTTCCCAAATGCAGACTTCCTTTCTAGTAGTTTCTCTAAAGTATTGGCAGGACTTCGCTGATAAGTCAAAAGCTGAAGGCATGGTCGAAGAAATGTCTACAAAATTAGAAGATACTTTGCTTTTGAAAGATGGCTGATTAATGAACTTTACTCAGAGCATTTTCACCTGTGGGGTTCTTGTACTTGGCTAAAGGGACTTAGCGGAGTTTAATGTCTCTCAATGATTTAATACTTCCAATAATGAGGGTTGGTTTTTTTGAAAAGAAACGTTTTTTGTTATATTAAGGTGGCAACAATTAATGAACATCTCAAAAGAAAGAAAGTTAATGAATTTTTCTATCAAAATTCATGGTAGGACTGGCAAATGTCAGTAGTCACAATGTTTTCTCTCCTCCCGTTCCTAGCCATATGCCCAGAGATCGTAAGTGAGGGGATTGCTTCTTACACTTCATCCCTCCACGTTTCCCTCTGTTACAAGCTCATCAACTCAATATGTTGACGAGAGCAGTCTGGCAAGAGCCAGTGTCTGTCTACCAGCTTGGGAGAGAAAAGAAGCTCTGTTAGGATTAAGACTATCTGTTTCTCATTATTGCACTATATATGGTTTCTGTGAATCAATTAAAGACACTCATTTCAAAACCCTTTATGCCTCCTATTCTGGGAAAATGCAATCTGCTATTACTATTACTTACGTGAGAATCAAATGTAATAATTCGGGTAGTGGGAATAGAAGATATTCGAGCTAGAACTTTAGCCACCCTTGGCTTTCTTCATACTTACCCACACAACCTCTTAGATATGTGTGTGTGTGTGTGTGTGTGTGTGTGTGTATCTATATATATATCATAAAAGCACTAAAATCATTCCAAGATCTCCGTACACAATGTCACAGGGTTGTAATGGTCTTTCTGTCTCCAATACACAACCCTTCAAATATTCCTTCCATGCTAGTTAGGGTGTCTGGTTAAGGGTGGTGTTGCTTATGTTAAACAGACTGGAGTTTGAACCACAACCCTGTCATTTAATAGTTGGGTAGCCTTGGGCAAGCTATTTACCCTCAATTTCCACATCAGTAAAATGAGGATAATAATCATATTTTATTCATAAAGTATGTGAGTACACTCCTATATATGACTAATGGAAGCTTCTGTAGAAGTTCATTGAAATGTTAAGGGTTTATGGACATAAATTGACCTTTTAAGAGGTAATTTACAGAAATTGTGATGATTAATTGCATGCATCAACTTGACTGGAACACAGGATACCCACTCATCTAATTAATTATTCTAAGTATGTCTATGAGGATGTTTCTGCATGAGATTACATTTGAATCAGTAGACTGAGTAAAGCAGATTGCTCTCCCCAAAGTGGATGAATCTCATCCAATCTATTGGAGGTCTGAAAAGAACAAAAGGCAGGTTAAGGAAGCATTTGGTCTCTCTGACAGCTGTTTTTGTTTTTCCTTTTGTTTTTATTTTAAGTAGGCTGCACACCTAGCATGGAGCCCAACTCCAGGCTTGAATTCACAATACTGAGATCAACACCTGAGCTAAGATCAAGGGTTAGATGCTTAACCAACTAAGCCACCTAGACAACCTTGACTGTTTTTGAACTGGGATATTGGCTCTCCAGATTCTGACTTTTGGACTCAGACTGCAACTACACCACTGGCTCTCCTGGGTCTCCAGACAGCAGACCATGGGACTTCTCAGCGTCCATAATCAAGTAAGCTAATTCCTTACAATAAATCTCTTTATGTATACAGCCTATATATATCTTTCCCCATCTGTATATAATGTATTCTGTTTTTTTCTAGAGAATCCTGACATACGAAATCCAAGCTAGGGGCTACACTAATTTGTGTAAAACTTTTTGAAGTTCTT
This sequence comes from Ailurus styani, assembly GCA_002007465.1. Taxonomy (NCBI): domain Eukaryota; kingdom Metazoa; phylum Chordata; class Mammalia; order Carnivora; family Ailuridae; genus Ailurus; species Ailurus styani. The sequence goes on along the minus strand of LNAC01000139.1, from coordinate 2,395,162 downwards.
AAGTTACTGAGCATTCCAAATGAATTAATGTTTCTAAGCATTATAATTTATTAGATCTTATCCAAAGAAAGACATGTGCAACATTAATTTTTGGCTGTTTATTGAAAGAGGCAAAGAAGTTATGAAACCAATTGAAAGGGTCTGCTTTTATATACTAATTAAGGAATCTTCCAGAGTATGAGGGTGATATTCACTAGAAAGTTCCAAACATTTTTGTTTGCAAATTTATTCAATTTGGTAGTAAAGTCACCACTTTGGAACTTATAACTTTGATGTCCTAAGTCATTTTATAAGAACTTGGAAGTGGTCTTTGGTGTTAGACCACAAAAAGAACAAAACAAAGTATTTAGAATATATACAAGGTCAAATCCCTTAAAATTGAGCACCATGTGCTGCGATAACCTCATGGAGATTTCCAATACTGTTCAACAGCTCTGGTGTACTAGATGTCTTAGAAATCTACCTCTATGTATACATCTATTTTTTTATTGCTGAACTTTGTTTTCAAAATATATTGTTCCATTTACAAGAAGAATTGTTCATTTAAATACCTGGCTTTAGATATTCTCCCAGGAATGTTATTATAGTCACTTGTTAACGACAGGATTAAACATTGCATTTCTGGCTGTGATTTTGGAGAGTTCCTATCAGGATGCCTTGTTCCGTCAGCATTACTTCTGTTGATGGTATATATTGGGGCAGTGATACTGCTGGTTTGCATTTTCATTCCCTTGTAGTCTTTGATTGCCTGTGAATATTACTGAAATTAAGTAAGCCTCTCGAAGATATTTCAGTATGTATTTTTTTCAGTATGCTATTTAAAACTTTCTAAATACTGTGCCATTTTAGTATGTTCTGGTTAGCAAATATCTATCCTTTTAGCTCTCATACTTGCTTATTGTTGAGATTTTTTTGCAAGTACTTCAAGCTCTGTTTTAATGGACTTTATTGTTGTGTCAGTTTCAGTGAATTAATATCTTTACATTTAAATTGCTGGTGAATGGGTCTGAATGATGACATAAGGCTAGATTTATTTTAAATACAGATGAAATAGGTCATCTGATTTATGACTTCTCCAGTGAATCAATAAAAATGAATGTGTTAAATATATATAGATGCATTCATAATGAAATTTAAAGTACAATATAACTGTGATTAATCAGAAAAATTTCAAGAACATTACAGGAAGTGAGGAATTTTCTATAACTGTTTAATTTAGTGAAATTAATATTCTGCAACTAGAAACACATATGAACTACCTTAAATGAACTATAATTTCTATAGGTATGTATTCAAGATGGTTTGCACAAAAATATCATGCAATAAAAGTACAGCATTTATCTATTTGATAAGGGATTGAATATCCATTGTATGGGTATGCCACATAGAGTTTAATCCAGGAACTGTTCTTTTTCAAAATTGTTTTTGCTATTCTGAATGTCCTGAATTTCCATATGAATTTTAGGATTAGCTTGTTAATTTATGCAGAAAGAAAAAAGCAATTAGAATTTTCATAGGAAATTATGGCTGATTGCAACATGAATTGTAATTGTCTATTTATATGTTTAAATCTTCCCTACTCAATTTTTTGCTCCTTATAAACAGGAGCCAAGTTTTAGTCATGGTTAATTCCTGAGCATACATCACTTAAAACTTTCACATGGTTAAAAAAGTCTCAAGAAATATGGATTGCTAGGTTAATTGAGTGACTAGTTGATTTATAGAAAAAAATCAACTAGTTCAAAGTTTCCCTCACCCCTATTTTGTATTAGATCAAATTGATTCCTGTTGGCCAAGTAGTTTATCTAAGTTGACACAGATAGATTGTGGTAGAACACACATCAATGTTTTGCTTTTTGTCCTTTTTATGTAGAATACTGGTTCTTCTATGTAAGTGTGAGACATGTGCATGTATGCAAAGTGGGGTGGTATACCTATGTTCTTTGGGCTAGCTTTTTAAAAAAAATATTTATTTGTCAGAGAGAGAGAGATAGAGACCACAAGTAGGCAGAGTGGCAGGCAGAGGGAGAAGTAGGCTCCCCGCTGAGCAAGGAGCCCGTTGCGGGACTTGATCCCAGGACCCTGGGATCACAACCTGAGCCAAAGGCAGAGGCTTAACCCACTGAGTCACCCAGGCATCCCTGGGCTAACTTTTTAAAAATATGTTAGTAGTAAGAATAATGCTTAATATGATGATGTTAATTTGAAGCAGTGATGAGCTGCAAAATATATAGCCTGCAGATTTGCTTTGTTCCTTTAAAGAATTTATAAACACAAAAAGGCTTTATAAAAATAATCCTTCTTACAAAATACTTTTTTGATATGTTGCTGTTGAATTTTAGGTATATACATAAATAATCTCTGGGGGTTTTTATACAGTATACTTACATATCTCTTTATACAGTATGTTTATTCTAAGGTAAAAGCGGACTTATCTATTGGGAAAGACACTAAATGCATGTTGCATGGGATTTATCTTTCATACTGGTATTCTCATTACACATAAATTTTGGATACCTGTGTGAGCAAGTGGTGACATCCTATAAAAGGATTTCCTCTGTTCCATTTTCCCATAATTAGTGTACTCTATGGCCTCAACAAAGGAGAACGTTGGACAGAAAGGAATTATTTTAGATTCTTTCATGGATTGTGAGAAGTTTGGAGTTTGAAAGATAGTTTTGGCTTCTACCCTAACTCCTATAGATAAATGCTGGATTTCTGGTTATACTTTTATTTCAAATCTTGTTAGTTTTGTGGCTGTGAATGTTAATAGAATTCCAAGATTCCCTAATACATAGTCACCAAACCCAATGGTACTTAAGGAGATAAATGCAAAATACAGTCCTTTCTTATAAGTCCAGCCCTCTGTATGCATGAAAAATAATGATGGTAGCAGGATGAAAATGATAAGTCCAGTTATCAAGAAAAAGATGAGCATATAAATTTTAATTTTTCTCTTAAAAAAAAAGAAAAAGAAGAAAGGAAAGAAAGAAGAAAGGAGGAGAGGGACCAGGAAGGGAGAGGGAGTGAGGAAGGAAGGGAAGAGAAAGGAAGGGAGGAGATAGGGAGGGAAGGTGGGAGAGAGATGTTAAAATCAACCTAACATTAGTCAGAGAGCTATTGACAACTAATCCACCATTTGCACCTTACAGATCCTTTCCTGACTAAGGGCATGCTTGGTGTATCTTACTGCACTCTGATTCACAGACTTCCGTTGCATCTACGAGTATTTCCTAGCTCAGTCAACTAAATCATCTTCCCCCTGGTAAATCTGTTACTGATCCTTTAATTCAGTTTTCTCTCTTCATGCATTTTGTTGCACTTTACATTGTTTTCATGTAAAACAGTCCCTTACTTCCTGCCTTCCCTAGGTCTCAGACTATAATGTGCTTTTGCCTTGTGACTTGCTCACTCCTATCTCCAGCTCTGGGTCCCACTGGTGCGCAGAAAGGGAGTATGAACAATCACTATTTGGACATTAACTTTTTGAGGCAAATAAACTGATCATATTTTGTTAAGAGACATTCCACTACCTCAAATTACAAGAGAAAATAAATGAATTTTCCAATCTGAAAATTGGGTATTCCATTTACAGTTCTTTTTCAGATTAATTAATTAAATGCTTTTTATGATCTAATTCGAACTTATTCAATAAGCATTTATTGTTTCCTATTAGTATCATGAGAGACTAAAGATACAAAGTGAAACAAAGACAGTTTGTCCACACAGAGATTACATTTTTGTGGGAGGAAATGAGAAAAGACAGATAGGTATACTGACATTAGACATAACATGTTTTAAACTTTCACTTATAGAGCACCTCATATAGGACAGACACTGCTAAAGACAATACATACATTTTTATTTACTCTTATAAGGGACATCTTGTCAATATTGTCTTAAATTTTAGTGTTTATATAATAAGCTTATTGCAATGATGACATTGCATTGTAAGATTTGCAGTACTTTCTAAATCTGTTGGAATACGGAGCTGGTGTAATAAAATTCTTTTATGTATTTTTTTCTCTGAAATTTGAAAACAGAGATTCATTATTCAACTTTAGAGATGTTCAAGCCTATATAATCCACCCATGGAAAATTAGGTCAGAATTAGAGGAAAGTAGAAGAATTAAATAGCTAACTTTAGTATGTATTTTGGGACTGTTAAGGAGCTCTGGGAACAAGAAGAGATTAATATTCAAAATTTCATTTTCTAAGGTAACTAGTATTAATAGCTCCTTTTATTTAACTTTGTATGATAGTGGCAAACTCGGAGTATGATTTCACTGATAAAATTGTATTTGGGTCATCTATAAAGAGCTTCTCAAACTCAACACCCATAAAACAAATAACCCAGTCAAGAAATGGGCAGTAGACATGAACAGACATTTCTCCAAAGAAGACATCCAAATGGCCAACAGACACATGAGAAAGTGCTCAACATCACTCGGCATCAGAGAAATACAAATTAAAACCACAGCGAGATACCACCTTACACCAGTCAGAATGGCTAAAATCAACAAGTCAGGAAATGACAGATGTTGGCGAGGTTGCGGAGAAAGGGGAACCCTCCTACACTGTTGGTGGGAATGCAAACTGGTGCAGCCACTCTGGAAAACAGTATGGAGATTCCTCAAAAAGTTGAAAATGGAGCTACCCTACGACCCAGCAATCGCACTACTGGGTATTTATCCTAAAGACACAAAGGTAGTGTTCCTCAGGGGCACGTGCACCCGAATGTTTATAGCAGCAATGTCCACAATAGCCAAACTATGGAAAGAACCTAGATGTCCATCAACAGATGAATGGATAAAGAAGATGTGGTATATATATACAATGGAATATTATGCAGCTATCAAAAGAAACGAAATCTTGCCATTCGCAACGACATGGATGGAACTGGAGGGTATTATGCTGAGCGAAATAAGTCAATCAGAGAAAGACAATTATCATATGATCTCTCTGATATGAGGAACTTGAGGAGCAGGGTGGGGGGTTGTGGGGGGTAGGGAGGGAAAAATAATGAAACAAGATGGGATGGGGAAGGAGACAAACCATAAGAGACTTCTAATCTCATAAAACAAACTGAGGGTTACTGGGGGGTGGGAGGGTAGGGATAGGGTGGATGGGTTATGGACATTGGGGAGGGTTTGTGCTTTGGTGAGGGCTGTGAAAGATGTAAGCCTGATGATTCACAGACCTGTACCCCTTGGGCAAATAATAAAAATAAAATTAAAAAAAAAAAATTGTATTTGGGTCATGTTATTATCTGGTACACTTGAGTGATTCTATCTGATGAGTTTCTTTAGACATATCTATAAGCATGTCAATAAGGTACAACCTTGGCCTTACATAGGCTCTGGAAGGCAACATCCAAGAGATCTTGAATTTCTGAAACAGCTAAATCTTTGATAGCAGACATAATTACAAATGTTGATAACATGCCTCCAGGGGGGCAAAATGGGTAAAATCTTTGCAGATGCCATATGATCTCCTTCCTTGAAGAGGAAAGAAACTTCTCTGGTTGAATTATTTCACAGAGGATTTTTGGTCCCCAAGGAATGCTCAAAGCTCTTGCCTCTCTATTCACCCCCAAGAAAGAATTATTGTAGGAATGGGTCAAGTCCAAGAGCATTCACTGATCACTACTGTAGGGTAGGTGGCCAAATAATCTCCTAGGACTTTCTTTCTTGGGACTGCACTTCCTTGGGACTGGGGAAGCAATAACTAGCTAACTAGCCACACTTAGTGCTGCTCTGTCCTGAGAAAACCTGGGGCAGCTGGCTTAGAGCAGGCCTGTTAGACATCAAGCTGACCTTTTAATGATCATTCTGAAGCCAGTGAGTATGAGTCCAGAGAAGAAGGAAAAGGAGCATCCTGCCTCAGTTGTGTATTTTAACTGGATTAGTTTGGCTTATGAGGTCATTGTTAAGGTGCAGCTGGAGTCACAGGAACACCTGATGCAGACCCTCCTGGCAATAAGAGCGAGCAGTGCCTGTCTTTCTGCACACCTCTTCCTGGGACTCAGCACCAGGAATGGACTGTCCACCCACATCATCTCTCTCTAGCCCACTCTGCCCCAACTTAACACAAATTTCCTACCAGTTTTCCCAACAGATCTTCCAATGATATACTTTTGTTATCTATAGACTTAAATAATTTCTTGCCCTTAGCAGTATCTCTGGAGGGATTATGAGGCAAGAGAGCTCAAAACCTAGAATTAGAAGGATTGAATTCAAGATGATAACTTCCTGCAGAAAATCTACATGTTAGGTATTACTGTACTTAGCTCATATGGTGGTTCAGGAAATCAAAGAAAACCATGGTTGTAAATATGTACATATAAATCTATATACATACATTATATAATATTCTACAGGTGTTCTTTGAAATAATACTTCTGTTCTCTGAAGAAGAAAAATAAAACACTGTAGTTATTTTCATCTGAATACCCTTTTCTTGATCTAAGAATTCAATAAAAAATAGGGCTAGGGCAAGCATACCAAATACACACACACACATTTAAATATGTACATACATATATACCTGCACTTATATGTACATATATAGAGAGATTCTATTTAGGATGTATTTATCAAGAATTTATTAAATGTGTATACTTATTTTAGGAATCCAAGAATATATAAGAAAACCAAAAAAAAATTTAGTGAAAATCACCTCTTTTATTCCCATATTCTGAAGGTGTTCCCTAAGTCCAGAAAATCGTTATGATATTGCATTACTTACAATTTTCAGGAATGTAAGAGTTAGAGGGATCCCAACCATTCCCAGTAGTTGGGAATGATCCCAAACAATGGATGAGCCCCTTCTATTCTGTAGAAAACACAGAATATCTGACCCATAAGAGTTCTGGGAGCAACAGACACATAAACTAAAGGATAATAAAAGACAAATTTATTATTTGATCAATACTACTTCTTAGAACATGCACTTTTTGATGTTTTGTTGTGTTATATAACTTTTAAAAATATTAACCAGTGATTTTATATCCAGGAGTTTCTCCTAACAAAATGATCAGAAAAGTATACAAGAGTATCACTAAAGCATTATTTGAGTGAATAATTAGAACTAACATAAATATCTAACATTAGAAGGGATATGCTGAGGAAAATGGCCTAATAAAATACTTTGCAGTTTTTAAGAATTACATTGTGGAAATATATTCAATAATATGGAAAATTAATCGTATACTTCTGGGCAAAAAAAAGACTTTTTTGTGGATTCTGCTATAACCATTTATAACTTCTATTTATGGGACAACAAAAAGAAAAATGAAGAGATCTGCTACTTTGCATAGAGTCAAACTTGAATAAGTCAGTCTTGTTCCCGGATCTAATTTTAATCTCTATATGTTAGTATTTGGTGTCTTATGTATAGCACAAGATTTAACAAAATTTCACTTTTCTAAATTGTGGATTTGGAGTTGCTTTTGTGAAACACACACACACACACACTCACACAGAGTTGACAATTTTATGCCCATGGCTCTTAAGTTCAATTTTTATTTTCAGTGATATAAAAGAATAGGAATGCAGTACCTCTTTTTCTCTCTCTCTGTCTCTTTCTTTCTCTCTCTCTCGCTCTCTCTCTCTCTCTCTCTCTCTCACACACACACACACATACAAAGGCAGGAGAAGAATGCCTTGCCAAAGTTTCACAATTTTTCATGGAGTTCTTACAAAAGTTCCCTTGTTTGCCTGTGGTGATATTTTAAACAGCTTGGCAATGTTAAAGCCATTGCAACGTGAGGAGTTCATGTCCATTTAAAGTCATGTCTGAACTCATATAAATTCATAGTTTGCATTAACTCACATTTGTTTAAAAGAATGTGTTTCAAGAATAAAGGCAAAGTAGGCTTATTGACTGTTTCCAGGACTACAAAATAAGGACTGCCTCTATTCTTCAGGTAAACTGCTACTTCGATTCTGTCTCGACAAGATAGACATATCAGAACATCAAACGATAGAGAATGGTCAAATGATTTAACCTCCCTTAACTCCCAGTTAAACAGAACAAATGAATGAGGTTGAACTGCTTGAAGTTAAAATTATTCATCTACTGTGGCCCAGAACTGGAGTAGCTTCGGAATCAGATGACAAAATTCATGTCCACTGTTGCAAGCTGGATAGGAAGGCACATTCGTGAGTTGCGTCTTTCCACAGAGTCAGCTTTATTCAGTCATTAGCAAGGTTAACATAATTGTAAAGCAGGTTCAGGATTCCAAATTCAGTGACATTTCACTGTACATTTAACTTAGCTTCTTAGGCAACACACAAAGCTAAGTATAATACAAAGTCACAACAAGCAAGATACAACAATGGGTAAGAAATTAACAAACCAGGTGCAGAGTCAATGCATGAGTGCATGGGTGAGATGAGGATTCAGTCAAGACTGGTCCTCAGTTAGGACTCAGTCTGAACATGCTACTCGTTATGTTCAAGCAGTGAAGGGTCTCTGTTATGTTCAAAGATCAGTCAGACAGAGCCTTGGCTGGCAGTTGCCTTGCTGATGCAGTCAGACTTGGAAGGGTTAGTGTCTGGAGAATCTGGCAGTTTGTTGCAAAAGTCCTCTATTTTGAGAGCTGCTTAATCAGTCTTGGGCCTTTGCAGGTCTCTTCTGATTTTGCTAGTTATTAGTTCTGTGTGCCATCAGCCTGTGCTGGTTTCAGCAATATCTAATCTTAGCGGCAATGCCCTTGGTTGCTTATGTCCCTGTTTGATATGAGTGACTCCATCTTTCTCTCTACATCCACCAATCACCTGGACTTTATGAACAGTACCAGGTGATACACCAAAGGACGTGGTCATTCAGACCCCTGTTGTTATTATCCTCAGGGAAGAAACCATGAGTCATGGTGACATCCAGTCCCAACAGTTTGACCTCACGTGGGCCCCTAAAAGTCCAAGATTCTCTCAATTCTTTTACTGAAATATGAGAAGCAAGAATGGTTTCTAAACAGATATTGTTTTGCTGGGAATTTGCAGGCATCGCATTCTCCATAACTGTGAATATGCACCCTATTTTTAGTAAAAGAAATATATCTGACATGCTATACTGAGAATAACAGTCATCACTTACTAACTTTCTCTAGTCCCATGAGAAGGAAAGTTCCATAGCAGTGCCAGAGGCCTCTGGCAGCCTAAACTGGTATTTCCCAGGAATCTCCTGAGGGTCTTTGGCAATGGCTCTCTTAAGTTATGTTTATTCTTTTTGTAAACCCTGGTTGCTCTTAGTTGAACTTAAGATATCATAGAATTGTCTAAAATTTAGCAGAAACTTATGGTAACTTTTTGTTTTAAAATCACAAAATTTGGGCGCCTGGGTGGCTCAGTGGGTTAAAGCCTCTGCCTTCGGCTCAGGTCATGATCTCAGCGTCCTGGGATCGAGGCCCGCATCCGGCTCTCTGCTCAGCAGGGAGCCTGCTTCCTCCTCTCCCTGTCTCTCTGCCTGCCTCTCTGCCTACTTGTAATCTCTCTCTCTGTGTCAAATAAATAAATAAAATCTTAAAAAAAAAATAAAAATAAAAATAAAATAAAATAAAATCACAAAATTTTCTAGCCAAGTTCTAGCTGAATTCCAGAGAAACTTGTAGACGTCTTAGTTCTATCCAGAGTCCTGGAAAGTCTGACTGGTTCTTGTTTTGCTACTTATCTCACTAGTATGTTGGAGGACTAGATGGAAATGCCATTGCCAAGACCTCTCGCTAAAGAGAAAACCCACATCAAGTTTGTTATGGAAGACACAGTGATCTAAAATCACAAATAAAGGGAAAGCTGCATGCATTGGTGAAATATCATCTTAAAAATAAAAGCCGGTTCTGAATGTGCAGGTTGAAGGAGTTATGACTTATGTAGACAAAGTTCCACACTATAATAATTTAAGTATTTGGCATTCTAAATAAAAAATAAAACTAAATCAAACTAAAAATAAAGCACTTTACTCACCTATTGTGCTTAATGTGAATGTCACAAATGAAAAAGAATTCTTAAAATTCCAACTCAAAGAACTTCATTTCTTAGGGGGATTATTCCATTTTTTATAGAAAAAATCAACATCTACAAGTCAACACAAAACAGAAAGAAGTAAGCATGAGCTTGATGAAATGTATGACCTTTCCCTTAAAGCAATATGAAAAGCAATGCCCCACTGTGGAATTTAGATTCCAGCAGGGGGTAATAAACATGAGTTTTGTCTAATATCTTAGGAGGTGGTAAGAGGTCAGTAGAGTACGATAGGGTGGGACAGAGAAAGCCTCTGTGAAAAGATAAGATTTGAGCCAGGACTTCAAGGCACTGAAAAACTTAGCCAAATATTTGAGAAAAGAACATCCAAGGAGAGGAAAGAACTAGATCAAAGGTAAGAGCCTGGGCTGTTCTAGAGACATCAAGCACTGTGACTAGAGCGAAGTCGAGGGCAAAGCAATAGAAGAGTAAATAGAGGAGGAAGACCATATCGTGTAAGATTAAAGAACTTTACCTTTCAACCTGTCAGATATGGGGAGACTCTCTGAAAGTTTTGAGCAGAGATGACTTACATACTGAAGGAATGCCAGAAGGATCACTTGGCTGCTCTATTGAGAAGAGAATATGGAGAACCAAGTCAGAACCAGGTCAATTAGAATATTCCAGAAGCTCCACAAGAGACCACATGGTGGCTCAGTGAGACCAAGTGGGGGTGAGGAGCAGTGAGAATTGGATATGATTCAGAGGCCCAGCCAGCAGGTTTTCCTGAGAGATTACCACTAAGAGGAAGAGCATAGTCAAGGAGGGACTCCCAGACTTTTCACCTGAGCAACCAAAAGAATGGAGTGGCCATCAACTGAGACAAGGAAGGTGGTAGTGATTGGGGTGAGTGGCAAATTCTGCTTTTGCAAGGAAAAGGGTAGGTGCTCATTTTTGGAAATGATGAGCCTGAACAGTTTTTTAGACATCCAAGTGGAGATTTCAAATAGGCAAGTGGATTCACAACCTGGAATTTGTGGGAAAGGCCTTGGCTGGGGATAAAAATTGGGGAGTTTTTGGCACATACATGGTATTCAAAGCCATGAGAGAGATGAACCACAAAGGAAATAAGAATAAACAGAAAAGAGAAAAGTTCAGAGGACTGTACCCAGGAGCTTTTCAATATGATTGAGAAGAATGGAACCAGCAAAGTCAACTCAGAAGAAAAAACATGAAACAGGAGGAAAAGCAAGATTCGATGTGGTGTCTTGGAAGCCATGTGAAGAAAGTATATCAAGAAGGAGAAAGGGGGGCGCCTGGGTGGCTCAGTGGGTTAATGCCTCTGCTTTCGGCTCAGGTCATGATCTCAGGGTCCTGGGATCGAGGCCCGCATCGGGCTCCCTGCTCAGCGGGGAGCCTGCTTCCCCCTCTCTCTCTCTCTGCCTGCCTCTCTGCCTCCTTGTGATCTCTCTCCCTCTGTGAAATAAATAAATAAAATCTTTAAAAAAAAAAAAAAAAAAAGAAGGAGAAAGGGATTACCAGTGGCAAATGCTGCTGATAAGTTATGTAAGAGGAGGCCAGATTGTAAACAAATTTTAACTATGGCCATGTTTTTGAGTGACTCTATAGGACGGGTATATGGATTGCTGGTTGAAACGGTGAACACCACAGTCACTTATAAATAGCATACAAGATTGGCATAAAGATGACATTAGGGCTACATATAACATTAAGTAGTGCAGCAGGCTCTGTTTCTTGCCTACTTTTCTAAAATTCCATTAAAATAACGCTAAAAGCATTCAAAACAAAATAATAAAACATAACATTGAAAAGCAAGAACCATAGTTAAATCTGAATCGTGAAGTATTTCCAAAAGACATAAAAGAAATGAAACTGATTACTAAAGAAACAGAGACAAAAAGCCCAAACTCAAAAGAAAAAATAGACACAGTCTTCCATGGGGATGAATACTGCTTTTCACATAAAATCCCTAGAGGTGCTTCAAGTTCAGCATCATTCATTAGACATGGGGGAGGTAGATACACATAGTAGTTATTAAAGGAAGAGAGGGAGGGAGAAAGGTAAGGGGAGATTTTATTCCCAATGCTCTCCTTAAAACTTGCCTGACCAATAGCAAAACCAGACAGAAATAACATAAAAATGATTGCACAACTCTGAATATCCTGAAAACCATGGAATTGTGAACTTTAAGTAAGTGAATTGTAGGGGTATTTTTTTCTCAAGAAAGCTTTTATTTTTAAAGAGCACATAATGACTTATGTAATTACCACTAAAATCAAGGTACAGAGCTGTTCTGTCGACAAAACATAAAACTCTCCCTCATGCTACCCCTTGAGAGTCACACAGCTACCACCACCACCCTATCCCTATCCTTTCTTAACCACTAATCTGTTTTCCATCTCTATAATACTGGTTTGATATTTCTTTAAGAATTCCAGATATTTATTAAAATTTTCTATTTGTTCTTAAACTATCAACTATTTCTATTCTTAAACTATTAACCATATTTATTTTAAAGTCTTTAGGTGATAACTCTATCAAATTATTGGCGAATCTCTAACGCCTGTGGTTCATTAGTTTCCAGTCAGTTTTTCCTATTTTGAATCATATGTCCTAATTTCTAATTGACTGCTGGCTCTTGTATATGAAAATTTGTAGAGAGATTCTGGATGATCTTATTGTCCTTAAAAAAGAGGGTTTGGTGGGCACCTGGGTGGCTCAGTTGGTTAAGCGACTGCCTTCGGCTCAGGTCATGATCCCGGAGTCCTGGGATGGAGTCCCACATCAGGCTCCCAGCTCCATGGGGAGTCCGCTTCTCCCTCTGACCTTCTCCTGTCTCATGCTCTCTCTCACTCTCTCTCTCAAATAAATAAATAAGATCTTAAAAAAAAAAGAGGGTTTGGGGTTTATTTGGCAGGCAGATGGAATACCAGCAGATCACTTTAATCCTATTTCGAGTTGATTTTATACTTTGTTAGAGCTTGCTGTACCTTCAGCTTTACTTGTAGGATGTGGTGTTTCTAGGATCTCAACAGACAGCTCGGGGTGTTTACCAAATCCCCTCTAGCCTGGTGAGCCTTGAACTCCAACTTCCATCTCCCCAACAACAGGGGGCTGCGAAAGTCTCTACACAGCTCTTTGGAATCACGGACACTACTTTCATTTGTTTTTCTGAGGTCTTGCTCTGCACAGGGACAACTAAGGAGCCGGCCAACATCCTGAGAGAAAGTCATAGTAGATGTGGCATCTGTGGGCTTTCTCACTTTGAGGATTCCTCCTTTCTGCGATTTTCTTCTCAAATTGCAACCACTGTTAGAGCCCCACATTCTGACTGGTCACTTCAGCCTCGTAAGGCTGTGGCTTTCTGCTGGGACTTACTGTCTCTCATCGAGTGAACTGGAAAGTAACTCACAGAGCAGAAGACAGTGTGGAACTTGGCTCATGTGCTTGCTTTAAATGGTCATTCCCCTTTGGGGTCCGATCTGCTTTGCCTATACTCCTTTGTTTCCAGACAGTTATTTTTGCAGTATTTGTTTTGTTTTGCTTTGATAATTGTTGTCAGTGGAAGACTTGTTCCAATACTAGTTATTCTTTCCTGACCCTCAGGGTATCTTTCGGCGTTCCTATGCCCTTGCTGTATCTGCTCTGTAACTTTTCCTCTTGCCTGTATCTGTCTTACCCACTTTCCATTCTCTTGCTGTTTTCTTTACATCTCCTACCACTAGAAGGGCTTATCTCTTTTTTCCTTCTCTCTTCAGGTGACAGTAAACAAGTGCTATTATTTATTCAAGTTTAGGTAAAACACGCAGGAAGACATTTCATAAAGTCTCCTATCTACAACTGTCTTTCACACAACTGGCAAAGTTATAGCCCTCAAAACAAAACCCCTTTATCTCTTACCTGCAAAAAGATTTCAAGCTTTTCTGGAGTTTTGTTGGCATAGTTACTCATGAGATGTTCTCTGGCCTCCAAAAAGGGATTTTTCAGCTCCTCCTGAATGTCTGTCTCCAAAGCTTGAAATATCTTTCACCCACATCAAGCTGTAGTTTACAAAAGCAATTATTTATATGTACCCATAGACTGGGAAGCAACCATCTCTGTTAGATAACTAAAGAAAAGTGGAACAAGAGGCACAGGAGGCCAGATTGCTTATCTTCTTCCCCCAAACAAAAAACAAATAAGAAGAAGGGTCTCTTCCCCATAAAGAAAAATATGATCTTATATTCAAATAAATATATAGAAGCAAACAATCCCAAAATATTCACACAAAGCAAAATGAAATTAGAACTCGAGTTGTGTCCTGAGGCAAATCAAAGTGTCCTGGTTTGTGAAAATATAGGCGGAAAAAATCTGTTTCGGGGTATGTTAGTCAACTTAAGAGTAGAGAAGGTTTTTGTTCAAACACCACTATTTAATCACTCATACACTGGCATTTAGAGGCAGATGAGTCCAGGATAGCTTATTCTTGAGAAATGTTTCTGTAGCTTTAAAAATATGGATTATTAGTTAGTTTGTCCAATCCAGATGAATTTGGATGGATTTCCTACCCTGAGGTCTTTTTTTAATGCTTATTTCCTATTCTTCTCATTCTACTCAGTATGAAGGAATAAAAACTACCTGTTGAGTAGAAAAACAGCCATTATTCTTTTTATTATTATTGTCATTATATGTTAGTCACCATACAGTGCATCATTAGTTTTTGATGTAGTGTTCCAAGATTCATTGTTTGCATATAACACCCAGTGCTCCATGCAATACGTGCCCTCCTTAACACCCATCACCAGGGCAACCCACTCCCCCCCGCAAAACCTTCAGTTTGTTTCCCAGAGTCCATAGTCTTTCATGGTTCATCTCCCCCTCTGATTCCCCCCCCTTCATTTTCCCTTCCTTCTCCTAATGTCCTCCATGCTGTTCCTTATGTTCCACAAATAAGTGAAACCATATGATAATTGACTTTCTCTGCTTGACTTATTTCACTTAGCATAATCTCCTCCAGTCCCATCCATGTTGATGTAAAATTTGGGTATTCATCCTTTCTAATGGCTGCATAATATTCCATTGTGTATATGGACCACATCTCCTTTATCCATTCTTCTGCTGAAGAGCATCTCAGCTCCTTCCACAGTTTGGCTATTGGGGACATTGCTGCTGTGAATATTCTTGATAAGACCTGACTCTAACACAGGACCTGACAATGCTGCTAAATGTTTGCCCTACATTTCTGTGAAAGAGGCATCCCAGTGGCCAACAGACACATGAAAAAGTGTTCAACGTCATTCGGCATCAGGGAAATACAAATCAAAACCACAGTGAGATACCACCTCACACCAGTCAGAATGGCTAAAATTAACCAGCCAGGAAGTGATAGATGTTGGCGAGGATGCAGAGAAAGGGGAACCCTCCTACAAGGTTGGTGGGAATGCAAGCTGGTGCAGCCATGCTGGAAAACAGTATTTAGGTTCCTCAAAAAGTTGAAAATAGAACTACCCTATGACCCGCAATTGCACCACTGGATATTTACCCCCAAAGACACAAATGTAGTGATCCAAAGGGATACTGCACCCCAATGTTTATAGCAGCAATGTCCACAATAACCAAACCATGGAAAGAGCTGAGATGTCCATCGACAACAAAAACCAGTGATTTTCCTGATTCTCAGAGAAATTCTTTGGAGATAACCTTGATTTTTTTTTTTTATACAGCTGTTTCAAACTTACCTCCCTACCAATCTCTTCCATCAGAAACTGAACCAGATTTAAAAAAAAAACTGAATCAGATCTATATATTATAAGCCCTTGGCACTGTGGAATAGCTTTGTCATTATTTGATTTACAAAGTAAAATTATATTTTGGAAGTGTCATGGAACAATTAGAAACATTTCCTCAGATAGATATTTATTAAAGTCAATGTAACTATTGGAGTACATAGTTTGAAATAACAAATGCACCAATATAGAAATGATAGATATTCTTCAGATGGCCATAAATTTAATCTCTCTCTATAAAGATAGTTTGACTTCTGTTAAAATAATAAAAATGGTAACATTTTTTCCAGATGTTTGGTATGAGTATATTGTTTGCTAGTCTGTGTTCAAAGAATAGTATTAGACTTCAAGAAGAAAAGAGACCCAAAAGTAAAATAGGATTTATCAGATCCTACTTTATTTTTATTGTATTCTATGACTAAGGAAAAAAAGAAGAAAAATCTAAGATTCACTATAAGAGTAATAAAAAGGAATACACATCCAGTGATTTGTCAAGAAACTTTATACTATTAGGAGAAAACAACCCCCAGGGAAGTCTTCACCCCAAACTAGGCTGCAAATCACCAGGCTAAGCTTTTACTCAAATAAAACATGTTTAGGGCGCCTGGGTGGCTCAGTGGGTTAAAGCCTCTGCTTTCGGCTCAGGTCATGATCTCAGGGTCCTGGGATCGAGGCCCGCATCGGGCTCCCTGCTTGGGCGGGGAGCCTGCTTCCCCCTCTCTCTCTCTGCCTGCCTCTCTGCCTCCTTGTGATCTCTCTCCCTCTGTGAAATAAAATAAATAAAATCTTTAAAAAAAAAAACATGTTTAAACAGCCCTACCATTAAATGGATATTTTTCCTTATATTCATTTTTCATGGTGTGCTTAGGCAACACTCCTTCAACATATGAGTTGGTAATGTAGACCCTTCTAAGTGATCTCATATAAACACTGCAATTATTTCTGGAACCTTGGGAATAGCTAGTTCTGCAGATGGTCCCCTCTCCCCTTAGTTACAATGGATTAATTTCCCATGGCTGCTGTAACAAATTACCACAAACTTAAGGCTTAAGAACACAAATTTATGATTACAGTTCTGGAGATAATAAATTCAAAGTGGGTCTCACTGAGTGAAAGTCAAGGTGTCGGCAGGGCTATATTCATTCTGGAGACGTTAGGGAGTTATCCATTTCCCTGTCTTCTCCAATTTATAGAGACTGTCTGCATTCCTTGGCTTGCGCCTCTTCCTTCATCCTCAAAGGCAGCAGTGCAGCATCTTCAAATTTCCCTGACTCCAACTCTCCTGCCTCCCTCTTTTATTTAAAAGGGCCCTTATGAATATATCGTGCCCACCCTGATAATCCAGTGTAATCTCCCCATCTCAAGTCCAGTTTATTGGCAAGCTTAATTCCTCCCTTGCCAAATAAAATACATACATATTAAACAAAATAATACAATTAAAAATCTTGGCTCAAGTTAGGGCTCAATAAAATGTAACTGTATCCAGTCCATGTAAATGACTAGCATAGAGACCAATGTATAGCTGATGGCCACTAAATTCATACTGTAACTATGAAGAAGTGCTAAGTGTTATTAATCAGGGAATTATTATGTTTTATATGGGTATTTCTCACGATTTGATAGCATATGTAGTATGCAGGATATATGTCTGCTGCATGGATTAGTTGGACTTTATTCGGTGAAAAGTAATATAAACCCATCTCAAATTTTCTTAAACAAAAAGAAGAAATTTCTTCTCACATACCTGAAATTTCAGCTCATATACCTGAAAAATATAGGTGTGGATGACTTCTTGAGCAGATGTTATTGGTACCTGCCCAAGTACGTACCTCTCTCTGTAGTAAAAGTCTGAGGGTTTTTATCTGACTTTGAGCAGGACCAGCCATTAAAAAGGGCAAGGCAGAAGGGTCAAAGTGTTAATATCCCTGAAAGCAGCCAGAAAATAAATACCTGGGGAGCTAGGGAAAAACTTCTCCAGCTTCCTAACCCCTCAAAGAGGATGATTCTGACACATGTCCATTACTGCCTCCCAAGATCCTCAGTGGGATTGAGCCCCAGTTAGCCACGATGTTAAGAAGCTCGAAAATGCATCTTTTATGGTCTTCTCTCACTTCTCAGTCTCTTTTCCTCACCCCCTTACCAGCATTTCCAAGTTCACCTCCCAAATAAATTACTTGCTCTCAACTTGATTGCACTGTCCTAACCTTTGGACAGCAAATGTAACCCCCCAGGTATTGCCTTTAACTGGTGTCCTAATCAGGTCTTAACAAGGCATTCTACCAAGTAAGGGTCAGAGTGATGACGAATGATCTCAGAGGTTCTTGTAGAGTAGGAGTTGGAGGAGTTCAGGGATTTAGGAAATCAACGAATGACGGAATTCGTTCTAACCATTTCTTAGTTTTCTAATCTTCTGATTCTCTCTTAATTTTAAGAGCAATGGGTAAACAATTTAATTGTAGTATCCTTCTTGAGACCAGTCTGGTAGGAATCTTGGAAGAGTCACATGAAGAATGTTGAGGAGGTGGGAGTGTAGATCTTCCCTAAGAAGCAGACAGGCAGTTTATCTTCCTGGAAGCACGTCATGTTCTGTAACCAGGGCCGTCACATACAGCCTAAAGGTTGTGCATGACCCAACTTCAGGGGCACCATTTACAGAGATTAGAATGAATGACAGCCGTAGAGTTATTCTGTGCCACATCTGCATCTATATCTATATATAGATATACATAGAGATAGTCCCTTTCTTTTGCCATTGCTCCAATCCCCATAAGAGTTAAAGCTTGGGAAAAAGTAGTCTCAACAGGACCATTGTTTTGTTTTGTTTGCTTGTTTTGTTTCTTCAAAGCCAAGGGCTTCTATTTTATTTTTTCTTTCTTTCTTCTAAGTTTTCATTTGAATTCAAATTAGTTAACATATAGTGTAGTATTAGTTTCAGGGGTAGAACTTAGTGATTCACCACTTACATATAACACCCAGTGCTCACCCCCAACAAATGCCCTGCTTAATGCCCATCACCCATCTAGTCCATCTCTCCATCTACCTCCCCTCCAGCAACCCTCAGTTTGTTCTCTATAGTTAAGAGTCTCTCATGATTTGCCTTCCTCTCTATTTTTATCTTATTTTTCCTTCCCTTCCCCTATGTTCATCTGTTTTGTTTCTTAAATTCCACGTATAAGTGAAATCATATGGTATTTGTCTTTCTCTGACTGACTTATTTTGCTTAGCATAATACATTCTAGCTCCATCCAAGTTGTTGCAAATGGCAAGATTTCATTCTTTTCGATGGCTAAGTAAAATTCCATGGTGTGTGTGTGTGTGTGTGTGTGTGCGCGCGCGCGTGCGCGCATATCAATGTGTCTAGTAAGAAGTTGCTGGGCCAAGGTCAAAGAGGTTGCTGCCTGTGTTCTCCTCTAGGATTTTGATGGTTTCCTGTCTCACATTTAGGTCTTTCATCCATTTTTAATTTATTTTGTGTATGGTGTAAGAAAGTGGTCCAATTTCATTCTTCTGTGTGTCCCTGTCCAGTTTTCCCAAAACCCTTTGTTGAAGAGACTCTCTCCTGGTTTTGTTTTGTTGTTTTTTTGGTTTTTTTTTTTTTGGCTATTCTTTCCTGCTTTGTCAATGATTAGTTGACCATAGAGTTGAGGGTTCATTTCTGGATTCTCTGTCCTGTTCCATTGATCTATGAGTCTGTTTTTGTGCCAGTACCATACTGTCTTGATGATTACAGCTTTGTAATATCGCTTCAAGTCTGGAATTGTGATGCTTCCCTCTTTGCTTTGCTTTTTCTTTCTTTCTTTTCTCTTTTTTTTTTTTCCAACATTCCTTTGGCTACTTGGGGTCTTTCATGGTTCCATACAAATTTTGGAATTGTTTGTTCTAGCTCTGTGAAAAATACTGGTGTTATTTTGATAAGGATTGCATTGAATGTAGAGATTGTTTTGGGTAGTATAGACATTTTAACAATATTTGCTCTTCCAATCCATCAGCATGGAACTTTTTTCTGTTCCTTTGAAGTCTTCTTCAGTTTCCTTCATAAGTTCTCTATAATTTTCAGCATACAAATCTTTTACCTTTTGGTTAAGTTTATTCCTAGGTGTCTCAGGTTTTGGGTGCAATTGTAAATGGGATTGATTCCTTGATTTCCCTTTCTGCTGCTTCATTATTGATGTCTAGAAATGCTACAGATTTTTGTATGTTGATTTTATATCCTGCAGCTTTACTAAATTCCTGTATCAGTTATAGCAATTTTTTGGTGGAGTCTTTTTTTTTTTTTTTGGCGTCATCTGCAAAAGAGTAAAAGTTTTTCTTCCTTGCTGATTTGGATGCATTTTATTTCTTTTTGTTGTCTGATTGCTGAGGCTAGGACTTCCAGTAAGTAGTATGTTGAATAACAGCAGTGAGAGTAGACATCCCTGTCATGTTCCTGACCTTAGGGGAAAGGCTCTCAGTTTTTCCCCACTGAGGATAATATTAGCTGGCCTGTATGATATTAAGATATGAAAGAAGATGTGGTATATATATACAATGGAATACTATGCAACTATCAAAAGAAATGAAATCTTTCCGCTTGCAACGACGTGGATGGAACTAGAGGGTATTATGCTGAGCGAAATAAGTCAATCAGAGAAAGACAATTATCATATGATCTCTCTGATATGAGGAACTTGAGGGGCGGGGGGGTCATGGAGGGTAGTGAGGGAAAAATAATGAAACAAGATGGGATGGGGAAGGAGACAAACCATAAGAGACTCCTAATCTCACAAAACAAACAGGGTTACTGGGGGGGTGGGAGGGTAGGGATAGGGTGGATGGGTTATGGACATTGGGGAGGGTTTGTGCTTTGGTGAATGCTGTGAAAGGTGTAAGCCTGATGATTCACAGACCAGTACCCCTGGGGCAAATAATAAAAAATAAATAAATAAATGATATTAAGATATGTTCCTTCTATCCCTATTTTCATATATGGGCTTTATGGTGTTAAAGTGTGTTCCTTCTATCCCTACTTCCTTGAGGCTTTTTTTTTTAATCCAGAAAGGATGCTATATTTTGTCAAATGCTTTTTCTGCATCTATTGAGAGGATCACATGGTTCTTCTCCTTTCTTTTATTACTGTGGTATAGCATGTAGATTGATTTGCAGATATTGAAGCACTCCTACATCCCAGGAATAAATCCCACTTGATTGTAGTGAACAATTCTTTAAAAGTAGTGTTGCATTTGATTTGCTAGTATCTTGTTGAGAATATTTGCATCCATGCTCAGAAGAGATATTGGTCTCTAATTCTCCTTTTTAGTGGGCCTTTACCTGGTTTTGGAGTCAAGGTAATGTTGGTCTCATAGAATGAATTTAGAAGTTTTCCTTCCATTTCTTTTCTTTTTTAAAAAAAATGGTTTCAGAGGAATAGCTATTAACTCTTCTTTAAATGTTTGGTAGAATTCCCCTGGGAAGCCATCTGGCCCTGGGCTCTTGTTTGATGGGAGATTTTTGATTACTGATTCCATTTCTTTGTTGGTTACAAATCTGTTCAAATTTTCTATTTCTTTCCGTTTCAATTTTGGTAATTTATATGTTTCTAGGAATTTATCCATTTCTTCCAGAATACCCAATTTGTTGACATATAATTGCTCATAATATTGTCTTATAATTGTGTTTCTTCAGTTTTGGTTGTGATTTCCACTCTTACATTCATGATTTTATTTATTTGGACCCTTTCTCTTATCTTTTTGATAAGTCTGGCTAGGGGGGTGTTAATTTTGTTAATTCTTCAAAGAACCAGCTCCTAGTTTTGTTGATCGGTTCTGTGTTTTTGAGTTCTGTATGATTTATTTCTGCTTGAATCTTTATTATTTCTCTTCTTCTGCTGGTTTTGGGCTTTATGTCATGTTCTTTTTCCAGCTTCATTGGAAGCATTGTTAATAATAATGAGAAATTGAAACAGCCTAATCAGTAAAGCATTGGTTAGTAAATGGAATCTTTAGCAGACTTTTAAAAATATGGTCAAGCCATATAAGACACAAGAAGAGTTACAGATATGTAAAATAGGAGAGGAAGGGTATAAAAGTTGTGCTGATTTTATACTTACTTCTGTATTTAAATGCATCAGTAAGTATGCTTTGGTGTTGACTCAAAGCCACTGCGTCTAACAAAATGACAGCAAGACAGAATTCTCATAACTGTATCTCCTGATGCCAATCTTTAAAGTAAGAGTCCTTTAAAAACCTTTAGTGCAAGCTTTCAGTAGCAAGCTGTCTGTCATCTGTCTAACTCCAGTCCAGGATCATACGGCCTATGTTTAGATAATCACTTCTGCTAGACACAGTCTTGGAAAAGATAAATATGATGGTTAAGATTAAATGCAAATACAAAATGTTGAGTGTCTCTTACCATGTTGAAATGAGATACAGCCAATTCTGCTCTGTGAAATAGGCTAGGAATTAGAATTGCATTTGCATAATAACTAATGCAAGAATTTCTGAATTCTCCAGACCAATGTACCTGTCTGTCAGCCCTGAATCATCTTCTCAGGTGGACCTAGTGATTGGAAGTAGTATCTTAGTTAGGGACTTGGTCTATACATGGAAGAATCCTTGAAAAAAGGTTTCATTTTGATTGTCTGCTAAGTTTGAATCGGTGACATACACACACACACACACACACACACACACACACACACACATTGCACCCAGCCCCTGGCCAAGAAAGCCTGAAGTTTAGTTTAAATCATCTGTCTGACTGTGTTTTTTCTACTCCCTTGTGAATAACAGGTGCCTATCCATACTTTAGCATAATTGTTGTACTTGTACCGTTATGAATCCTCAAAAATAAAAATTGGTATGTGAATGATAATTTTGGCTGTTCATTTTTAGGGGTGAACTGAGATTCAAGGGAGCAAATTAATTGGAATTCAATGAATTTCTTATTTTTACTGTATGAGAGAATAATAAAGATCTTGGGGGAAAAAATCTTAGCTGAGAAGTCACAGGGAATCTCAGTTGAATCTAAAAGATTGGATAACATGCTTAGGCAAAAAAAAAGTGAAGCTGACCCAACCTGATGCCAAACAGCTGCTTATATGTACAGCTAGAAGAATGTCAATTTGTGTAAGATATGACAGAAAAGGCTGATTTTTAAATTTCAAAATGAAGGGAGAAAAGTACCATGACTACATTAGTTCTAGTATGCCCTTTTTAATAATTTATATGCAACATGTTCATGTTAATGTTTGTTTTCTTTTAAAAATAAGTTCTTGAGCTTTCTAAAATAAGTCTAAATTTAGTACTCTGAATTTTCAGGTTTAATGTAAACCATTTGGGTTTTTAAATGTTCTTTGGAAGTCTCTATGCTTAAAAAATATTTCTGTTTGGAAAAGACACCTTCCAAGCAACCAATTAAAATACTTGCAAATATAAACCTTCCATTTATAAAAGGATTAAAAACAGTTTTTTTCAAACAGAAGTTTGAACTATGTTTTCATAAAAAATGAAAAAATATATTTAACATTTCTCAGTTTCAAGATAAATCCCTAGTCAGTTCATCTAGGATGTTATTATAAATTAAGCTGTGTTTTAACTTATACTTTGGTTTCTCAACAAAAATTTATGAAAAAAAAATTAATTCCTGTGCATTTCAGAGCTATAGCAGGACAAAATATACTAAGATATAATCTTTATGTACATAAACTGGAATATAGGTTGAGTTATATATAACAGGGGTCCAAAGAAATAGAATAAGTTAGTTAGAAGTTTATTTTTCTGTAGCTCACCAGACTAGAAGCAAATGGTGCCATGCTGGTTTAAGGCATCTGCTCCATGAGGTTACTCAGACCCAGACTCCTATGTTCTTGCACCATCTCTGAGATACTCCACTTATTCTAATGGTCCATGATGGTCCACTATCTCATCCACAGTTGAAGCAAGGTAGGGAAAGAAGAAGGCAGAGTAGGACATACCTCCTCCACTTTAAAGGCACAATCCTGATTCGTACACAACATTACCATTTATATCACTGACCAGAACTTAGTCTCATGGCCATGTCTAGGTACAAGGGAGTCAGGGACTTGGTAGAAATTCAAGATGTCTATTATAGAGGAATACGAGAATGGGTACTGAGGACAGCTAGCGAGCAGTTTATTTCACAGACTGCCCTTTTGCCACCCAAATACCAACTGATATGACTTAGCTTCCCTTTCCTGCAGGAGATGCAGGTCTCCTCCTTCTCTTGATGCTCTGGGAATTCTCCGGTAAATTACTCATCTCCTCTCTAGAGACCCCAACTTCATTTCACCCATATATTTTCTCACAGAGAAAAGCATGTCAGCTTCTGCCTGGACTAGTGCCTTACTACATAAACAGTTTTTTCTGATTCTAAAAATAATGCTTTCTCTTAATAAAGAATGTATGCAATAAAGAAAGGTCCAGAGGGAAAAAGCATTTACATTATTATTACTTCCAACACAGAGAGAAAAACATTATTAATATTTCAATGAATTTACTTATTATCTTTTTATGCTTATATCTATACATTGTTGAATATATAAGGATTAAATTTTATGTATACTTAACATTTGCACTAAATTACCTTTTTAATAATACTTAACATACACTGACTTAACATTTATATCTGAATTTTCTGAGATTATTTGCCTTCTGGGATACGTGGGTGGCTCAGTTGGTTAAGCGTCTGCCTTTGGCTCAGGTCACGATCCCAGGGTCCTGGGATCAAGCCCCATGTTGGGATCTCTGCTCAGTGGGGAGACTGCTTCTCCCTCTACCTGCTGCTCCCCCTGCTTGTGTGCTCTCTCTCTCTATTTCTCTTTCTGACAAATAAATAAAATTTAAAAAAAATAATAAAATTATTTGTCTTCAAAGGTAGAATTTTAAAGGGCTGTATAACATTCCAATATAGGAATGTACCATAATTTATTTAACTGAATACCCTTTGCTGGGTATTTAAGTGGTTTTCTATTTTCCTTCATTACAAATAAAGCTGTAACACTCTTGTACATAAATCTTTCATCTCTAAATACATTTTAGAATGTATTCCTTTAAAGGGCTTTACTGGACAAGTCTATTTGTAGAACATTTAACATTATCCTTTATAGAAACAGATCAAAGGGGAATGCACCTTCTTATCACCCAAGGAACAAAGATGCTGCTCTAGCTTTAACTTTTTTTTTAATCTGTGGTCTAGAAGTTTGCCCTGGAGTAATCCATGAGTATATAGAAATCAATTTTAAACTGTCCCTTTCAACCCAAAGCTTACTCCTTTCAAATATGAGAACAAAGCATTGATACTTTCTTTTTTGTTGATACTTTCTTTTTTATTATTTAAAAATTTATTTGAGTATAATTGACACACAATGTTACATTAGTCTTAAGTGTACAGCATAGTGAATCTACAACTGTATGTATTATGCTATGCTCACAAGTGAAACTACCATCTGTCATCATATGCTATTATCATATCATTGACTATAATCCTTATGGTGTGCCTTTTATTCACATGCCTTATTCATTCCATAACCGAAAACCTGTATCTCTTACTCCCCTTCACCCAATTTGCCCCCTTCCACCTCTCTCCCCTCTGACAACCATCAGTTTGTTGTCTGTATTTATAGGTCTGACTCTGCTTTTTCTTTGTTTACTCATTTGTATTTTTTTAGATTCTACATATGTGTAAAATCATATGGTATTTGTCTTTCTCAGTCTGACTTATTTCACTTAGCATAATACCCTCTAGATCTAGCCATGTTTTCACAAATGGCATGATCCCATCTTTTTTTGGCTATGTAATATTCCATTGTATGTATTTTATATATATTACATTATCCTTATCCATTTATCAGTGGACACTTAGGTTGCTTCCATATCTTGGCTATTGCAAATAATGATGCAAAAAACATAAGGGTACATATGTCCTTTCAAATTAACGTTTTTTCTTTCTTTGGGTAAATGTCCAGTAGTGAATTTTTAAAAATTTTTTTAAGGAATCGCTATACTGTTTTCCACAGTGGCTGCACCAGTTTGCATTCCCACCAATGTTGTATGAGAGTTCCTTTTTGTCCACATCCTTGCTGACACTTGTTATTTCTTGTCTTTTTTATTTTAGCCATTCTGACAGGTATCAGGCAACATTTCATTGTGGTTTTGATTTGTATTTCCCTGATGCCAAGTGATGTGGATCATTTCTTCATGTGTCTTTTGGCCATCTGGATGTCTTCTTTGGAGAAATGTCTATTCAGGTTCTCTGCCCATATTTAATTGGATTTTTTTTTAAATTGGATTTTTTTTAAAGTGTCGAGTTATTTTGGATATTAACTCCATACTGGATATATCATTTGCAAATATCTTTTCCCATTAGTAGGTTGCCTTTTTGTTTTGTTGATGGTTTCCTTCACTGTGCAAAAGCTTTTTATTTTGATGTAGGCCTAATTGTTTCCCTTGACTTAGGAGACATATCTAGAAAAATGTTGTTATGACCAACATCAGAGAAATTACTGCCTGTGTTTTTTTTTTTTTTAAGATTTTATCTATTTATTTGAGAGTGTATGAGCAAAAGCAGGGGGAAAGGCAGAGGGAGAGAGAAAGGGAGAAACGGACCCTCTGCTGAGCAGGGAGCCTGATGTGAAGATTGATTTCAGACCTGACCTGAAGGCAGATGCTTAACTCAACCACCCAGGCATCCCACCACCTGTGTTCTCTTCTATGATTTTTATGGTTTCATGTCTCACATCTAGATCTTTAACCCATTTTGAGTTTATTTTTCTGTGTGGTTTAAGAAAGTGGTCCAGTTTCATTTTTTTAAGTGTTGCTGTCCAATTTTCCTAGCACCATTTATTGAAGAGACCATCTTTTCTCCATTGTATATTCTTGCCTCCTTTGCTGTAGATTAATTGACTATATGAGCATGGCTTCATTTCTGGACTCTCTATTCTGTTCCATTGATCTATGTGTCTCTTTTTGTGCTGGTACCATAGTATTTTGATTACAACAACTTTATAATACCTCTTGAAATCTGGACTTGTGATACCTCCAGTTTTGGTTTTTTGTTTTTTTTTTTAAGATTGCTTTGGCTATTTGTGGTCTGTTGTGGTTCCATACAAATTTTAGTACTGTTCTAGTTCTGTGGGGAAAAAAATGCTGTTAGTATTTTGATAGGGATTGTATTATATCTGTAGATTGTTTTGGGTAGTATGGACATTTTAACAGTATTTGTTCTTCCAACCCGTAAGTTTGGGATTTCCATTTCTTTGTGTTGTTTTCCATTTCTTTCACCAATGTTTTGTAGTTTTCACAGTACAGGTCTTTTTCTTTTTTCATTTTTTTAATTTAAATTCAATTAGCTGGGGCACCTGGGTGGCTCAGTTGTTAAGCGTCTGCCTTCAGCTCAGGTCATAGCCCCAGGGTCCTGGGATGGAGCCCCACATCGGGCTCCCCACTCTGCGGGAAAGCCTGCTTCTCCCTCTCCCACTCCCCCTGCTGGTGTTCCCTCTCTTGCTGTGTCTCTGTCAAATAAATAAATAATATCTTTAAATAGTAAATAAATAAGTAAATTCAATTAGCCAACATATAGTACATCATTAGTTTTTGATATAATGTTCAATGATTCATTATCATACAGGTCTTTCACCTCTTTAGTTATGTTTATTCCTAGGTGCAATTTTTATTCCTTTTGGTCAATTGTGAATGCAGTTGTTTTCTTAATTTCTCTTCCTGCTACTTTGTTATTAGTGTATAGAAATACTACCAATTTCTGGGTATTAATTTTGTATCTTGCAACTTTACCAAATTCATTTATTCCAGTAGTTTTTTTGGTGGAGTCTTTAAGATTTTCTATGTAAAGATAATGATACTTTCACTAGGACAAAGCCCTTCCAAAGAGCAGTAATTCGTGGAATTGTAAGCTACAGGTCAAGTAAATTGGATTATAGCATACACCTAATAGTGGTCTTAACCATAAAGAGTGCCTCAGTTTCTGTATCACATTTTAGCTGATTTCAAGTGAAACACTGCAATAACCTCCTTAGAGATGACATTCAAGCATGATCATTGCCAGTATAGAATTTGGATGTGTCATGGGAGTTTAATAAAGAGTTCCTTGTTGATTTTCAATGCATAACAGGGGAAGGTGTCCCCACCTGAGAACTTCTTTCCCAACCACTGCTGCTGTCTTTCAGGCCCACCCAGCTTGTACTCCTTGGTTAAACACATTGCTAACTTCGGTTCATCTCTATGTGTTTAAGAAGTACTAACTCCCTTTTCAAGAATGCCTTTCATAATCCTTTAACTATATAGGTTTTTTAGCACAATGCTCTCTACAAACTGTTTCCAACTACATTTTTAAGCAGTGAAAATTCCCCATCCACTGCCCCGAAAACCTTGCATGGAACTCCAGTATATGAGACAAGCCAAAGCTGCTCTGATTGAAACCAGGCAGGGTTTCTTCCCTAAAACTTTACTCATCCCTACTCCCAAGCCAAGTGGCCCCCAAATAATTTCAGAGAATCTGTAAGTTTAAAAATCAGAGGTAAAAAAACCAACCAACCAACCACAGGCTTATACCAAACACAAAGTTGGTTCACTGAGAAAGGAAGTAGTATTAATCACCAAGGTACCCAAATGCATACCTGAAGCACTCTCAAGCAATTTAACTTTATATATATATATAAGGGTTTTAAAACTCCAGTTGTTCCATTTATGCAACTGAAGCTAATAGAGAAGCCTATTAGCATATTTGCTTGGCAGATGCTTGCATCCAGTACAGCACAGACTTCATTTTACTGAGCAATTCTAAAGGCTAATTAACACTCTTACATGTTCTAAGTGGTAGGTAATAGTTCTATCCCATTGGTATGAGAAAGTCAGATGACAGTAACTTTATTTGAAGCACAAAGGAATACTAAAACATCTTTGTTTTACACTTGTGGTAGTCTAGAATTTAGACAGGGGTGAATTCTGAAAGTCAATGCAATGTTTACCCAGTGACCAGTAACTTATGGAGTCACCTAACTTCTCCCATACTTCCAGAAAGAAATGATAATGTAGCAAGGTCTTCTAGGCCTAGAATTGTTTGTTCCTATTCAATAATATTATCCTAATCATGCAGAGACTTTTAGGCATCTTATTATGGTACATTATGGTCTTGTTTTTATTGACATTTATTAACAAAACATATTGCCGGGCGCCTGGGTGGCTCAGTGGGTTAAAGCCGCTGCCTTCGGCTCAGGTCATGATCCCAGGGTCCTGGGATCGAGGCCCACATCGGGCTCTCTGCTCAGCAGGGAGCCTGCTTCCTCCTCTCTCCTCTCTCTCTGCCTGCCTCTCTGCCTACTTGTAATCTCTCTCTCTCTGTGTCAAATGAATAAATAAAATCTTTAAAAAAAAAAAACATATTGCCTGTAACTATTAACATGGCATATACAAGTGTAAATCAACTTGATTATATTTTAGAACTGCAGGCCAAACCACAAGATATGGAAGCACAGCCTAATATACAACTAACCAGATGACCTCACACAATCTGTCATGCTCTGGAATTTTCCTTGGGTACTAGGGTAGAAAGAATCACTCTTTAATTTGCAAGTTCTTTTTGTTGTATTGGAGGATTTTGATCTCCTAATTCTTAGAAGTCTTTGACATGTATGTAAGAACTGAAGAACATAGAAACCCTCGAGACCATGCAATTCAAACCTATGTCCTCTTCAAACATGTAGTTGTCACAACCGAATGAAGGATGGATTAACAGAAAAATTCCAACAGACCCAGTTAAACCATGCAAAGTGTTCTTAATGGCAATGCATACAGAAATGCGTGGTGGTGGTTACACAAAGCAGGAGACAAGGCAGCATGCTCTCAAAGGTACAGCTTCCCAGATTCCCACAAGGACTGTCACCAACATTGGGTGAAGTTTCCACCAGGCATGAGAAGTTGCCCTTGTATTTCTCATAGTTGACTTTGCATCCTTCTGCTTGCCCCCTGCTCCCATCATACTTTCCGACCTGCTGCCAACTGCTCTGAACACTACCTGCTCACCAAGTGCAAGTAACGTACACAATAACCCCAGGCCCAGGGTTCTAGCCCACTAGGAGTGTAGTCCTACAACATACTCATGCAGACAGAATAAAATGGCTTGTAAGATAAAGGCTAAAAAATGGTAACCAGGGAGTGAAGGAGACGAGTGATCTCACTCTGACTTGTTTTGAAGACACTGAATTTTCTCACTGGATGTGTTTCTTAAGTCAATACTTGGCCAACTGGTTGGAGTGATTGTCATTTTATTTATTTAATTTTAGCATGTCTTTTAGTCCTGTCCACACTACATAATGAACAATATTACCAGATTCAACTAATCTACTCTGTGCTTGTTTTGAAATCTGTCCATAAAAGCAAATTTCATACAAAGAGATTGCATCTAAATAGTAGAAGGAGGAAGAATAATTTGATGGTTTATAAATGACTAATGACTGACCAGCAACTTAAGGACACAATTTGAAATTAAGAAAAAAAATTACACATTTTCCCTAATTGGTCACAGATACTAATTTAAAGGACAGATTAAAAATGAAATATAATTTCTTAGTTGTATAGACTATAGCAAGACTCAGCATTAATAACCAGCTAAGAATCCAACCTGGTACACAAAGGTACAATAGGAGGTTGGAAGACTTAAGTTAGAGAGTGGTACCAGGTAGGGATAAACCTCAAATGATGAAACAGGTTTCCAGAATACTGTGTGACATATAATTATTTGATTGTTCACCCAGTTAGTTATTTTATTAGCTAAGTCCTTTGCTGCTGTAAACATGCATTGGGGATATAGAAATAAATAGTGTGTTTTAGAGACAGAAAGGTGTGCCCCTAACCAGACTCTTTGGAATTTGCCTTATATGTGGGACGTCAGTAATCCCAACATGGCTGAAATCTGTTTCATAGTAATAGGTAATTATAACGATGCAAAAGTTTCCCTCTTGACTCCTCTTTCCCCCACCAAGCAACCAAAGTCTGTTTGTTTTATATTTTATGTCTCCAAATACTACACACAAAACTGGATTTATCCCTGTGACTCATAGTGTTTTTAATTCATATCATCTGTTCTCGTTCTAATTTTTGTTATTGTCTAATTCAATTTCTGGAAATTAGTTTTCAGTCACTAACATAGTAAACTGAAAAATGGCTTTTGGCTGAAACAGGAGGAGCATCTGTGGGCAATCGACAAAGATTATGAAATCATCATGCCACCCAACAGGGAGAGTGACCAGATCTCCTAGGAAAACTGAGCATGATTATGCCAGGACAGGAATAGCACATTCCAGAATGGCTGGCATTTGCTGAGCTCTGCTGCCCCCACTGTCAGCCCTGTCATTCATCCTATTTAAAGGGCAACTCGGAACACCCTCCCTTCATTTTTGTCCCCTAATCTACATATAGCCAAAGGAAGCCCAGGGACCCCAAAATATGGCCATAAAACAACATGTATTAACCAAAATTGGGGTGGAATTGACATAAGACGGTTGTCCTTGTCATTCTTCTAGAGCTCTTTCATCTGAAGTGTGACTGTACTGAAGGATGCAGTTTGTCTTGGGTCAGCTTTTCCAAGAGATGATAAAATCTCATTTATTGGCACATATACTCAAACAACTGACTTTTTTTTTTAAACAGGAAGTCAATTCTAGCTTCATCTTCTGAGTAGGAAACTTCCTATAATATAAAATGCAGGCACAAAGGAAAAAAGAGTCTCTTTATACATTAGTTCCCTTTCCTTTTTTTTTTTTTAAACAAAATACTACATGTCAACTTGCCAGCAAAGCTTTGAAAGCTCTAATTTTCCTCTTTGAAGCCTCAAAGGGTGGCATTGGCAAGGATAGATCCTATTTCACATATATAGCCAGCCAGGTTTCCTCTCAATTGCTAGTAACATCTGGTATCCCTCTAGGGTCTATTTGAGATCCATAATTATTTCTTTACCATGTTAATGATTACAAATATCTTTTTCCCCACTCCCCTGCTTCTTCCAGACTTTTCTTTCTTTACTGTTGGCATGCCATTGTAAGAAAAATAAATAAGACAATTCCTAATTCCATGGTTGAGTTCTCTGCCTCACAAAATGATAATCATCAACAGGAAGAATGGTTCATAAGTAATGGTCTGAACCAAGTGATTCTAATACCAAATGTAAGATAATTGCTTTTCTTAGAAACCATCAATCTATTTTTCTATCTTCACTACTCCCTGTGGATCCAAAATCCCTCTCTCCAGGGACATCTTTGGCATCCAGTATTGTGTGGGAAATTTTTTTTTTGACAATGCCAGTAATTTGGAAAAAGACCACCCAATATTAATTTGCTTTACTTCCATTTTTTATCTTTCTATTGGCAGGGAAGCCAGATTTTCAAACCAANTCTCTCTCCAGGGACATCTTTGGCATCCAGTATTGTGTGGGAAAATTTTTTTTTGACAATGCCAGTAATTTGGAAAAAGACCACCCAATACTAATTTGCTTTACTTCCATTTTTTATCTTTCTATTGGCAGGGAAGCCAGATTTTCAAACCAACACCTCACTTAGGCCTGGAAAGATATTTAGCCATAATGGATCTACCAACCCCTGACTCCTGAGTATAAAACAGTTCCTTTAACCAACTGGACACACTCAAGCTGGGGCAGGAAAGACACTTCTTGTACGTGAAGGGTCATCTGTGCTATAAGCAACTCAGAAATCACCAATAGCATTTTTACTGAGCTATAGAAAGATTCTACAACTCTAGGATTCTTCAACTCTAAGGTCAAAGGAAATACACCAAAGTCAGTATTTACATGCTATGTCTTTAGCAATAATAATGATAAAGTACAAATTCTAGGATGGAAAAAATCTGAGATCTCCCTGTGCCTGAGATTGGGGGTTTATAGAATCCTGCTTGACATCTGTGGACCATCTTTCCCTAATTACCTAGTATGCTTAGATATTCTAGTGTATTCTGGGGAGTCTGCAATACACCATTTCTCCTCAAAGAGTGGTCCAAGAGCTATACCTAAGTGTTGTACAACATTCCCCTTCTCATAACATGTAATTAGATTCAGACAAGAACCTGGCATACATCGAAGAGCAAGAACTATAACTCTCTCTTCCTACCTAGAGTGTCAGTGTCCTGACGGCAGGATTCTTGTCCCTGGGTACATGAGAGCCAGCCTCCCCAGTGCCTAGAACAGAGAATGGCACATTCAGCAGGAGTTCAATAAATATCTGTTGAATGAATGAAGGAGAGAAAACTTTAGGATAATAAATCATCAAAAGTCTCTGTGTGGGGCAATCAGTAAGTATGAAGGAGTTCTGAGGATGAGCAGAATAAGTGGACCAGAGCTGATGGAACAAACTTAGCAGAGAAGACAAGACTTGAACTGGCCATGAAGGCAGAGCAAGAAGGATCTCCACAGAATGGGAGTCGGGTGGGGGATAAGGGGCAGGGCTAGGATTAAGGGAAGTCTTTCTCTCTTTACCTTCTCCGAAGCCTGTCGTGTTGGTACGGGGTGTTTTGGTCCACCATCTCGGGTCTGTCTCCCTCGGTGCCCGTTGCAGCCACCCTCATTTGTGACCACTTCCCTGTACCACTTCTTGGAAGTCAGTTACCAGTCCCCTTGCAACTCCATCTCATAGGCGAGCACAGAGAAACAAGCAGGAGCCCCAGCCCTTCAACCCTTACCAATCCCCAGTAATCTCTCCTGTAGGTCTTCCCCTTGCTCTCTCCAGAGCTTCCTCTCTCTCTTCCCTCTTTTTAGACACCTGGCATCATCTTATCAATGAGCTTTTGTGAAAGCTAAAAGCTTCTGGTGCTTGTGCTTTGCCTATGATAAAGATTCCTGAGGTGGACTTCAGTATGTCCAGGTAATTTTAGCAAACCAGGGAGAAGGGAAAATTCAGGGAAAAAGTATGTAAATATTTCAGAAATTATACTTCCACAATTTCTTCCAGTAGCTGGAGACCTCTTTCTGCTTTCCTAAAGCAA
>LNAC01000139.1:2212821-2359601 GCA_002007465.1 Ailurus styani | reverse complement strand
CTGCCTGCCTCTCTGCCTACTTGTAATCTCTCTCTCTGTGTCAAATAAATAAATAAAATCTTTAAAAAAGAAAAAAAAAGAAGATGAAATGAAATTTTATATATATATATATATGACTTACAACAGAACATGGTACATATTAAATGCCCAACAAACATTAAGATTATTAATTTTTTATTTTAAAAAATTTACTATTTCATTTCTTATTTTTTAATTTTAATCCCTGTATCATTAATATACAGTATTATATTAGTTTTGGGTATACAATATAGTGATTCTGCAATTCTATACATTACTCAGGGCTCATCATGATAAGTGTACTCTTAATCCTCTTCACATAGTTCACACATTCCCCCACCCACCTCCCCTTTGGTAACTATCAGTTTGTTCTCCATAGTTAAGAGTCTGTTTTTTGGTTTGTCTCTTTTTTCTTTGCTTTGTTTCTTAAATTCCATACATGAATGAAATCATATGCTATTTGTCTTTCTCTGATTGACTTATTTCACTTAGCATTATACTCTCTAGATCCATCCATGTTGTTGCAAATGACAAGATTTCATTCTTTTTATGACTGAATAATATGCCATTGTACATGTATGCCACTTTTTTATCCCATTCATCTATCAATGGACATGTGGACTGCTCCATAAGTTGGTGATTATAAATAATGCTGCAGTAAACATAGAGATGCATATATCTTTTCAACTTCATGTTTTCATATTCTTTGGGTAAATACCCAGTAGTGGAATTACTGGATCATACAGAATTCTATTTTGTTGAGGGTTTTTATCATGAATGGATGTTGTACTAATCAGATGCTCTTTCTGCATCTATTGAAATGATCATATGGTTTTTATCCTTCCTCTTGTACCACATTGATTGATTTGTTAATATTGTTAATATTGAGATGAAGCTGCATCCCAGGAATAAATCCCACTTGATCATGCTGAATGATTTTCTAATGTATTATTGAATTCAGTTTGAATTATTATGATTTGAATTCAGTCTTTTATTGAGGGTTTTTGCATCTGTGTTCATCAGAGATATATGTCTGTAGTTCTCTTATTTTTGCAGTGTTTTTATCTGGTTTTGATATCAGGGTAATGCTGACCTCATAGAGTGAATTTGGAAGTTTTCTTCTTCTTCTATTTTTTGGAATAGTTTGAGAAGAATAAGTATTAGCTGTTCTTTTTATGTTTGGTAGAATTTGCCTGTGAAGCCATCTGGCCATGGACTTTTGTTTTTTGGGAGTTTTTTATTGCTGACTCCTAGTAATCAGTCTGTTCAAATTTTCAGTTTCTTCCTGCTTCAGTTTTTGTAGGTTTATGTTCCTTAGAATTTACCCATTTCTCCTAGGTTGTCCATTTGCTGGCATATAATTTTCCTAATATTCTCTTATAATCCTTTGTATTTCTGTGGTGTTGGTTGTTATTTCTCCTCTTTCATATCTGATTTGTTTATTTGTGTCTTCTCTACATTTTTTATGATGATGAATCTGACTAAAGTTTAATCAATTTCATGGGTCTTTTCAAATAACCAGCTCCTATTTTCATTGATTTGTTCTTTTGGGTTGTTTTTTGTTTTTGTTTTTGTTTTTTTAGTTTGTATACTGTTTATTTCTTTTTTAAAAAAAAAAGATTTTATTTATTTATTTGACAGAGAGAGATCACAAGTAGGCAGAGAGGCAGGCAGACAGAGGAGGAAGCAGGCTCCCTGCTGAGCAGAGAGCCTGATGCGGGGCTCGATCCCAGGACCCTGAGATCAT
Organism: Ailurus styani; assembly: GCA_002007465.1. Lineage (NCBI taxonomy): Eukaryota > Metazoa > Chordata > Mammalia > Carnivora > Ailuridae > Ailurus > Ailurus styani. The sequence continues at coordinate 2,357,836 of LNAC01000139.1, read as the reverse complement.
GACCTGAGCTGAAGGCAGAGGCTTTAACCCTCTGAGCCACCCAGGCACCCTATACTGTTTATTTCTGCTCTAATCTTTATTATTTCCTTCCTTCTACTGACTTTGGGTTTTGTTGTTCTTTTCTAGCTCCTTTAGGTATAAGGTTAAGTTGTTTGAGATTTTCCCTACTTCTTGAGATAGACCTGTATTGCTATAAACTTTCCTCTTGGGACAGCTTTTCCTGCACCCCAGAGATTTTGGACCATTGTGTTAGTATTTTCATTTTTCTCTATGTACTTTTTAATTTCCTTTTTGATTTTGTGGTTGACCCACTCATTGTTTAGTATCATGTTATTTAACTTCCATGTACTTGTGTGCTTTCTGGATTTTTTCTTGTAATTAATTTCCAGTTTCATAATGCTATGGACAGAAAGGATGCATAGTCTAGGGCGCCTGGGTGGCTCAGTGGGTTAAAGCCTCTGCTTTCAGCTCAGGTCATGACCCCAGGGTCCTGGGATCGAGGCCTGCATTGGGCTCTCTGCTCAGCAGGGAGCCTGCTTCCTCCTCTCTCTCTGCCTGCCTCTCAGCCTACTTGTGATCTCTCTCTCTCTGTGTCAAATAAATAAATAAATAAATCTTTTTAAAAAAAAAGAAAAAGAAAAGATGCATAGTCTGACTTCAGTCCTTTTGAACTTATTGAGACTTGTTTTGTGGCCCATTATGTGATCTAGTCTGGAGAACTTTCCATGTACACTTGACCAGATTATGTATGCTGCTATTTTAAGATGGAATATTCTTAATATATCTGTTTGATCCATCTGGTCCAGTGTGTCATTCAAAACCACTATTGTGGATGATCTATTGATTTTCTGTTTGGGTGATGTCTATTGATGTAAGTAATGTGTTAAAATTCCCTATTATTGGTCTTACTATCAACTACTTTCTTAATGTTTGTTATTAGCTGTTTTATGTATTTGGGTGCTGTCATATTGAGTGCATAAATATTTACCATGTTATATCTTCTTTCTTCTTTCTGAATTGTTCCCTTTATGATTTTGTAGTATCCTTCTTTGTCTCTTGTTACAGTATTTGTTTTAAAGTCTATTTTCTCTGATACAAGTATTACTGCCCTACCTTTCTTTCACTCCCATTTGCATGATAATTGCTTTTCCATCACTTCATTTTCCATCTGCATGGGTCTTTAGGTCCTCATTGAGTTTCTTGTAGGCAGCATATACATAGGTCTTACTTTCTATCCATTCTGTCACTCTATGTCTTTTGATTGGAACATTTAGGCCATTTATATTCAAAGTAATTATTAATAAGTATATACTTAATGCAATTTTGATACTTGTTTTATGGTTGTTTTTGTAGTTCTTCTCTGTTCCTTTTTACTCTTGCTCTGTTCTCTCATGGTTTGCTGGCTTTCTTTAGTGATGCACTGGATCTCTTTCTCTTTAGTTTTGCATATTTATTACTGGTTTTTTATTTGTGGTTACAATTAGGTTTGTATATAACATCTCCTGCATATAGCCATCTATATTAGGTTGATGGTCACTTAAGTTTGAACCTATTCTTTACTCCACTCCACAGTTTAGGTATATGGTATCATACTTTACATCCTTTTTAAAAAAATTTTTTTTAAGATTTTATTTATTTATTTATTTATTTATTTATTTATTTATTTATTTGAGAGAGAGAGATAGAGTGAAGGAGCACAGGGAGAGGGACAAGCAGAATCCTTGCTGAGCATAGAACCTGATGAAGGGCTCCATCCCACAACCCTGAGATCACGACCTAAGTCAAAACCAAGAGTTGAACACTCAACCAAATGAGCCACACAGGTGCCCCTTTACATCCTTTTATTTTATGAATCCCTTGACTGATTTTTATAGATATACTTAGTTTTACTGCTTTTGTGCTTCTTATTTTTCTTACTCCTACTTATGATCATTCCTTCCCCTCAAAGAGTCCCCTTTAACAATTCTTGTAGGGCTGATTTAATGATCGTGAATTCCTTTAACTTTTGTTTGTCTGGGAAACTCTTTATCTCTCTTTCTATTCTGAATAATAGCCATGCTGAATAGAGTATTCTTGGCTGCAGGTTTTTTTCTTTCAGCACTTGGAGTGTATCATGCCATTCCCCTCTGGCCTGCAAAGTTTCTGCTGAAAAATCAGCTGATAGCCTTTTGGGATTTCCCTTTTATGTAACTGTTGTCTATTCTCTTGCTCCTTTTAAAATTCTCTCTTTACCACTATATTTTGCCATTTTAACTGCTATGTGTCTTGGTGTGGACAGCCTCAGGTTGATTTTGTTGGGGGCTCTCTGTGCCTCCTAGATGTAGATTTCTGTTTCCTTCCCCTGATTCAGGAAGTTTTCAGCTATAATTCATTCAACTAAATTTTCACTGATGAAAGACCAGATGTCTGCCCCCACCCCACTACTGGCAGTGCAGTTGGACAGGTGCATGTGGTTATCTTCCCCTCTTCCCAGGGTAGGAGTCACTTTGGAGTGGTGCTGGCCCTGGTCAGGACTGCTTGCACACCACCGCACTTGTGGCACTGCTTTGGATGGACTCTGGCCAAAGGCACATTGGATGGGTCAGGACTGCAAAAGAACTAGGTGGTAAACTTGTGGTGTTAGCAAGATTGGCAGGGTCTGCTGTGGAAGGAGATCTGGAACCAAGGCCTGCCTCAGGGCAAGGGGGGGTCCACAGAAGAATGCAAAGTTGGGCATGCTGTTAGCAAGCTAGGTGGAGAGTTTTGATGCTAGATTAATTCCCACAGGTGTCCATGCATCTAAGATGGAGGGCAGAAGGGAAATGTCACCTGCCAGTTCCTCTGTTCCTGGAGAAGTCTTCCAGTGATCCTGCCCCTCTAGCACATCCTGTGAGATTGGTAAAAAAAAAAAATCTCTCTCCCTTATACCCCAGATGTTTTTCAGACTGCTGCTTCTCTGCTTTATCTCCACAGGGCTGTTTGTTGTGCTGTCTCTTTAAGAGTGGAGACTCAGTTTCCTCTCACCCTCCCAGCTCTCACAGAACCAAGCCAACTGATTTTTAAAGTTCCAGGTGTTAAGCTTTGGTGATTGTAAAAACTTGCAAAATTCAGCCTCTCTGGTTTCCAAAGCCAAGTGTTATGGGGATTTGTCTTCTCCACATGCATTCTCCATGTGGGCTCCCTGATGTAAGAATCTGTTTCTCTCTACTCGCTGTACCTATGGTGTCCCTTCCTTCCTCAGGATAGTCCTTCAGGTCTGTTTAGCTCCCAGCCATATCTCCACCCTTCCTACCCTCTTTGATAGCCTCTTCTATACATTTACCTGTGGAAAGTCTGTTCTGCTGGTCTTCAAGTCATTTTCTGGGTTATTTACACTCATGTATGAATTATCAAACTGCATCTGTGGGACAAGATGAGCTTATGGTCCCCCCTACTCCACCAACTTCCCTAGAAGTCAAGATTATTAAATTTTCCTAAATAAAAACAAAGAGATTTGCCTATTTGGGAGATGAGACTAAATAACTCAGAAGATTAAGTGACACGTGGAAACTCAACACCACTGGTTTTCTCTCTGCAGCCTGCTGTTTAGTCTCCTGAGACTCCCTGTTGTCCTAGAAATGAACAAATTGGGCATGTGCTGCAACAGTGCTGATTAAAAGGAATATCATGTTTGAATTGTACAATAAAGGAATAGTTAACTGAAGTGCTTGAAGAATAGAATATCACAGTTACTTCAATGTTAGCTAGAGAATGCCAGATCTATATATATAATAACTTTACATAAAAAGCTAAAAAATGTTTTATAAAATCATTAGACTCAGTGAGCCCACTTTCCTGCCTCAGTAAGCAGAACATGGTGAAAATAATTAAATTCTTTTGTAATTATATAAGAGGAACTTTCTATAGAAATACAGAAATTATTTATATAACATATAATTATGTTAAATTCCTTTTAAAATAACAATAATTCTAAAACTTACACTACCTCCAGGTCATGTTTAAATGCACTAAGGGGACTAGTCTAGCCCTTCCACTGTATCCCAGCAGAGCCCAGAATGATCTCTGAAGACGAATATTGATGAGGAAGGGGATTCCCACCACCCAATTCTAGCACACAGAAATTACGTTGCATGACCATCACTAATGAGCACCAGGCAATTTTTCACTCACCCTGGAAATGCTTTTTTTTAAGATTTTATTTATTTATTTGACAGAGAAAGAGCACAAGTAAGCAGAGTGGCAGGCAGAGGGACAGAGAGAAGCAGGCTCTCTGCTAAGCAGGGAGCCCAATGCGGGGCTCGATCCCAGGACCCTGGAATCATGACCCGAGCTGAAGGCAGCTGCTTAACCAACTGAGCCACGCAGGTGCCCCTGGAAATGCTTTCTTAATGCTCTGATCCATGTATCTGTGGTTCTTTTCCAGTTTTTTGAAAAGTACAGACAAACTATCAATTTAAGTGAGAGTTCTAATCACTTGGGTTTCAATTAACTGGCATTTTCCAGTTTTCTAGGCCTCTGTTCTCTCCATATGTTACTGGTCAATCTATTTCAGCTGCTAAGTCAGGAAATGAAGGGTGAGCCTTGGCACTGCTGTGGCCAGCTGCTGTGTCCTGGGGAATCCTAAGGGAGATGTACAAATTGGGAGCACAGTTCCTGGCTGGGTTTGCTAACACTGTTGCCCAAGAAACTCAGATAAACTTGTCGCAAGAGAGGCCAATGAGTCAAGAGACAAGGGTTTGAAAAAGAGAAAGGGAGAGATTTATTTTCGATGCCAGCAGCCAGAGCAGGTGGCAGGCTCAAGCCTTGACAGGTGACCTCTCCACCAGCAAGATAGACACTTAAGAGATTTACAGGGAGAGAAAGGCTTGGGGAGTACATACAAGGAAGCAAGCAGAGAGTGCATGATCACAAGCAGGGATCAGTATGTGTTCAGCGGTGATTATGGGCAGAGAAGGGGCCCTGTGGGATGTGGTCTTCTAGACATTCCATTGCTGTCAGGGCTCTTATGGGTTGGTGCTTGGAATGTCCTGGTCATTGCAAAATGTCTTCATCAGTGCATCAAGGGAGGGCAATAAGAAATAAGGACAATGGGCTTCAGTTACAGCATGAGTTAAGTGGTCTTGCCTATTTCTGGTTTTAACTCCTGGGGACTAGAGTTGAGCAAGGGAGCTCACTGACACATATGGCAGCACTTTGCAGAACAAGATAAAATGTCAACTTCCCTAAATTGTGCTCAGAAGGGAGTACCAGGAGAGGAACATGCATTGATTTTAGTAAAGAATTATTCATACTTTGGTTCTGAAGTCAGTCAATTACCATCTGTTGACATATTTGCCACTTGGATTCTAGAGTGCTTCTATTCGATATTAAGCCTAAAATTGGGATCACTGTTATTTCTATTTAACTTGCTCTGATGGTTGTTCCTCTGTGTGTATGTGTGTGTGTACACCTATGTTTATATGTGTGTATGGATGTCAATGTGTGTGTCCAGTCTGAGCCTCTAACCAGTACTGAGGTCAACAATGGAGTAGAGGTCCGGCTGCTACTGGAAGCCGGAAGAGGGTTGCCAACTGTCCATCTCTGACATGGGTGGGGGAGTACAGGGGGCAAAGTTAATCTTACATAGAAGTTGAGATCACTGATGTCCTCCTCTCTCCTCAAACAACACCACTTCCCTTACCTGATTGGTACTCCCCCTCCTGGTTTCCCTATGGTGCTTCCTCCCTCAATGCTGTCATTCCTAAGCCTTGCTTCCCTAGTCCCCTCAGTCTCTCCCCTGTCCCCCACCCCTGCCATGCAAAATGCCTATTGTCCTACCCCTTTCTTAGAGGAGCTTGCTCTCAGCTAGTTATCTTGTGGGATGAGATTTGCTAAGGCTCATTCTCGGGTTTTAGAGATCATTAACAGCTTAATATGTAATTTCTCCTATGTAACAAATTCATATTTAAGCTAGCAGTTCTCAAACAGTGTTTTACCTCCCTTCAGTTCCCCCATGTAATCATCTGATGGTGGACTTTTAGGAATCTCAACAGGGAAGAAATTTGAAGGGAAAATAAAACTCTTCTGACATCCTCTGTTGTCAACATGGAAGTGGCTACCTACTTCTACGAGCAAGGCAAGGTCTGTGAAGCATACCCCAATATTCAGAGGTAGCTGCTGCATTCTAGGAATTTCCTTTTCTCCAGTGAACCTTTGCCTGGGGTCTAGTCCTATGTTGGGCTCTGACTTGGTGTGGAGGGTGGTTGTCCCTCTCCCTCTGCTCTGTCCTACACTTGCTCTCTTTCTCCTCTCTGAAATAAATAAATAAAATCCTTAAAACAACAACAACTTCTGAATCCCTTTCTCCTTCATCTCTCAACTGCAGATGCCTCTTTGTTTAGATAAAATGTAAATCATCAGGTGAGAACTTCTCAACTCAAAATAACCAAACTCATTCTCTTCTCTTCTCATCACAGAGGAGACACATGACTCCATCCCAGTGTCAGTCCCTTCACCGTGTTCAGGAGTCCAACTCTCTTACCTCTGATAAACCCTGTGCAAGTGTCTCTCTCCTGCTCTCCTCAATGTCAAAACTCCATTACTTTCATAGCTAAACCAGTGTTGTCCAGGTAGCCAAGTCTTAGGCTCACAACCAATGAGTTGTGGAGGACCTGACTTCACTTTCAACATTTGTATGGGTTGTATGTGGCTCAGATTTATCATTAGAATCCCATTTTGAGGCCTGCCAAACTTTGGTTCAGGGATGGACACATGACCCAGTTCTAGCTAACAAAAGGAGAGTTTTAGTAGGGACTTCAGAGGGAAAATCTTCCTCCTTCTCTGAGAAAATAATAGAACCACTCTCTTTTTTCTGTGGAAAAGAAGCATGTAGCTGTGCAAATTTTAAGCAGCTATCCTACAACTACATAAAACAGGCTTGAGAAGGAAACCAACACCCCATAAGGCAGTGCCCAGACGCGGGAAGAAATTGAGAAGTTAACAGCATGATTAAATTGCTGAATCTAACCAGTCCTGAGGCCCACATTCCCACTGGGCTTTCTCATTTAATAACCCATTATTGCTCAATCAGTCTGGATTGGTCTAATTATTTGCAACCAAACTCATTTTTTCTGACTCAAGGGCCTTTAATTTGTGGATTTCCTCTGGGGTCTGATTGTTTTTCTCTTCCCCATTTCCATCCATCCCCAGGGCTCGAGTAACCATTTATATGTTGACAGTCAAAATTGTATCTCTAGACCAGACTTCTCCTCTAAAGGCTAGACATATATATTCAAGTGCTAACTATCTCCCCATAGGTGGCTCACAGGTAGCTTAAACTCATCAAGTCCAGAAATAAACCAATCTCTGACCTTACCACTTCCCCAGGCCCTCATATACAGCCTGTTTCTCCTACAGGGTTCCCTAGCTGAATAAATGCATGAGCCCGACCTTTGAAGTCATCTCTACTTTGCTCCTCATATTCAATCAATCACGTCCTGCCAATTCTACCTTCTAAGTAACTCTAATCCATCGATTTCCCTCCATCTTTACTGCTTTTGTCTTGATCCAAACCTCCAACATCTTTGCCTGAAATATGCGATAGCATCTCCTAATTGACCTCCCTGCCCTACATGTTCCCCTCTCTAATACACTAGCTACTTTGCAACCTGAAGGAGCATTGAAAAATGGAAATTTGATCATGATATTCTCTGGATAAACTTTTAAAGAGTCCAAAATCATTATAGTTAATATCATCCATCACATTAATTCTGCCCCAAAACAATAACAATTGTAACAGCTTCATATTTCATCTATTTTATTTATCAAATTCCTAAGTTCTTTATAATATTTCATTTACTCTTCCCAATGACACCACAAAGAGGCTATGACATTGTCATTCATTTACAAGAAGGGAAACTGAGGTTAGAAGGGAGAGCAGGTAGCTTTCCCTAGGTTACCCAGCTGGAAATCTGAAAGTTGGGATTTGAGCCCAAGTTTGCTTGATTCCAGAGATAGAGTTCTTAACTGGCACTTCATATGACTACAGGCTCTATGATTTGATCCCTCCTTACCGTTCTAGCTTCACCTCAGGAAACACTTTCCTAGGTTAATAATCCAGCCATACCAGTCTTCTTCCTGTTCCTCAGGTATGCAGCCCTTCCTTAACAGTTCCTTCTGTCTGGAACATTCTTTTTCTCCCTGCTTCTGAGACAGGTCAGGTATCAGGACTTGCTGATGTGGTATCTCATAGATACCATCAAAAACTCAGGTTCTTTATGTCCTTTGCTGTTTAGTCCATAGCTTCCATTTCATCCTTCTGGGCCATGAAATAGCACATGAAAAACTTGGGCATGCTGCAAAAAAGCCTAGCTTGGTTGATTTATTGGATTTCCTAGGTCTGATTTCCTGCAGTGATTTCGGTCATTTGTCCTTGAGACAGTTTGCTACTTAGGGGCCAATGGATACAATCTAAATTGCAGGAGCATATGTTTAAGAGACCATACAGTAGAACACTGGAGGCCAAAGTTGACAGAAGTATGCTACAGCTTGCTGCAAAGGCCTGTGTATACATGAGAGCCAGTTCAGTGTTTTGGCAGGAGATGGAATTTTCACATAGCTTCCATGGTCATCCCAAGTGGCTAAAATTATCCACACACCCTTCTTATGGAAATTAATCCAAGTACTTGGATAGACACATACTTCAGGCTCTCAAAATGAGAGATATCTGTGATCACCCATGACTTTTTGGAGCAGACCCTCAATTATCATTCAAACTCAGCATGAAGCATTTTCTTGAAGAATCAGAGGAAAAAGATCTAAATATCACTGTTAAAAAACAGAAAATGGGGGCACCTGGGTGGCTCAGTTGGTTAAGCATCCAATTCTTGATTCTGTTTAGGTCATGATCTCAGGGTCATGAGATTGAGCCCCACATCAGGCTCTGTACAGAGTGTGGAATTTGCCTAAGTTTCTCTCTCTCTCTCTCCCTCTCTCTCTCTAAAAAAAATTAGTAAAAATTAAGAATAAAAATAATTTCTGTTGCTAAGTAGTTTTAACTATCTAGAAAGCAGTAATTATGTGAACAGGAATTTGTCCTTAAGCATTCAAATTGTCCCACACTCAAATTGCTTCACTACTTTACATAGCAGCACTAACCAAGCTCAATATGTCTTTTAAGTCCAAGAAACAGCTATGCATTTCCAAGACTGTTTTCTCAAATACATAGTAAATAGAGCATCAGGCCGCTTGATATCTTGGTTAACAATATAAAACTTTTAGTTTTTTCTAAAAGAACATCTTATAAGCTCTATCAATAGAAGTGTCTCTGCTTTCTATCACAAAAAAGTAAAGAAATGAATGGAGTATTCTTTTCAATTATTCCTTTTTTTAAAGGGCTAGACCCAAAGACAGATAGGAAAAACCTCACTATGTGCTCCTTCTGATACTGTTTATGTTGCATCATCAGGATAGTCTGTCGCCTGTCTGTAAAGCAGAGGAAACCTGGAATGTTTCCTGTTAAGACTTCAGAGGCACTTGAATATTTCATTAGCTTCAGTTGAAATTTGAATATTTGAAATTATATACTGCAATCTACAGTATGTTGCAAAAAAGTGTGTTTAAAAATAATAAATTTTAAGTAATAGTGGTGGAATACACTGAACCAGTGGAACATGATCATTTAAAGACTAGTGTTGCTTTGGAGGAAATTTGAGAAATTCTTCAAATTGGCAATTGAGCTTGTCCCTCACGTACCTGGCGACAAAATTCAGGAAGTACAAGATGAACCACACATTTGGCAATGGCTATAAGAATTATCATGTCCTTGGTGAGGAAATTTAGAAGTATCATCAACGGAAAATCTGAGAAAAGCAAAGACTTGTAGTGGGAAAGCTCTCAAGCTTCTATGCTATCCCTGGGATGGTCTCAGTTTCAAGTCCTTCCATTTTTCATTTATTTATATATTTTTTAGTATTTTTATTTTATTTTATTTTTTCAGTGTTCCAACTACCAGAAGCTGAGAGAGAGACATCGAACAGATTTTCCTTCAGAGCTTTTCTTCCTTCCTAAGATTCTCCTTAGGAGATTCTCCTTAGGAGAAATAAACACTGCTGACACCTTGATTCAGATTTCTGGCCTCCAAAACTATGAAAGAGAAAATTCCAATTGTTTCAAGCCACTAGATGTGTGGTCATCCATCACAGCATCCCTACAAAATGAATACAGACTTTTATCTGAAAGCTGGACCTTCAAATTTCTTAACATTCAGCAATCCCATTCCTTGGAAAATGCCCAAAGAAGCTTTTATACATGAAAACCTTACTCATAAAATGATGCATTTTGTTCACAAAATGCTATAACTTGTTCCACCATTGATTGGATAATGTGATATAGTCACAAAGTGCAATATTTATACAGCAATGAAAATGAATGAACTACAGCTACATGCAACAACATGGAAAAATCTTAGAAATCGAATGAGTGAAAAAGTCAGTCCCAGAAGACTACATATGGTCCAATTTTATTTTTATAGAATAAAATACTAGCAATATTGATCAAAATATTAAACATACATATATCTGTGACTAAGCAGTTTCTTAAAAACTAAATATGTGCTTACCATGTAATTAAGCAATTTCACTTTTAGACAGTTAACCCAGAGAAATTAAAAGTTAGGTTCACACTAAACCTGTATACAAATGTTCATAGAAGCTTTATTCATAATATAAAAAAAACAGAAACAAACTACATGCCTTCAACAGGTGAATAGTTAAACCATGGTACATCTATACCATGGAATACTACTTGGCAATTAAAAAAAAACCTATTGATAAACATAGCAACTTGGATCTCATCAGAGAATTATGTCCTGTGAAAAAAGCCAATCTCAAAACTTTACATACTGTATGATTCTATTAACATAGCATTCTCAAAATGACAAAAACTAGAGATGGAGAACAGATTACTAGTCACCAATGGTTAGAAAGGAGTAGGGGAAGGAAGGTGACTGGCTATGAAAAGATGGCCTGAGGGTCCCTATGATGGAACTATTCCATTGCTTGACTGTGGTGGTGACCACAGAAATCTATACATGTGATAAAATTACATAGAACTAAACATATGCATAGACAAATAAGTGCATGTAAAACTAGTGAAATTGGAATCAAGTTGATGGATTGTATTAGTGTTTAAAAAAAGTGAATTCCTTCCTCCTATAACTTCAGACTATCCATTCATTCATTGATTCATACCTTCATTCAACAAATATTTGCTGAGTATATTATATATGAGCCACTATGCCATCAAACTAATTCACTGAAGTTGTGAGGTATGCTACAATGGAAAAATGTCCAATTCCTGCAGCATGTAAAACAGGGAGACCCACCTGGTCATCCGGGTCAGTGAAGGCTTTCCTAAGAGAACATAGCTTAAGGTAAAACTTGATGGATGATTAAGCAGAAGCTAGGTAAATAGCTAGGATCTTGGCATTGGGAGAAGGAAGTATTTCAGGCAGAGAGAATGTATATGTTCACTCACGTGTTGCCTTAAGCTGGGAAGCAACATGGCTTAGACGAACTGAAAGATGTTCAACAAGACTGGAGCAAAGAGATTAGGGGACAGAGATGCAAGATGCAGATGAGTTATTCAGGAGCTTGACAGAGAATTGTAGGCAAGTTCATGGGAGGGGGTGGCTGAGAGGAAGTGAATAAGAAGGCCCTTGGAGGTGAGAGTGTCAAGGAAGTAAGACACCAAGGAGTTGTATGGGCCATCCGTAGGAACGATGATCATTGTGGGAGTCATATCAGAGAGGAGGTGGATGCCAAAGTCTTTAGCTGATGGAAAGAAGTGGCACCAAATGGTGGCACAAAGGAGTAGTTGGAGAAATTTTATCTCATACCCCATAATCTCCATTAACCTCCCAGAGTTACCCAAACAGTAGCAGTAGTTGTCATCACCATCCTAAAGTTGTCGTCGTCGTCGTCGTCATCGTCGTAGTGATAAAATTATTGATAGGGGCGAGAGATCAATTGCTGCACGGTAGCATAGGAAATTAGGTGTCTTAAATGCTAGATCAAATTGATGCCTGGGGGAGGGACTGAACTTTTTTATAGAACTCTCCTGTCTTCAGCTTCTCCTTCTATATTGGCTTCTTCCAGTTTATAGGTTAAGTCCAAATCTTCCTTTATTATAACATCCTCTCTTAACACTGCATCTACTCCAGCAGCTGCTCGCTCTTTACAGCTAAACTTTCATGAAGAGCTGATGACAGTGGGATGGTAGTGTCAGAGTTGTCCCTGGGGACAAGAGAAGAACACTGGTTACTAAGGTCACCTCTATCCCTGTCTGCCAGCTCCTACTCCCACCCCAGGTTATGGGGGTCCACAGAAATGATTGAAGATTCTTTGTATTTTAGCCTGGCTTATGAAGAGAGGAAAAAACTTGGGAAAGACAAAAGCTGCTTCTTGTCATAAAAGGATAGAGGAGAAACTTTCTGAAGGCATGAAGTTATCCATCTAGTTACAAAGGTATAAAAGCCGTAAGAGAACACTGCTGCTTCTCCATGTGACATGATATAGAGTAATGTAGAGAAAAGATTAAAGCCCAAGCAGATCACTGGGAAATCTGGAGTTGCCTGACAGCCAACAGGAACCTCCTGCAAAGGATGTTGATAATTTTTTTTTAAGATTTTACTTATTTATTTGACAGAGAGAGAGAGATCACAAGTAGGCTAAGAGACAGGCAGAGAGAGAGGAGGAAGCAGGCTCCTTGCCAAGCAGGGAGCCCGATGCAGGCCTCGATCCCAGGACCCTGAGATCATGACCTGAGCTGAAGGCAGAGGCTTTAACCCACTGAGCCACCCAGGCACCCAAGGACATTGATAATTGAGGACCATTTCTCTCATAGCAAACATAACCTTCAGTGGAGAAAAGCACCAGCCAGAAATTCAGAGTATTCTTGACAGAAACCCAAGTGTATGAGCATTTTCACATTAGAAAAAGAAATATTCCACAGAGCTATGTATTGGATACAAGGACCCCAAAGATAATAAAGCATTAAAAGAGAAGAATAGGCAAACAAAATGGCAGTTCTAAAGAGGATGTGGAGTTGCTTATGGCTGACAGTGAAGGAAGAAAGCAAGCAAGCAAACAACTAAAAGCTGAAAAGTTCAGAATCTAATAATAGAAAAGAGACTAGTTATAAATGGTGACTCTGGGGTGAGATCAGAGCCATGGGGCCCCTCCCACAAATCAGACACAGCCACAACATTCTTAATATTGGGGTAGAAGGCTACAGAAAGCACACAGGAAGTCAAAGTGTCAATGCCCAATCTTCCTCCAAATAGACTTTCCATTTCCAGAACTTTCTCTACCAGAACTCTCTCTCTGATGGCATTCTGAAGGAAATTATGAATAATTAGAAAGGAAACCAAAGGAGTGGGGATTCAGATGACACAGAAAGAAAAGAAAAACAAATCAAACCTACGTGATGCAGTAGAGCTATCCTTGGATGAATCCCTCGGGGGGGGGGAGTGGGGAGCAGTTACCACTATTAAAATATAGTCACAGTGACATTTATAACACATAGAATTAAATGACTAGAATTAACTAGCAGACTAATCTCCCAGGTGTTCAATCTCTCCTGATGAGAATTAAAAGTTACCTGGAAAAAACAATTTTAAGAAACTATTCAAGAAACAAGTGTTGGCAAAGATGTGGGAAGAAGGGAGCCCTTGTGCACTGTAGGTGAGAACAGGATGGAAGATCCTCAAAAAATTAAAAACAGGGACACCTGGGTGGCTCAGTCCATTAAGTGTCGGCCTTTGGCTCCAGTCATGATCGCCGGGTCCTGGGATTACGTCCCACATCAGATTCCTTGCTCAACAGGGAAACTGCTTCTCCCTCTACCTGCTGCTCTTCCTTCTTGTGCTCTTATTCTGGCAAATAAATAAATCTTAAAAAAAAATTAGGGGTGCCTGGGTGGCCTAGTTGATTAAGCGTCTACCTTCAGCGCAGGTCATGATCCCAGGGTCTTGGGATCAAACCACATGTCGGGCTCTCTGCTTATCACGGAGCCTCCTTCTCCATCTGCCTTTCCCTCCACTCATTTTCTCTCTCTCTCTCTCTCTCTCTCTCTCTCTCTCTCTCTCTCTCTCTCTCTCTCTCACATAAATAAAAAAAAAATTTTTTAAATTGAAAATAGAACTATCTTATGATGCAGTAATTCCACTACTGGGTATTTACCCAAAGAATACAAAAACACTAATTTGAAAAGATATAAGCAACCCTATGTTTATAGCAGCATTATTTACAATAACCAAATTATTGAAGCAGCTGAAGTGCCCATTGATAGTTGAATGGATAAAGAAGATGTAGTATTGGGGCCTGAGTGGCTTAGTTGGTTAAGCATCCGACTCTTAAAATCACGTCAGGTCTTTATCTCAGCGTTGTGAGTTCAGTCCCCATACTGGGCTCCATGCTACGTGTGGAGCATACTTAAATAAATTTAAAACAGAAGATGTGGTATATACATACAATGGTTAATTATTCAGCCATTAAAAAAGAGTAAAATCTTACCATCTGCAACAACATGGATGGAGTTAGGGAGTATAACGCTAAGCAAAATAAGCCAGTCAGAGAGAGACAACCACCATATGATTTCACTCATATGTGGAATTTAAGAAACGAAACAAACAAATAAAAGAAAAAAAAAAGAGACAGACCAAAAAACTGACTCTTAACTATAGAGAACAAACTGATGGTTGCCAGAGGAGGGGCAGGTGAGGGAAGGGTGAAATAGGTGATAGGGATTAAGGAGCACACTTGTTGTAGTAAGTACCAGATAACGTATGGAAGTGTTGAATCATTATATTGTACACCTGAAACTAATACAACACTATATGTTAACTATATTGGAATTAAAATCTTAGATAGCATTCCAATACATCTTTAAAAAGGAGACTATTATTTACCTTTTCTTCAGAATTATAAAGTACAAATTTAATGAAAATATGCTACATGAATATTAATGCATGAGCATGAAAAATAATGCAAACTCTAGTCAATTAATATGAAAGTCTGCGGTTGCCTTCTGTTTGAAACATGCCTGATTGTATACACTTTGATTGACATATTTTGTTAATATTTATGGTGTGTGAGTTACACACCTCTCTAAATGAAACTGTGTGCAATGCTTTGCAGTTTTCTTAATAGACTGGTATCTTCATACCATCAGGAGAAACCTCAGATTTCCATTTTGTGAAGTAAGAGACCCAATTAGCATTCTTATTTTTCAAAAATGATGAACATGTATACCAACCAAGTACATTGAGGCTTCCATGTTTTGTTTTTTTATGGAAAATACGATGCATCTCTTTTTGAAAACCAAACCCTTTGGTTTATAGTTGTATCTAAATAGCTGTTTGTAATATTTGATCACAGGAAATCAGCCAGCATATGCTGTGATAACTTGTTGAACATCATCCACTCATGCCAATTCTACCTCCTCCGTTGACAGCAATATGACCTTTTCTTTCATCTTTGTGATAAAACAGTTGGTAAATCCACCTGGTACTTCTCTGCATCCTCATGAGTTTAAACTCTGAAACACTGCATCTCCATGCCTACTCCTTATGATATACTCTCTTATCCATTGCTCTTCCACACACCACACCTTTCTGGTTCCCCATCTACTGCTATAGTTCCTTCTTCTAAAATCTGTTCTGTGGACTTATTTCTCTCCCCCCCCCATTCAACCTTCGGATATTTTTCAGGGTTCCATCCTCAATTCAACTCAACAAGCATTTTTGAGCACCAACGAATGCACTAGGTGTGATGATCAATGCTAAGATGTAAAGATGGGTAAGACATGCAAAGCATGAGGCAGGCATATCAATAAATAAGTATAATCTATATTTCAGTGCTACAATAAAAATGTGGGCCTCAGAGGACAAGGTAGTGAACTCTGTTCTCTCTTTACCTGCTCTTCTGTGTATCCTGATTGGGCCCTTTCAGTGACAAGAGATGGAAGTTCACATACCCGAATTCAAACGAGGAAGGGTTTATTGTGATGGTACACAGAGGGTGATAAAGGACAAAGCTGTCTCACTGCAATGATAGAAAAGCGAGTGCTCCATTTCCTCTGCCATATCACTTATGCTACATTGTACTTTCTTCTTTCTCACAATGTCACTTGGCATGCAGACCATAATGGTTCTTTGTGGTGTAGCATCTTCTCAGTGTTCACAATCACTAACAATTGCCGTATTTGCCTGATGTTCACCAACCCTGATTCCCAAGGAAAGACCCCTGATGGGCCAGCTCCCTTTTTGGACTGGGCTTTGTCAGCCTGAGAAGGGACTCCACTCCCAATCCAACCCACTCTGGGTGGAAAGGGATAAGTATTTCCCAGCTTATAGATCTCAGAGGCTTAGAAAGAACTCTATCCTCTACCCTAACCTATGAGGGTTTTACATGAGCTGGCCTTCCCCAGCTCTCCAACTTCATTTCATGACGGAATTCTTAAACTGCAGCAGGGTTTTCTGCCTGAGGGTTACTTAAACTTCCTTATATAAATGTGCATCCCGTTTCCTCTCCTTGGAATGCCCTTCCCACCACCCCCCTTTAACCGGCAACTCCCAGGAGAACAAGTCAATCTTCAAACACTAAATGGACACTCTCTCTTTTGGAAAGAATGATGAAAGAAGTTGAAAGGGAAAAAATAATAATAATAAGGTTCCTTACTGTGCTTGAAGTCCTTAGAACAAAGTTTAATTTTGGAAGACATGAAGTCCAAGTGCCTGAGCATTCTGCCCATAGGAAGATTACTGTGAAAATACTAAGTGCTATTACAAAGAACCCAGCAGAAATTACAAACTGGCAAGAAAAGCTAGAAAATACTAAATTCCTATGGAACACAGATAAACCTTTGTCATAGGGATCAGAGGTACCCATGATATGAGTCTTTAGGTCCTTAGGTCTGAAAGATGTTGCACCAAGTCTCAGTAGCTAACCTGTTAAGTTCAGCTCACATCTGAAGTCCGTAAATGAGCTGGTCTTCAGCACAGTTATGGCAAAATCAAAAAGCAAGTTGTCTTGATGCCTAATCTTTTACTATACAGTCACTGAATAACTCTGACATCATCTGCACCATGGATTTGATTATGGTATATATAATGTTGGAGAACAGTTCAGTGAGGCAAACAACTTACTGGGGCCTCTAAATCATTTTCTCCATGAGGTGGAATGAAGAAAGAGACTCTTCCTGGATCAATGCAAGGTGGTGGGGGAGGGGGGTCCCCCACACCACCACCAAGCAATGCTCAGGGTGCCGGCTGGGTGTTCTGCAATTCAACTCAGTTCTGATACTGTTTCCCTGGGGACAGCATCAGATCCCACAGGTTAAGGGCTCAGCCCTACAAGCCTGCCCCTCCACCCCCATTTCAGATGCCAGTCACAAGCCAGGTTATTATCTGTGATTCTGACCAACTAGCTATAACGAAGTTCCCATGATCCCCCTTCTTCTTTGGGTTTTGCTAGAGAGGCTCACAGAATTCAGGAATTATTTTACTAGGTGTGATTAATGCTTTATTATAAAAGGATATAACTCAGGAACAGCCAGATGGAAGTGACGCATAAAGCAAGGGATGGGGGAAGGGCTCAGAGCTTCCACACTCTTTCCCAGAACAGCACTCTCCCAAGCACCTCCACATGTTCACCAGACCTGGGAGCTCTCCAAACCTTGTCCTTTTGGGTTTTTATGGAAGGCTCATTACGTAGGCATGACTGATTGAATCATTGGCCATTGGTGATTGATTCAACCTTCAGTCCCTCTCCCTTTCCTAGGGTCTGGGGGTGGGATTGGAAGTTCCAACCCATTAATCGCTTGGTGGGTTGCCCTGGCAACCAGCCCCCATCCTAGCGAGCTTCCCAAAAGCCATCCAATTAACATAACAAAAGGGGCCTTTGTGGTTCTCTTTGCTTAGGAAATTCCAAGTGTTTCTGAAGCTCTGTGCCACAAAGGGGACCAAGAACAAACATATTTCTTATTTTAAACCACAATATCACAGAAACCATCAATTTTTTTTATAAAGGACTTGCTGTTAACAGGGGGAAATCAGACCATTGTAGATCATATTAAAGAATGAGGCAAAGGATCTACCGGTGACAGAGATGTCACCTCTTCTGTGAACCTTTTCATTACTCTCTACTTCAAGATAGAATTAAATCTCCTATGACCCTCTTCTGCATCTCATAAATACTTATATTATTGTACATATCTCACTCTGTTATTCGTTCATATATCTGTCTCCCCTACTGGGTTTTAAACTATTTAAGGACAGAGACACTTTGCACCATTTGTACCCTCTGTGCCTGCTCAGGCTTGACCCTATAACTGCCTGGTGCATTAAGTATACTAACTTAACTAAAGGACTCTCTATGTCCTCCCAGAGTTCCTGGCACAGGAACATTGTAAGCTAAAGTAAAGAATATGCATGTATTTTACTGACTGGAACTCTGATACCTAAGTAGAAGCCCTGTCCGAAACAAAGCCAAGTTTCCTGACAGGATTTTAAATCAAGTGTTCTTTGTTTTGAGAATCTATCTAAACCTCTTGCTGCCTTCATCTGCTAACTCTTGGTGATTGCTTAATGCTCTCCAGCTGTTTTCACTTCCAAGCTTTTATTTCTTTCACTGACTATAAGGCACTGAGCAACTTATAATGAACTAGTATTTTGAATAGAATTATTTCATATATTTATCTCCCAATTTTGCAGCCCTACCACCATCCACCCAAAATATAAGCTACTGTCTCTCCATTTACAGCTATGTGTGTATTCCATCACTGTAAATTCCAACATAATCCGGAATTCTTCTCTTATATACCAGCTTGGCATATCCATCCATCCCAAAGCTTATTGGCAATGTAGTTTCTGCTCTGCTCTCTTTTATACATGCTGACATCATCGGTCAATCCATGAACTTGAATTGTCTATGAAAATGACACCAAAGAGGTATAGTCTATCCATATCTTTTATTTAGTTTTTTTATTTTAATTCCATGCAACGTTATATGTAGTTTTTCTACAATATAGTGATTCAACAATTCTGTATGATACTCAGTGCTCATCAAGATAAGTGTACTCTTTAATCCCCTTCACCTATTTCACCACCCCCCAACCTCTCCTCTGGTAACCATATGTTCACTGTAGGTAAGAGTCTGTTTTTTGGTTTGTCTCTCTCTCTCTTTTTCCTTTGTTTGTTTGTTTCTTAAATTCCACATGAATGAAATCATATGGTATTTGTCTTTCCCTTATTTTGCTTAGCATTATATTCTCTAACTCCATCCATGTTGTTGCAAGTGGCAAGATTTCATTCTTTTTTATGGCTGAATAATATTCCATTGTGTATGTGTACACACACACATACCACTTCTTAATCCACTCATCTGTCAGTGGACATGGGCTGCTTCCATAATTTCGCCATTGTAAATAATGCTGCTATAAATAGCAGGGTGCATGTATCCCTTTGAATTAATAATTTTGTATTTTTTTAGTAAATACCCAGTAGTGTGATTGGATCATATGGTAATTCTATTTTTAACTTTTTAAACAATCTCCATACTGTCTTCCACAGTGGCTGCACCGCTTTCCATTCCACTAACAGGGCACAGGTGTACCTTTTTCTCCACAGCCTCACCAATACTTGTTGTTTCTTGTATTTTTTATTTTAGCCATTCTGACAGGTATGAGTTGATATCTTATTGTGGTTTTGATTTGCATTTCCATGATGATGAGTGATGCTGAACATCTTTTCATGTGTCTGTTGACCATCTGTATGTCTTTGGAGAAATGTCTGTTCATATGTTCTGCCCATTTTTAAATTGGATTATTTGGTTTTTTGACATTGTATAAGTTCTTTATGTATGTTGGATACTAACCCTTTATCTGATATGTCATTTGCGAATATCTTCTCCCATTTAGTGGGCTTTTTATTTTGTTGGTTGTTTTCTTTGCTATGTAGAGGCTTTTTATTTTGATGTAACCCCAACAGTTTATTTTTGGTTTTGTTTCCCTTTCCTTGAGAAACATATCCAGAAAGTTGTTGATATGACCAGAGAAATTACTGCCTGTGTTCTCTTCTGGGATTTTTATGGTTTCAGGTCTCACATTTTGGCCTTAATCCATTTTGAGTTTATTTTTCATGTTTGGTGTATGAACATGGTCCAGTTTCATGCTTTTGCCTATAGCTGTCCAATTTTCCCAGCACTGTTTATTGAACAGACTGTCTTTTTCCCATTTCATATTCTTGCCTCCTTTGTTGAAGATTACTTGACTGTATAATTGTAGATTTTTTTTCTGAGTTTTCTATTATGTTCCCTTGGATCCGTGTGTCTGTTTTTATGCCAATACAATACTGTTTTGATTACTACAGCTTTGTAATGTAAATTGAAGTCTGGAATTGTGATACCTCTAGTTTTGTTTTTCTTTCTCAAGATTGCTTTGGATATTTGGGGTCTTTTGTGGTTCCATACAAGTTTTAGGATTGTATGTTCTAGTTCTGTGAAAAATGCTATTGGTCTTTTGATAGAGATTGCATTAAATGTGTAGATAGCTTTGGGCAATATAGACATTTTAAAAATACTTGTTTTTCTAGTCCATGAGCATGGAATACCTTTCCATTTCTTTGTGTCATCCTCAGTTTCTTTCATTAGTGTTTTATAGTTTTCAGAGTATAGGTCTTTCACCTCCTTGGTTAAGTTTATTCCTAGGTAGTTAATTTTTTTGGTACAACTGTAAATGCACTTGCATTCTTAATTTCTCTTTCTGCTACCTTATTAATAGTGTATGGAAATGCAACAGATTTATATATGTTGGTTTTGTATCCTGCAACTTTTACTTTGGTCGAATGTTTAGGGTTTTCTTTATATAGTATCATACATCTTCAAATAGGGACAGTTTTACCTCTTCCTTACCAATTTAGATGCTTTTTATTCCTTTTTCTTGTCTGATTGCTGTGGCTAGGACTTGCAGTACTGTGGTAAATAAAAGTGGTGCAGGTGGACATCCTAGTCTTACTCCTGACTTTAAAGGAAAATCTCTCAGTTTTTCATACATTGAGTATGATGTTAGCTGTGGGTTTTTTATAAGAGGCCTTTATTATGTTGAGGTTATGTTCCTTCTAAACCTACTTTGTTGAGGATTTTTATCACGAATGAATGTTGTCTTTGTCAACTGCTTTTTCGGCATCTATCAAAATAATCTTATGGTTTTTATACTTTCTCTTATTGATGTGATGTATCATGTTGATTGATTTGCAAATACTGAACCACCCTTGCCTCCCAGGAATAAATCCTACTTGATCATGGTGAATGTTTTTTTGTTTTGTTTTGTTTTTTAATGTATTGCTGAGTTTGGTTTACTAGTATTTTGTTGAGGATTTTTGCATGTATGTTCATCAGAGATATAGGCCTATAGTTATCTTCTTTTGCAATGTCTTTATCTGGTTTTTATATCAGGGTAATGCTGACCTCATTGAATGAATTTGGAAGTTTTCCTCCCTCTTCTAGTTTTTGGAATAGTTTGAGAAGAATAGGCATTACCTCTTCTTTAATTGTTTGGTAGAATTTGCTCATGAAGCCTTCTGGTCCTGGGCTTTGTTTTGGGGGCGTTTTTTGATTACTGATTCAATTTCATCACGAGCAATTGGTTTGTTCAGATTTTCTATTTCTTCCTGCTTCAGTTTTGGTAGGTTATATGATTCTAGAAATTTACCCATTTCTTCTAGGTTGTCCCATTTGTTGGCATGTAATTTTTTATAATTTGCTCTTATAACCCTTTGTATTTGTCATTGTTATTTTCCTCTTTCATTTCTGATTTTGTTTGAGTCCTCTCTTTTTATTTTATTTATTTTTTGATGTGTCTGGCCAAAGGTTTATTTATGTTGTTGATATTTTCAAAGAACCAGTTCCTGGTTTCATTGTTCGATTCTATTGTCTTTTAGTTTCTTTATCATTTATTTCTGCTCTAATTTTTATTATTTCCTTCCTTCTCCTGTTTTTGGGATTTGTTTGTTCTTTTTTTTAGCTCCTTAAGGTGTAAGATTGGGTTATTTATTTGAGATTTTCTTTTGCTTCTGAAACAGGCCTGCATTGCTATAATCCTCCCTTTTAGAACTACTTTTGTGGTCCATCCATTTTCACATGGAAAATCTATTTGAGGAATGGCCTAATGATAACTGTTCAAATCCCAATGGCCTAATAGAGAGCATTCCCTTTCCATGACAACATGTCTAGATATCCTGATAAAATCATGTCCTTTTTCTGTATTCTTTGCCTGGGATGTTTAGCCAGGCATTACTGCCTAAAGAAAAAAGCAGAGGACTTGAAGTCATGAGTTTAGGGTTCCAGTTTAGGGTTCTAGTTCTGTGATCTTGGTCAAATCACCTACTTCTTTCTGTCTTCATTGTTGATTTCACTAGACAAGCACTCGGGCTAAGAAAAAAATAAAATGTCCAGAGCTTGTGCTAAAAGTGTTTTTAGTGTCAAGAACTGTGAAGGGTCTAAGATATTACCATACTTGAAATCCAGTAAGTTAGGCTGCCATAAATTCATGAATACTAGCAAACACACAGACACACAGACACACACACACACACACACACAGCCCACAAAAAAAAAAAAAAAAAAAAAAAAAACCACACATGAGATTCCTGGATCAGACACAAAGGACTTTGCTATTATGACATAGCAAGCAACATGAGCATCAGCATAATTCACATTAGTTGTTTTTGCTCCCAAGTGGCATGGGTATGACACCGATGGACCCAGAAGAAACCTGCACACAACTGGTTCATTTTAGGACATTAACTCTGAGTATAGGGTACATGAATCTTTTATAATGAGCAATAAGCATGACTGCCATTGCTCCAGAATAGACACTCTATTTCCCAAGGCTGTTAGCTATATAAATATCCTTGAAAAGATAGTACAGAACAGAAAGCAATCAGAGCTTTCCTCCCAAGACATGCAGAAATGGAAGAGACCTATGCAGAACTGTCCCCCAGAATTTGTCAATGTTTATATAAAGGAAGTATTGTGCTTATGCATCACTTTACTGGGAAAATTATATCCAGAAGATGTACTTAGTTATGATCTTTCATTAGAATTCAAATTTAGGGACACCTGGGTGGCTCAGTCAGTTGGGCATCTGCCTTCAGGTTAGGTCATGATGCCAGGGTCCTGGGATCGAGTACAGCACTGGGCTCCTTGTTGGGCCGGGAGCCTACTTCTTCCTCTGCCCCTCCCCCTGTTTGTGCTCTCTCTTTCTCTTTCTGACAAATTATTTAAAGTCTTCTAAAAAAAAAAAAGAATTCAAATTTAATGCAAATGATAACATACCTTTTCTATAAGCATAAAGAAAAGCTTCACTTTATAGAAGCCTTATTCTCTCAAACACCAAGCATTAATATTATATCTATTTAATGAGATTTCATGTTCAGTTATTACCATTTACCTTTATTTGAGGCCCTAATATGGACCAGACACTGTGCTAGTTGTGTGCTTGACTTGTATTATCTCGTTTTATCTTCAAAAAATACTGTGATACAGGTATTATTTGACAGAGGTTGGAGACTGAAGGTAAGTGATCAAAACCTAGGTACTTCTGCTTCCTAAAGCCATACTTTTCCACTAACCTGTGTGGTTGGTTATCAACCCAACCACTATCACTGTAAGTCAAGTCACACTGATGCCTGAAGCACAGTCATTGACAATTAAAGTTCAGTAAGTGCTGCCTGAACATAAGTCATTCTCACTGTCTATGCCAGGGGATCAATTTTTAGCGTGGAGAAGAAATATCTGGGGAGGATGCGAAGATGCATGCGGTCTCTTGGGCTTCAACCCAGGATACTCTGGTTTAACTGATCTTTGTTGTGGTCCATTAACCTCAATTTTAAACAAACTTCAAAGGGTTTTCATGCAAGTGGCCCCTGAACTTCGTCTTTGAAATGCTGGGACCAAGCTATAAAGAGAATGATAGAAGACAAGGGTGCTGCTCTAGGGCAGATTACAGATTTCTTTTACAGATACGAGAGTGCTGATTAGTTTGGAGAACTACTAAGAAGCTAATCAGAAAGGAAAATTCAAATCAATTAACTAATTAAAAATTAACTAATTAAAAACACATTATCTACTAGATACAGGATTGGGCTATAAGAAAAATTACAGGAAAAGATAATGTCCAAAACACATAAATACAGAAGTGATCGGATTTGTTATTTCATGATCTAAATTAAGGAGTCTAGATCCTGAGTCTATTCATAAGGAAAATTTATTTCTCACTTCCCAAAGGTTTTTTGAGAAATAATGAAGACTGCCAAGCAGAGAATACTGTGAAATTTGCAGCCTCTCAGAGCCTCAGCACAATGGAAAAAATAAAATCAGCCTCTTAGGGTTGTTATGAAGATAAAAATTACTTTTCCAGTGCCTAGCATAGTGTCTATGTTACAGTTTCATATATTTTTCAAGTCTGTCTCTGACATAGCTGAATAAAATCACTGATATTTAATGATGTGTGTTTTATAAACATAATCTAATTGTAGAGAAAAATGAGATGTATTTTATTTTAAATGAAGGATATAGATAGAAAATAAGAAAAAGTAAAGGTTGCAGTATATTTCAGGTTGATATTTAAAGGTTACTTGTTCTTTGTCTGAAAGCTGCAATATATAGTCCATTTTTCTTTTTCATTTTTGCTGTTTAAGTCCTGTCTTCAGTACAGTGAGCTGAACGATTCCTCTCATGCCCTCTACTGGATACTTTAAGTTAAACATCAATAACACTGCAAAGTAACCAAAATAATAGTCCACATTATCTTCAAAACCTTCTTTCATAGCTTTTAAATTTAAAAGCTACATGAGTTCACTGGTGTAAGAATTCCTTTTTCTGTGTCTGAAATGTAAATTTAAGAGACAACCTTTTCTATTATATAGAAATTATTGGTTGAGGGGAAGGGAGTAAGATGTGGTTTGTATCACTGGCACCTTTAAGAAGTCCCATAGCTCTGCTGCTGTGATATTTAAGAAGGCTCTATTCTATTACCATCCTGATTCAATAGTAATATCTACTGGCAGGTGAAACTTATATTAGAAGGGTGGTGTGGTAAAGCCAGCCTATTACTAAAGAACTTCTATCAGCTGCTCCATTGTACATATAGAATCTGTGAGAAAGGACACCTGGGTGACTCAGCAGGCTAAGAATCTGCCTTCAGCCCAGGTCATGATCCTGGCGTCCCTAGTTCAAGTCCCACATCTGGCTCCCTGCTCAGCAGGGGGTCTGCTTCTCCCTCTCCCTCTGCCCCTCCCCTTGCTCCTGCTCTCTCACTATCTCTCTTAATTAAATGAATTTTAAAAATCTTTAACAAAATCGATCAGAAGGAGGGTAAAAGTGTACTTTATTGATCATGGTTGCATATGGCTATTCCTACAGAGTATGCCTGGGGGTGTCCAAGAAAATGTCCCTCCTACCCCAGTTCAGCTCAGCCACCCATTTCCAGGGCTGAGTTTTACTTAGCAGGGCCATACCAGTTATTAAATACTGAAATGCTTTATAGCAGGTGGTCTATACCCACTGCCCTTGACTACCCATGCCATTCACCACATTTTAACCTCTATCCATACTCCAGGTACTTCTTGGACTTCCCCACAATCAAGCAATTAAAAGGTTAAGGCCTGATCTATTTGCTCCAGGAAATTGCCTGACCCAGTCCACCCAGCCCTCTAGATCCTTCTGACCCTATCAAGGCTACATGGCTACAGTCCTGTCTGAATTAAACATGAACTTCACACATCACTCCCATAGTGCTACTGCATAGCTACAATTTAACAAGGTCAGAAAAGAAAGCAGGGCTTCCAATTTCTCAGCCTATGTTTTTCTCTCTACATAGCAGTAATAGGTAAGGTTTAAGGAATACATATGTGATGGGCACAATATGCATTTTTTCACCCTTATTTTACAGATGAATAAACCAGAAACATCTAGTAACTTTCATGAGATCCCACAGCTAGTGCATGGGAAAGTTAGAATGTGAAGCAGATCAGACCAATACCAAAACCAGCTATTAGGTGAAGTTCACCCAATGTTGCAAGCCCAAGACAGTCCAAACAATACACAGCAGGCTCTGAAGAAACTTCCAGCAAAGGAATTCCACAAACTGGTTACACTGAGGCAGGATCACTAGGAGGAGTATAGAGCCACCCAAAGTGGTAGGTGGACAGTCTCTTGCATTTCTCACCAGATGGTCTCAGTTACTATCAGAAGCATCCTGTACTTCATAGAGGGAAAGGAACCGAATTTTGGAATACTTGGGATCCTGTTCCCATTGAAACCAAATGGGAAGAGAGATCCCAGACTCCTCCTTCAATTTTTTTTTTTAAGTAGGCTCCATGCCCAACATGGAGCCCAATTTGGGGCTTGAACTCATGACCCTGAGATCAAAACCTCAGCTCGAATCAAGAGTTGGCCACTTAACCCAGGCACCCCTCAACTTGCTTGTTAGTATCGAGTATTAAAGTAACTTTTTAAAAAGTGCAGTCATAACTCTAATACAAATATAAGACAAACATGGGTCAAACTTCCCCTTTAATTCATTAATTAAATGAAGAAACTGGTAATGAGGACCTCAAATAACTCAACAGGAAAACCAACTAAATGGACATAATACATTGCTTAGCAGTTGAGAGAATAAGGCTCTATTAACAAACAGTTCAGAGGAGAAGCCAAAAAGCAGAGACATTTATAAATCAGGAACATGGAAATGAATTTGCAAATGGAAACAAAACTGGTGCTTTTCGGGAGGGAAGAGGGAAGAAAATCAACCCACCACTGGACAGAATTTATTTGTATGTCCATTGACATACTTGCATTGCTCTCAGTTTTCTGCAAGTTGACTTTGATCTCTCCATAATTATAAAATAGCCTCATCAAAGACAAAGGTACATATTACTATAGGCAGATAATGCCCAGTCATTACAGCATTCCTTCAAAAATATACTAATCTTGTTTGCTATTTCAATGTCTTCAGTGTTTCTTCATGTGGATCAAGTAGAAGAAAAATTAGCAGGATGGATCCATGAGCATTGTCATTTCCTTAGGAGCATTTGCGATTGGATTCGGCTTGGGAAATCAGTAAGAAAAATTAGGAAAGCTCACGATCTACTCATCAGCACCAGTCAGAAGATTATTTCAGAGATGAATTACAAAAGCAAAGCCATTTTCACATTCATTCATTCATGCAACTCATTCTTATTGACACCTACTACATGCTCAGTTTTAGGGAAACTACAAGTCCACAGAGTTTCCAGAAAACTACTCAAGTAACAGTAAATGAAAACATTTAACTGCAAATAAGATGATCTACGAGCCTGAAAACACAGTGTGGAAAATCCTGTCTACCTCTGAGGCGGGCTAGGCTATCTGACGAACTTGCTCATCTTTTTTTTTTTTTCATGACTGATACAACTTGTCTGTGAATTTCTCACCACACGCTTTCTCCATCTACTCCTATCATCCCCAACCCTAATGCCAGAACATTCTTGGTCATGGTAAAGTTCTATTAGAATACCTAAAGTCTTAAAGCTAGTATGACAGGGGGCCTGAGGTTAAGATTTTCTTTAATATCAAAATCATATGTCTCTCCAACAAAAGTAAAAGTAAAAGGCCTTATTTCCAGGCCTTTACCTTCAGCCATTACTTAGACTTGATTTAAAGTTTCCAAAACTTCAAAACACAGCAGATCTCTATTGATCAAAACACAAACTATGGATGGATGGGCGGGTGGGCTACTGAAGAGCTGAAAGAACGGTAACACGTATCTACCAGCAGGTGGCAGTGTTGCTTCTCCAAATACCTCACAGATCAGCAAGGCTCTTGAATCTCTCGCTAGAAACAAGGTTAGGCTATTTCATGACTGATTCTGGGCTTAGTTCAGGTGTATCCTTTACAGAAAGGAATGTGACTTAGCTCTACTTCAAAGTTCACCATCATAATAATACTCAAAATATACACAGAAGCAAAATACAATAAGAACTTTTTAAAAGCACAACATGAGTCTCAGTAGACATGTATTGAACCTACGTGGAAGGTTCATAGAGAAGTAAAGGGCCTTAACTCTTAAGAACTTTGGAATATACTTGGGAAGAAGAACTATATTCATAAAATTATCAGAATTCCTCTTAAAATTCTGGCCCCAATCTAGATCCTTCTGGATCTTTCCTCCTCTGAAACACTAAACTGGTTGCTTCCTGTCTAACCCATAGGGTTTTTCTCTATCCTTAGCTTATCATGGCCATATTTTCTTTACTACTTTCACTTGTTTGACTTGAAATAGCTCAGTACTTTATATTTCTGGTACTGGAAGGAAGAAAAAAAAAGTCTTGGAGTGGCCCCTTTCCAGTGGAAATAAAGGCCATTTTTCAACCTTTATTTCCAGACAGCCAAAGAGCTCTGAACTCCAAGATCTGGATGATTCCTGACTTGAGCTTTGTAATCTTCCCAAGGCCAGCATGATATTTCCCACAGAAACCTCAGCAGTGTGACCACGCTTAACAAAACTCTAGAAGCCAAGAATTTTAAAAGAAAAAGAAAAAAAAAAGCTTATATTCCCAACATCAACCATTTCACAAACTGCATTTCAGGATATTTACTAACATGTTCTGACGAAGAATAATAATTAAGCAGGAGCTCCTCAGCTTGCCTAAAGAACAACAACAATAATAGTAATTAATAGCCTGTTCTGGGTCTTTCTTATGCTAAGGCTCTTATTTGGTTTTGATGAAAAGAAAGTTACTGTGAGAACACTGCATCTATGTTACATGAGGCTCAGATGCAGAAAGCTCATTAATCTCAGTGAGTATCTCTGGCCCAACTTTGCCTAACTCTAGAATTCACATAGCTGGGGTGGAAGGAGCCATTAGTTGTATGTTATTTCACGATATTTACAGTCCTGGAAGAAATGTTGCCAATTTACACACCATCACTGACATCTACTGCTCCGTCTTCTCTCCACCAGCTCTCAGGTTTGGGATTGTTGGACTAGCTGAAGTTCATTGCTGAGAACACAATGGCTGATGCCCCACAGGGGGAAGTGCCAGGTCAGCAACTGAACCACTAAAGCCATATATGCCTGGCCCATAAATGCCCATTTTTCATCTTTAGTGGGCTTCAGAGTTAAATAGCTAAGACAGACAATGCAAAGAAAAATATGACTGCAGTAAAACATGGAAACTACACTCTGGCTAAAATTAAGTCTTCATACCAATCATGCATTTTTAATGTGAACATTTATAGAACTCCCTCTTAATGTTTAGACAGTATTTTTCTTCATTGGTTATTTATGACGCTTTGAGCTGGGAACACAAGCTAAATGAGAAAGCCAGGGAATGGGATTTACTTAACAACTGACAGCCTTGTCCTATCGTAAATAACAAAGAGAAACGCCATCCTCTCTTCAAGCTGCACCTTGATAAATAAACTTGAAAAAGCTACCAGAGTTCATCACATCTTTTTTTCTTCCTAACCTGGAAGTCCCTATTACATAATGTCTGATGGGTTTCTTTTCTCCACTAGGAGTTCTCTGCCATGTTATTTAGTTAATTGTGCCATTTTATTATTTGGAATTTGAAGATAGGGGGAAAACATTTTTTCTTTTTTTTTTTTTTAAGATTTTATTTATTTATTTGACAGAGATTCAGCAAGAGAGGGAACACAAGCAGGGGGAGTAGGAGAGGGAGAAGCAGGCTTTCCACAGAGCAAGGAGCCTGATGTGGGGCTTGATCCCAGGACCCTGGGATCATGACCTGAGCTGAAGGCAGACGCTTAACGACTGAGCCACCCAGGCTTCCCGGGGGGGAAACATTTTTAATAAAATTGAAGAACTAATAATTTAATGCCTTCAGACAAGTGAAAATAGCTGGGGGTAGGGGGAGTGCTGGAGATTAACATAAAATTAGATCTGAGAGTAGAAAAAAAGCAAGGGGCTTGAGAACCCCAGGAGTGAAACTGGCCCCCTTGTTTGTTCACTTCTTCAGTGTTGATGTTGACCTCTCTTTGAATGTAGTCTTTATTTTGGAATGTGAGTGTGAGATTCCCTAGGAGAATATTAAAGGTCTGCAGTGGACATTGCCCTGGGCTTGAGCTTCTGCAAACACATTCTCCCCTGCAAAAATGAGTAACCGAGCCCACGTGCTGAGGCTCAAGGCTGGACCATTGTTTATTTATTTGCACGTCTCCCAAATGAAGATATATGTCGTAAACAGCCATCCAAGCAATTCTGCCACCTTGGGAGAAACAGAGACTGATGTTGGCTCTAAGTCTTGAGAAAATGAATTAATGCCCACTTCACCCCCGGGATAATCCCTAGAAATACTGTAAACAGACTTAAGAAGCCTGGAGTAAACAGGAAAGCTGGAACCCACCAGAGAGGGAACTTGGGTGGCAGCTTATTTGCGTTTGAGGAGGCGATCCCGTGAGTCACTCATGACCATTCCCATGTCAAAAGGAGCCTTTCCAAGTTCTGTTCTTACAACACCAAGAGATTTTTGCAGCACATGGTAAATAAAACACAGCAAACAAGATACAATAACGGCTTTAAGCAGTTTCATCGGCCCGTTAGCCACCAGGCGTGGTGGTTCTCCTCCACCAGACTCCCTCATGATCCCAAATCTCCACAGCGGATTTGCGGATGAAGGTGAACTTCACTTGGCCCAGACCTGTGGGGGCCATGCTGATGTCTCCCTTTTGTTGAGCTCATTCTTAAAATACCTTAAAATACCTTAAAATTGTGTAGGTTTCCATATACTTCAAGAAAAACTTTACTTGGGGAAAAAAAAAGGCAGAGGATTGTTCTAGATTCAGGGTCGGCAAATTATGGTCTGTGGGCCAAATCTTTCCACCTTCTTTTTTTTTTTTGCCCATGGGCTATGAATGGTTTGTATATTTTTAAATGGATGAAAAAGATCAACAAAAAAGTTCTTTGTCATGTGAAGATTATAGGAATCTCGTAAATAAGTTTTTAAATAAAGCCCATAAAGGAAAAACTGAGAGTTTTCCCCCTAAGTTCAAGAACACTATAGGGATGTCCACTCTCACCATTGTTGCTTAACATAGTACTGAAGTCCTAGCCTCAGCAGCCAGACAACAAAAAGAAATAACTGACATCCAAATCGGCAAGGAAGAAGTCAAACTTTCACTGTTTGCATCCAACATGATATTCTATGTAGAAAACCTGGAAGACACAGCAAAAAATTCCTAGAACTGACACAGGAATTCAGCAAAGTCACAGGATATAAAATCAATGTACAGAACTCTCTTGCATTTTTATACACTAATAATGAAGCAACAGAAAGAGAAATCAAAGAATCAATCCAATTTGTAATTGCACCAGCAATCATAGGATAGATAGGAATAAACCTAACCAAAGAGTTGAAGATTTGTATGCTGAAAACTATAGAATACTTAGGAAAGAAAATTGAGAAGATACAAGAAATGGAAAAACATTCCATGCTCATGGATTGCAAGAACAAATATTGTTAAAATGTCTATGCTGCCCAAAGTAATCTATACATTCAATGCAATCCCTATCAAAATAACACCTGCATTTTTCACACAGCTAGAACAAACAATTCCAAAATTTGTATGCAACCAGAAAAGATCCCAAAGAGCCAAAGGAATGTTGAAAAAAAAAACCAAAGCTGGAAGCATCATGATTCTGGACTTCAAGCTCTATTCCAAAGCTGTAATCATCAAGACAGTATGGTACCAGCACAAAAACGGACACATAGATCAATGGAACAGAATAGAGAACCCAGAAATGGACCCTCAACTCTATGGTCAACGAATCTTCAACAAAGCAGGAAAGAATGTCCAGTGTGAAAAAGATAGTCTCTTCAACAAATGGTGTTGGGAAAATTGGACAGCAACATGCAGAAGAATGAAACCGGACCACTTTCTTACACCATACACAAAAATAAATTCAAAATGGATGAAAGACCTAAATGTGAGACAAGAAACCATCAGAATCCTAGAAAAAGAACACAGGCAGCAACCTCTTTGATTCTGGCCACAGCAACTTCTTACTTACAGGTCTCCATAGGTAAGGGAAACAAAAGCAAAAATGAACTCCTGGGACTTAATCAATATAAAGAGCTTTTGCACAGCAGAGGAAGGAAACAACAAAACTAAAAGGCAATTGATGGAATGAGAGAGGATATTTGCAAATTACACATCTGATAAAGAGTTAGTATCCAAAATCCATAAAGAACTTCTCAAACTCAACATCCAGAAAACAAATAACCCCGTTAAGAAATGGGCAGAAGACATGAATAGACACTTTATTAAGAAGACATCCAAATGTCTGACACATGAAAAGATGCTCAACATCACTCAGCATCAGGGAAATACAAATCGAACCAGAATGAGATACACCTTACACCTGTCAGAATGGCTAAAATTAACAACAGAGGAAACAACAGATGTTTCCTTATATTCCACATATAAGTGAAACCATATGATAATTGTCTGTCTCTGATTGACTTATTTCACTTAGCATAATTCCCTCCAGTTCCATCCATGTTGATGTAGATGGTAGGTGTTCATCCTTTCTGATGGCTGAGTAATATTTCATTGTGTATATGAACCACATCTTCTTTATCCATTCATCTGTTGAAGGACATCTTGGCTCCTTCCGCAGTTAGCCTATTGTGGACATTGCTGCTACGAACACTGGGGTTCATGTGCTCCTTCTTTTCCCAACATCTGTATCTTTGGGGTAAATACCCACTAGGGCAATTGTTGAGTCATAAGGTAGCTCTATTTTTAAGGTTTTGAGGAACCTCATTACTGTTTTCCAGAGTGACTGCACCAGCTTGCATTCCCACCAACAGTGTAAGGGGTTCCCCTTTCTCCACATCCTCGCCAACATTTGTTGTTCCCTGTCTTATTGATTTTAGCCATTCTAACTGGTGTTAGGTAGTATCTCATTGTGGTTTTGATTTGTTTTTCCCTGATGGCAAGTGATGTGGAGCATTTTTTCATGTGTCTGTTGGTCATTTGTATGTCTTTCTGTGGAGAAGTGCACAGACGTGATTCTTGATTGGACCTAGATCAGGAAAAAAAAATTGCTATTAAGGGCTTTTTGGAAACCATTTGGGAAATGTGAATATATTCTGTGTAATTACATGGTGTTTTTTAAAACCATGTTAAATTTCCCGGTGTGATAATGGTATTGTGGTTAATGTGGGAGAATGTTCTTGCTCTTAGGAGTTACTGCAGCTTGCAAACTGGTGGGAGAGATGTATACAAAGAGCAAACAAATGTATCACAAAAATGTGACAACATGTTAACAATTAGTGAATCCAAGTGAAGCATATAAGAGGGTTTATCCTACTATTCTCTAAACAGTTCTGTAGATGTGAAAGTTTTTAAAGCAAAAAGTTGGGGAAAACAAGAAATACAAACCTAAAACCAATAATAGCTTGAAAAGAAGTCACCAGACGGGGGAGAGATGACCGATGGGTAGGACACGCTGAGGGTCAATCAGTCAGCACAAGTGGTTTGAGGTTTGCACAGAAACCTCTTCAGCAGTTATGCTTTGGGGTTTTCATCTATCAGCCCATGGCTCTCATCCTTGTGGCTTTTCTGAATTCTCCTTTCTGTTTTTCCTGAGTCAATTCCAGACTGCCAGGGGTTTACCAAAGATTTACTTGTTATTCGATCTCCACATTCAAAGCAGAAATGATAGTGTTTATGCTGTCTTTCGAGAAACTAAAAAAATTACCTCCCACATAAATGTACTTTCTAGTTTTCTTCTGGTGGGACATAGAAATCATCACTAGATGTCACTTTGCCTTTTAAGAATTATTTAATTCCTTGAAGATTTATTATCTCTTTAATCAGGGCAAACTCAATGCACCAGTAATGATCGGTAACATACTAGTAATTATACACCATTTTCAACCTATATTTCATCTGTGTATTTTAATGGGAATTTCTTTTCTAAATTATGCTTTTGTCCATGGGCAATCATTTTGAGGTTTAAGAACCAGCTGAGATATAGATTATCTTGAAAGGTTGCATATGGATCTGCAAGAGCTTAGAAATTCCATTCAGAAGCACTTATAGGCAGGGGTCATGAAGGATTTGTGACTCTGGAATGTAATGTCATTCTTGTGACATTATGTAATTGTCACTCATGAAGACCAGTCCCTTGGCTCCCATGTTGGCTTGTAATATAAAATTTCTCACAATTCATTTTGTCTCAGTTTGTCAAGCAGAGACTCTGCAGGTTGTGGTTTCTCAAGGAAACTAAATTTGTTTTGGTGTTCATTTTTTAATAGAGTCGATGGTCTCTTCAAAGCAAAAAAATAGATCAGAAATCATTCTTCACCTACTGGCTGAGATTTTTTTTAAAAAAACTCTCCAACTGTCACAGAAAGGAACTAGGCTTGGTTCAGTGTAAAATGTATGAACCAGTTTCTAAAAATAAAATTGGAAGAACTTTAGTTGCTATAACCTTCATTCCAGGAAAGTGAGTTATATGAATGTCTTATATTGTTTTATGGAACTTGAAGATTAAAATGATTTTTGGTAGACATCATGTTGGCTTCCTATTTGAATCAGTCCAGAATGAAGCTGAATAGAATTATAGAGAAAAAAATGAATGACTGTTACTGGCAGTGAAAGAACTGGGCATTGCCAATAGCTTTTCAAGCACATATATGCACACTTCACGCTCCCTTTAGATCTTTTATTGGTTATGTCCACAGAGGCTGAAGGATCTATAGCAGTGGTACCTCTCAAAGCTGATTTCTGATACCTCAAACTGTGTCATGGCACGATCCACTGCAAAGTTTGGAAGAAGAGAGTCGTAGTTAGCTCTTTGTGACCCCATGTCTCTAATTCCCCTTCAAGGTCAGAAACAGGTAGGCTTAGCTTCCACCTCCAAGGAGATGAAGCTCTGATAGAAATGAAATGTTCAGGGAGCCCTGCAAAAAGGCTTTTGCAAAGTAAAGTGCAAAAGTTAAACGATCAGACACAGATAGTGGGAATAATACTCTATGTCTTTCCTTCTTGATACCTGTTGTTCTCCTTCTATCACTTATGCTGAATCTTAAGGCTGAGGCTTATTGCCCCAGGGAAGAAAAGATACCAAAAATGCCAAGAAGAAAAAAAAGAATCAAAGGCTTAGAAGTCTATACTGAATTCCACAATAGGTTTTTTTTAAATTTTCTTAAAGATTTTTATTTATTTATTTGAGAGAGAGAGACAGAGCACTAGCAGGGGAAGGGGCAGAGGGAGAAGGAGACTCCCCGGTGAGCAGGGAGTAGACATGGGGCTCGATCCCAGGACCCTGGGATCATCATGACCTGAGTTTCCTGGGATCATGGCCGGAGCCAAAGGCAGACGCTTAACGAGCTGAGCCACCCAGGTACACACACACACACACACACACACACACCCCCAAATAAGTATTTAAACCTCTGGTGGAGGCAGGCTTCAGGAGGGAAAAAAGAAAGTTTTCTTGAACTCCAGAAAGGAAAAAACATGAAGTGCTCAGGACATAGTATTTATATGATAAAGTGCAGTGTCTGCTTGCAAAAGTAGTTTTCCTGAAACACGGAAGAGAGAGGACCCTGGCAGGAGGGAGCTGGAGAAATGGGAGGGCAGAGAGACTGAAAGAGAGTCAGTGATGTGTGTCTCTGTAGAAGGGTCCCCACGCTGCTGCCTCTGGGTCCAAACTCCTAGGGGGTGGTGATGGCAAGGCCCAGAAAGATGCAGGAAGACAAGACTGGAGGGGACGGGTGCCAAGTGTCCTGTCTGAAATGCTGGAAGGAAATGGCCTTCCAGGGTGTCCCATGCCAATGGGGCATAGCCAAAGGAAAATGGAAAAGACGGAGCAGGTGCAGAGAAAGGAAGTGAGGCAGACCGGCTTCACACAGGGACATGTGATGGGAGAAGCTGAGTTTCACAAGTTTGGCAGCCACTGGCCAGAGGTGAGTCAGGAACTGTGTCAAAAGGGGAGAAAGCTGAACCCAGCACAGCAGTTGCCCTGAGGCGAGCCTGTTGTGTGGACAGGCTTTGAGTTACTGTCGACAGTGGATGTCGGCAGAGAAGCGATTGTAGCCCATAGCATTCTCTTTCCATGCCAAGATTAAAAACAAATCCCACACAGCCTGTGACCCCTCCTAGGGAGATGGGAAGAACGACAGGGAAGAGGTGAAACAAGGAAACGTCTAGGTACCCCTAAAGAGACTGATCTTTGGCTGCATGTGGTGGGTCTCAACCAGAGACATTTGAAAAAGTCTGGGCTATTTTTTTGTGTGGTACAATGGGGGTGGGGAAGTGGCTGATGGCATGTGGTCGGCAGAGGCCAGGGATGTGCTAAACATTATATGAGGCACAGGGCAGGCCCCCCAACAAGGAGTTATCCTTTCCCAGGATGTGAACAGTATTGAGGTTGAGAAACCCTGTGTCCAAATGCTTGAGTTACCACCATCCACAGAAATGAAAATATGAGAAATGTTAAAAGTTATATTTTTGCACACCCGAATTCCTATAACTGAACACACACACACACACACACACACACACACACACACACATGCACTATAATTCAAAGTACAAAGATGGAGACTTGAAGAAAATGGTGAATGGAACATAAAATGGTGAGGTCTAGTTCTGAGAAACTCTAACATTTAAAGGTTAGATGGGAAAAACCACTAAGGAAGACTCGGGGGAGGGAGCACAGAAGAAACAGAGAGAGTGGATAGCATCGTAAAGGCCAAGGAAAAGAGTGGCTCCAGGAGAAGAGAATGGCCAAGTGGGTAAAACACTCTTAGAGGTTAGATACTTAGTAGAAAGTACATTGGTTGGATTCAACCTCCTGACTCTTAGGGCAGGTGGGAAGGGATGCGATCCAGAGAACAAGGGAAAGGATTGGCCGTAGCTGGAAGTCCCTCCTCCACTGCAACCGGAGAGGACAAGAGAAGGGTGCAGATACAAGGACGTTTATAAATTTCATTGCAAAGAAACTGTGAATTTCCCGCAGCAGAGGCAAAACCATCTGCTGAAACCTCGAGGGGGAGCGGAGAAGAGAAGGCCAAGAGTGTGGACAATTTGAAATGGTAATGAGGGAGAGTTGGTGGGTCAGTCAAGTCAAGAAACATGGTTGGGTGCGGGAGCAGTGTTGAGCGCCCCGTGGAGACTGGTGACCGTGCAACCATAGAGATAACCATCCGTGTATCACGTGGTGTTTTGCCAGCTCTCCTCAGCGGCCTAGGGCAGCCACAGAGGAGATGGCAAGATGAGGCAGCCCAGGGTTTAGGTGGGAGCAGCACTTCTTAACCAGGGTTTGTGTCAGAAATCACTTTGGAAATATTTGGAAGCCCTCACGCATATGTATAGACTCCCTCCCAGGCTCCATACACCTGATGGTTACTCTGGGCATTTCTGTATAGAGGAAGTTCCCCAGGGATGTGCAGCTCCCAGTCAGGAACCTCTGATCCATTCGGGGTGCAAACAAAGACAAAACTGGCAAGAGAGTTCACAAGGGAGGATTAGAATGATGGGCAGTAAAATCCAAACTAGATTGGGAAGAGAAGTAGAGATACAGGGTCTCACAGATAAGGATAACACAGATCAGTAGCTAGGAGGTCTTAGTAAAGTCATGTAGAAAGTGTTCTGATGGCAGGTTTGGGATTAAGCAAATTTAGGGTACATTTCCATTCCTACCATAAATTTTAATCAAGGAGAAAAAAAAATAACCTGTAATATCCCATAAAGCTGTTATCTTATAAAAGATGGCCCAGAAATGCTTGTTCTTTCTTTGATACTAATTAAACAGTGAGGTTTCCAAAGACCAATTATGTCATATGATGCTGCTCATAGGAGCTATAAGCATTTCCCCCATTATTCCCGCACACACCTTCCCGTGGTGGAAGAAAGACAGACGAACACTTTAAGAGGAAACCCATGCTGACAAGGGCCCCACACTGACAACTGGAACCGTGCCACCCTCCAATCATCCCACAGAAGCCACAGTATCTTGTCATCCAAATGGTGTCAGAGGAACACCAAGGAAGAGGAAACTTTGTGACTTTCTTGTACAATCCCAACCTCGCCGTTTCCTTATAAATTCACTTTTATAATCCTTTTGGAGTAAATAAATGATTACTCAAAAGAACATTATTTTAGGACAGAGGCAGAAAGAAGACTTGAATAACCAGGGCCCTAGGGAATGAATTTAGGACCATTTTTCATCTGTGGTCAGTAAATTATTTAGACAGATCATCTTTTTAAGATCAATGAATTTTTAAAGTTGTCTGGTTCTAATTCAAGAATATTGGCTATGATCACAGACATACTTATCCCCTCACAATCCTTCAGCCCAACTCTATCAACGAGGGATTACTCATGAGCTGGGTCCGATGTCTAATTCAGTGCCAGTAGGAGGGAACAGAGCTATGCCAAAGCCTGTGGGGCTGAGCAGAGAACCCGTGCAGAGCAGAGAACCCCCTCTGAAAACTGGCCTCCTGGCCAGGCCTACTGTGACTTTGCCTGACACGCTTTATGGGATTCTCCACACTAAAGGGGCGGCTCCCCCTTGTATCATTCTCTCAGGGACGAGTTGCCGTGCTATAATTTAGTGGTTCCTCAGGTTTGGGGTTTTGTTTTTCTGTGTTTCCAGGATGTAATCCAAACTCAATGGAGTGGTAGAAATACTGCCGAAGGCCAGAGGGCCAGATCACATAGTCTCTTAAGACCTCCTCTAGCTCTGCTGTTTAATGATTGTAATTGAAGTTCATGGAAAGATGGTGCCAGAACTCTGGATGCCTCACAGTATCCTGTGAACAAAAACAAAAGAAAAGAAATGTAACTGGTCCTCACTGAGAAATCTCTCTCCAAAAATGAAAACAAGGAATCACTGAGGATGTACATGTGGAGACACCAAGTTCTAGACATCAAAGATGAGATCAAAGTAATGCAGGATTGGGGTAGGCAGAGTGGAGCCCAGAGATTTGAGAGTTATCTTCAGGTGATGATCTACAGCTCTGGGGAATCCAGGCCTGATGTACTCAGAATGATTTATGACTGTAGAGCTATGTATAAGAAATTTACTTGTGAGTAGAATGAAGAAAGATGAGCTAGTATCTCAAGTGTAACCCCCTGAGAAATAGCTACGTCCTTTTAGAGTCTACAACCTAATATATGAGCATTTCTAATCTTGATCAACCTTCTGGAAGTGCGTACATATTGCACAGGTGATCGTGCAACCAGCTTTATTGCAGATTTCAATTAATTTTATTCATTTGGAAATTTATCTTTTATTTCTGAAACTCATTTTCTTCGACGATGACTAAACTAAAGCCTAGAGACATTGCCCAGGGTTACTCACATAATGTAAGACTCCTGAGTCACACTACGCCAGACTCCTGAATCTGGACTCTTAACCATGATGCAATGTTAACATTCTACTAAAGAATTCCGTTGTTCATTCAGTCAACTTCTTCTGTTGATCAGAGAACCAATGGATGTTTTAAAAGTATGATCACCCTTGTTTCTAGGAAGCTCACCCTGGCAGTGGGTGGGGGATGACCTACATGGGGAAGAGAGTGGTGGGGGGGAAACAGTTTAGGACGCTACTGTAGAAGTCCAAGCAAGACATGAAGAAGACTTCCACTTACAGAGTTTCAGTAGAGATGGAGATAAGGGATCAAATTAATATATAGTTTTGTGGTAGAATTTGTAACAGTGGGTAAGAAGCAGGATGGTGAGGGTTGAGGGAGAACAGAAGGAGTTATTGAGGATGACTCTTCCTCTAGCTTGGCACTTGAGTGAGGACACTGATGGAAAAGAAGAAATATGGAGATACGAAGGCCAAGAATATGTTGATGAGGACAGCAGGGATAATGAATTCCCATTTGGGTGCCTAAGGATATTCATGCAGAGCTAAAGACAGTCATAGGTAGGAGTCGCGACTATATGCATAGAGGTTAAAGTCAAGAGAACAGTGAAACCACCCAGGGAGAATCTATAGAGTTAGAAGAGATAGAGACCACAAGCTGGAACCTGTGAAACACCAGTATTTAGGACAGGGGCAGAAAAAAAGGAACAAGCAGAAAACACCCAGAAGCAGAGCACTGAGTGGTAGGAGAGCTGTGGAAAGGGTTTCAGTAAGGAAATGATGCAGAGACGCCAAGCAAAAGAGGTCCAAATGGAAACCTTCAGATTCAGCCCTCAGAAAGCTATTAGCACCCCGCAAGTCGAGCTGTGGAAGTCAATGTCATTTTAGTCATCAAAGCCTTTTTGAAATTTGGAATAAACTACTCTCCTTATGGAAGAAGAAGTTTTTAGGAGTCTTGGTCTGGCTTTTTAAAAAAGTATAAGCCAGGTGTTTGGTATTCCTATAAATTCAAAACTATGCATTTAACTAGATTCAAAACACCAGCATCACTTGGTCTAATTTTCTATTTAAATTTAAGGTTGAAATGAGAGAACTTCAAGATAGTAAATGCTTGACATCCCATAATTTTTAAAAGGTTTTATTTATATTTGTGCGTGCACACGAGAGAGAGAGAGAGAGCAAGAGAGAGCACCCACACAAGTTGGCGAGCAGGGGAGGGACAGAGGGAGAAGCAGACTCCCTGCTGAGCAGGGGGCCAGTGGAGGACTCGAACCCAGGACCCTGGGATCGTGACCTGAGCCAAAGGCAGACACTTTACTGACTGAGCCAGCCAGGCACCCTCCCATAATCGTTTTTATGCAAGGAAAACAGAAGCATGTTATATAAAGGATAGATGCCCAGATATTTTGATTAATTCAGGGCTCACATTTATTTCAAGACAAGTATGATTCAGGACTAGACCTGTTGAGACAGAGCATATATTTTCATTTACCTAAATGGCTAACAGGAAACTGTCATGTGCCAGGCAGCAACACCAGTGCTCCACCAGGCACACTAATTTTGAAATCATGCTATTTGTGATATGTTTTTAATTTGTGGATTCTCCTCTCAATTTCTGTACATTAAAGAAAACTTTTTTAATTTTTAATTTAAGCCTATTATACCACTTTAATTTAGATAATTCAAATTCACATAAAATATACCCATACTGCTTATATTAAATGTAATTTCATATTAAATACCTAAAGAGGCTTTTTAGAACCTAATATTTGACAAATCTAATGGAGAATACATTTTTACTTTACCATATTGCTTTGTAAACAAGTTCCATACAAGGTATATTTTTATTATCTTTATTCAAGTATTGAGGTAATTTAATAACATCTTACTATTCGATATACACTTCTTTAAGAAGCTAATGGAACTGGTAAGGTATTTGTGTCTCTTTGAACTAATCTCCACTTTGAGTGGGCCGCCTACCCCAACCCAGTGTTTTATGTGAAGGGCATAAATTATTCTGTTTTACAGTTGAGACACTGGGTCTCTGAGAAAGTGAAAAAAACAACTTGAGTTATGGGCCAGTCAGAGATTAAATCAGACAAAGAATGGACAGATTTCTGTGCTTCTAAGCCTGTTCTTCTTTGTTACACCACAAGTAGGCTACCTTTATTCCCACAACCCACTCTACCAATTTGGTGGAATCAATTGCATTAATTGGATTAAAAAAAGAAAAAAGAAGTCCTTGTTTTATCATTTTCACTTGTGTAACTGGTAAGATAACAATCTTAACAATATCTAGAACTCCAAGGATTTGTTACCTCTAAATTACAAAGGCCAATGATGAATATATAACAGGCCAACATTAACATGTTCACAAAATTAACACTGAGGCTGACTGGGAAAGAAAGGCTACATGAAGTATGTCAGCTGTAAACATCCCACAGTCACAGAAAATAGGAGGGGCTCTTAGAAGTTGGAAAGTCATTTCGCTTGGAGGCCTCAGAGAACACTTCAACCACAGCAGCTGAGACAAAGGAAAAAAAGCAAAACAAACAAAAAAACTTTTCATTCAGGATCTAATTCCGCATAGACTGAGTCCATACTGATTAAAGGGCATGTAACAGACAAATGGGCTTGAACAATGGAACGGAGTGTGGGCTAGGAAACTGGAGCCTTGAACTTTCTTTAGGAATTAAGTTTGGGACTAGGAAACTGGAGCTTCGAACTTTCTTTAAGATGTTGCCAATGATTGCAACCGGACTTTACCCTAATTATCTGTGCCCTCTCCCCCTTTCCCCCCAGTATTTAACCTCTTTGTATATAAAAAAGGGGAAGGGGGATCACTTGTAGCTGTCTTATATGATACATACTGAAGTATCTGTATAAAAAAATTCTGTTCATTCCTAGCTGGGGACTGGTAGAAACACTAGACCACCCAGAATTAACTTAAGAGGATGGCTGAATTTTTAAGAAACAATTATTTTCTTTCCTTTATTTACATTTCAATGTGAAAAATACAAGTACAGAAAGATAAAAATAATTGCAATTCACACATGAATCCAGAAATCATCGCTGTTGACATTGGGGGTATCTCTTTCCAGTCTTGCCTGTATATGTGCTTGTGGCACACCCTGAAGACACACACCATTAAAGAGAAAAAATGATTTTAGTAAATTACAGTCAGACTATATATAGTGCTTTGTAGCCTGCAATATTCACTGAATAGAAAATATCAATATTTTTTAAAATAATTTTTGAGGATTTTTCATGGCTCCCATTTTGTTCTACTAAATACACTTAACATTATTTATTTAACCATCCCATATTGTTAGATATTTGGGTTATTTTAAACTTTTTGTCATCAAAACCATACTATATTATATATCTTTAAACATGAATCCTTGTAGTTAATTGATTATATGATTAAGATAAACTTGGGGTACTAAAGTCATCGAGCAAAAGGACATGAACATTCTGGGCTCTTGATATATATTACCTAATGACTTTCCAGAAGGGTTATACGAAATTGTGCTTAGTTCAGTACTGGATGGGAGTGTACATTTCCCTGAATTTTCTTTTTGCTTTCATCTTTAATATTTAATAGGTTTTAAAAAGAGTATTTTGCTTGTCTCAGTTTCTTTGATTATTAATGAGCAGTCTTATTGAAGTAGGATAAATATCTGTGCATTTTTAATTGAATCTCTTACTTTTCAACCTAGAAGACACAATCTACCATCTCATCAAAAGAATTTCTGGAAGATCAAACTTCCAGCTTACGGTTAGTTAGTACTTAGGAACCGAAAGTCCCAGAGGATACTCAGATATCTGCCAATGATCTAGAACAGGAAAAATTATGCATATATACTGTGTCTTTGTTCTTGCTCCTCTCCCTGCTCATGAACTGACAGACATCCCTCACCGATCTGGCACTGTTTCCTCAGTGAACCTAGGCGTACTCTCAAGATTCTTCTCAACACCAACTACTGTCATTCTGAGCTATTATCCCTCTTAGTTGGTACTTGAAATGGAAAAAGTTTGGCCTAAAGTGCAGCCTACAATTCCACTGGAAAACATAAAGGCAGGAAACTTACAATGCTACATGGCTGCTGGACTCTTCCTCAGTTCCAGTCCTCTTCCAAATACGTTAGCTACACCCAAATGTTCCTATTGTATATACCCCATTAATACACCCACAGTGCACCTGTTGAAGTTCTTGCCCTTTCCCATGTCCTCCTTAGTTTCTAGAACAATACTCCTTGAATATACTTGGTAAATAGCCATTGGCCATCTAACAATAGGATTGTCAGGATTCTTCCTAGTTTTCTTCATGCACAATATAAATCCCTCCTCTAAAGTTTGCCTTCACTGTCCAACATTCAGTTATGTTTCTTCTCTCTTCCTATTCTTTTCCATTTTAATGTCGCTTTGTAATGGAACAGTTACCATTCCCTAAAGAGACATCATTTCATGGGATCCAGAATGGCTGTTCCATTCAATAAGCCCAGAGAGGGGACTGCTGCGTGGCATCTTTCAAAATCAATAAAATCATTTTTATGTAGGCCATCCATCATGGAGAAATGGTGCCCTCTTATTTTGCTGCAGAAGAAGGAAGCAGCTGGTGAAGAGTCAATGAGAGCTGAACTTTCAATGAGCACAGGAAGGACTAAGCCAGAGGGAGTGATAATGAATGACTAGTCAGCCTTTCTCAGAAAGAAGCTTAGCCTGGCCCCCTGTCTCTGCATCTCTACTCTTCCAACAGCTTGGGCTACCCACAATGAATCCTGATCTTAGGCAGGAAAGTTTTTAAGATGTTGGCAGGGCCATGCTTCCTTTGACGTCTCTAGCAGAGACTCTTCCTTGACTCTTATAGCTTCTGGCATGTGCCAGCTATCCAGAGCTCATAGATACATGGCTCTAGCCACCTAGACATCTTT
Source organism: Ailurus styani (assembly GCA_002007465.1). Taxonomy (NCBI): domain Eukaryota; kingdom Metazoa; phylum Chordata; class Mammalia; order Carnivora; family Ailuridae; genus Ailurus; species Ailurus styani. Next base: position 2,313,494 of record LNAC01000139.1, on the reverse strand, counting down.
TCCCTGTGTTTCTTCACATCACCTTCCTTCTGTGTGCGTATGCCTCTGTGTCCAAATTTCCCCTTTATAAAAACACTTTACATTGGATTATACCCCACCCTAATGACCTCTTTTTAACTTGATTACTTCTATGAAAACTTTTTTTAAAAAATTTTATTTATTTATTTGACAGAGAGAGAGACAGTAAGAGAGGGAACACAAGCAGGGGGAGTGGGAGAGGGAGAAGCAGGCTTCCTGCCTAGCAGGGAGCCCGATGTGGGCCTCGATCCCAGCACCCTGGGATCATGACCTGAGCCGAAGGCAGATGCCTAACAACTGAGCCACCTAGGCACCCTCTATGAAAACTTTATTTCCAAACAAGTTCACACTCTCAGATAGTAGAGATTAAGACTTTAATATATCTTCTTAAGGGACTCAGTTCAACCCATAACAAGGGTTCTTTTTTACACTGACTGAGTCCCAGGCTCCACCTGACGTCCTGGGTCAGACGGGTGCCTGGTTCCCTGGGCCTGGGGCCCTGTCGTGTAGGATACAGCACTGTCTTGTTCTTAACAGTTCTCATTCCAGAGGCTAGAGACTTGTCTCAGCTGAGGAAATGGGATCTTTGGGACTTTCCTCCTACCACTGCCTGCCAGTTCAGCTCTCAGAACATTTTCTGTATCTGAATTCCTCAGTCAAGGCTCTGTCCATCTTGCACAACATCCCATTCCCAGGAGGCAACATTCCTGTTGCCAGTCCCCATCCCCGACTGTCATCTGTTACTGATGTTGCAATGCACTAGGTCAATGTTTCTCAAAGTGTGGCCCACAGACCACCTGCAGCAGAATCACTCAGGAGTAGTTAAAAAAATATCATTTGTTTTGAGCAACCCAACCCCACTGAATCAGAACCTCCAGCTCCAGAGTCCAAGATTCCATGTCTCTAACAAGCTATCCAAGTGGTTTTCGTGAACACTCAAGTTTCAGGAAGACTATTCTAGATTATGTGTCCTGCTTACCTGGATTCCCCACCAGCCCCTGCTATAGGTGTGCTTCTTAGAGATGGCTGTTTCTGAAGGCAGATGTTCTTCCCAGTCAGACCCATACTGTTATGGTTAAGCCAACCCTTCTGAGCCACCAATGTAGATCTCACAGCCAGAGGGGAAAAAACAGTACTGAAATAAACCATTCCTATGAAGAAAAGACCCAAGTATTAGGATTTTTTTTAGAGATTTTATTTATTTATTTGGCAGAGACACAGTGGGAGACACAGTGAGAGAGGGAACACAAGCAGGGGGAGTGGGAGAGGGTGAAGCAGTTTCCGCCCCCCCCAAGCAGGGAGCCCAATTTGGGGCTCGATCCCTGAATCCTGGGATCTGACCCAAGCCAAAGACAGACGCTTAACAACTGAGCCACCCAGGTGCCCCGAGTATTAGGATTTCACGGAGCCTAGTAAAGTTGTATAATCCCATACAACTCAGGAAGATGAGATGAGAATGAAACAATCTGTGAAGAATACTCCCCAAATTGAAAATCTGAAACAGTATCCACAATAGAATCACCTAAAGATTAAACATGTTATATATATTTATATGTGTGTAAAGTGTATATATGTATATACTATATGGATATGTATAAAACTGATAACAGAGATAGTCTCTCCAGAGCCCTGACTGCTTTCCTCATCCCCAGCCTACTCCAAAAAAAAAAAAGCCTGAACGTTTTCAGTCACCTGATATTTAGTTTCAAAGATCAAGTCTACCTTAGTATTGGTGTTTTTAAAAATTTAGACTTTTGGAGTTTGGCTCCGGTATAAGTGAGTTACACGACAGACGTAAGTACATAAAAGTACCAATTTTTAGAGCTTGGTTCACAAATGATTGCTTACAATTTTCCTTGAGGGATTGGAGTTTCAGCTCTCTGTAAAGCCCCAGCAGAGAGCAGGCATGGGGCCCAGTGCAGAAAGAGCATTCCTGCAGGGACTGAGTAAATGTTTGATGGTGTTGATCATATTCTTGCCCAAGGCTGAGAGATTGTCACCAACCGAGAGGTGAATGATTGTCCCTCAAATAATTTGGTCTTATTTGTACATAAAACTCCTATCAGGGGCACCTGGGTGGTGCAGTCAGTTAGGCGTCTGACTCTTGGTTTCGGCTCAGGTCATAATCTTAGGGTCGTGGATCAAACCTCATGTTGGGCTCTGTGCTCAGCATGGAGTCTGCTTAGGACTCTCGCTCTCTCTCCTTCTGCCCCTCTCAACCACTCTCTCTCTCTCTTGCTCTCGCTCTAAAATAAATAAACAAATCTTTTTTAAAAACCCTTATATCAAACTTTTACTTGTGAATAACATTTTATGTTGTAACAAGAGAGGAGTTTTCTAAGCACAGATGTCCACCAGCTATTTGCACGTAAATCCTTCAGTATACAGAAGAGGGTTGAGAAACTCCAAAACAATTCATGGCTTGATGGAATGACTGATCTCACGTTTAAAGCAAAGGAAGCACCAAAATGGTCATTTAAACAGGTTAACTCTACATAAACTGACTTGGACTTCAGTGACAATTCCTGGATATTTCAGTCAAGTTATGATGTTATTCACTTGATTTGCTCATTTTATAAAGATGAACCCACCATAATTACACTAAGTTTACAGGAAAAGATGCTTCCATCCAATTTTTTTTTCATTCAGCAAACTTGCATTTCCAATATCGACAACCAAACTGTATGTAACCAACATCTGGTATGTCTTCTTAATCTGTTTTTAACCCTGCTTTCATAATTCAAACATAAACTCTTTTCTTGATATTTTTTCTGTTTTTACATGTATATTCTTTAACATTTTAAAAAAGGTTTTGTTTATTTGTCAGACAGAGAGAGAAAGAGAGAGAGAAAGGATATGTAGGGGGAGGGGTAGGCAGAGGGAGAAGCAGGCTCCCTGCCGAGCAGGGAGCCCGATGTGGGGCTCTATCCCAGGACCCTGAGATCATGACCTGAGCCAAAGGCAGATGCTTAACTGACTGAGCCACCCAGGCATCCCTACACGTATGTTCCTTAAATAGTTGATGCTAGGGTGAAGGAGCTTTATGGTTACAGGCACAGCCAGAGATTGTTGAACCTCTGACTCCATCAAAAACTTAGCAAATTTTACTTGAGTAAGAGGGAGTTTGTCTTTGCTGCCTTCTTGTCTCCTTTTTGACCTTGGATCTGCCATCACAACACTCTCTGCTGAGTCTCCCCAAGTGGTCCTCTGTTGTGCAAAGCCTCTTTTAAAATACCATGTAGGTTTTACTCTCCATCACTCCTACCAAGTACCCTGTAAAATGAAAGAGATAAAATGCTGCATTCTCATTTTCCCCATTCTATTTCAAGGCATTTTCCTTCATTAGGAATTAAGAAAATTTAGCTGATTAAAGTAGCTCATAGTAATGTTATATTATAAAAGAAGAACACGTTAGATTAAATGTAAAAAGAAAGATAATGAAGTAGGGTTCTCCGGGGCCCTCAGCATGGCTGTCTTCTTCATGGCCTCCCTTTTCCATGACAGATAAACAGGGGGAACAGTTGGGCACCCCATCTTTGAAAGGATGCCTCTTCATCTTCTCATATACTGCATCCCTTCCATCCACTTTTCTCTGACTGGTTAGTCTCAGTCCTTCAAATATAAAGATGACTTTGCTTTGATGATCTTATATGTAGACCTCAGAGAGTGTTCCTTTTTCATCTGCTACCATGAAGTGCTCCTCCTAAAACCCAGACAGAAGATATGAAGATAGCTTTGGTTTTTCTTCATTGTGTCTTCCCTTCACACAGAATCATTTCTCTGGCTTTGAATACTGTTAAGTAATTTGGGAATCCCAAACTATGTAAATAAATACACCCTTCTCTAAGTTTCAGTTATACATAAATTAAACTACTTCCTTAAAACAGTGGAAAACCATGACCAGCTTTGGAACTCTGTATCAGTTTTCCCATAAACACAATTCAGAAACAGCCCTATAGCAGGCTGTTAGTCTTTGCTTTTAAGGAGCAGCTATAAAAGAATTCACTGGGACAAACATTAGGTTGAATTTTAAAAGGCCAAGGTAGTGGGGTATTTAGTAGTTGCCGATTTTATAAGCTTAAAAATGGCGAACTAGTGTTCTTTACCCTTCTTATTTCTTTCTAGTGAGACACATTGGAAGTTGTATTTTTAAATGCATCAGAGCCTATTGAGGAGAAATTTAAACAAAGTCCCCAGATACAGGTTCCAGTCAAATTTTAACCTCCAAGACCAAAATCCAACAAAACTGGCTGAGCTTGGCATTGAAACAAGGTCAGCTTAGGGATGGTACCATGACACAGAGCAATAATTCCACAAATCACATTTTGCCCAGCAGCGTTTTGAGTGCAAGTCTGAATGACCAGAGGAAGGAACGTTTATGGCATTTCCCCCTCCATTTTCAGATTTATCAACAGTGCTTTGCAGTAGAAGAAAAAAACATGACTGTCGTACAATAGCAGAATGCATTTGTACGGAAGGAACAGTGGGCTTTACCATGTGGACAACCAATTCAACACATAAGCCTTTCAAGCTGATGAAAGGAGGGTAGATCAAGGGGAACCCGCCACTAAAGCACTCAGGACACAAACAAGTGGGGATAGAGCCTGATGTAATGCTGAACACAAGTAACATCCAAAGGCATGCTAACTCTTCCTGTCACTATGCAGTACTGGAAGTCTAGAGAAAAACCTTGAGACTAGTAGTCATGCTCATTAGAATACAGGTCAAGATCTTCTAACCCAAGGCTCTAGCGCCTTGAGGGAGATCGGGGTTTATGTTTTTCACACATTATTGGCCAGAGGCAGTTGAGTGTTCCAGGACTAGTAGGTAGCTCTGGTTCAAGGTCAGATAGGGAGCCAGGTGACTTTGATTTTGTTGCCCTGCTTCCTCTTGGGGAGTTGCTCTCATTTGCATGATGGATGGTGGCTCTCACTAGTACCAGACCACGTGCCAGCTATCAACGCAAGAAAGGAGAACATAGAGGGCAACCAACCTCTTTTTCAAAAACATGCCCCAGAAATTACATGCATTCTATATCCTCACAGCTAAATACAAAGGTGTCAGGGAAAAATCTAAAACTCAAGGGCTTTTCTTGCTCAAAGGAGGATTCATATTGGGGTTTAATTAGAACATTTCTGTAGTAATTAAATGACGAGCTTCAGAACACATTTGTGTGCGTGCATACTCCCCTACACAGAATTCTTAAGAGTAATTAGGGGCTTACTAGTAGGCAGTATTGCTTAATGATTAAGATAGATCAAGGGTGGACTTTGAGATCAGGGAGACCTGACTTTGAATCTTGGCTCTATCATTGACTAGATGTATAGCTCTTCTAAACATTAATTTCCTCACCTGTAAATAGAGATAATTCTTACCTCATAGAAATGTTATAAGGGGCAAATTAAATAATGTATACTGTTGAATAATGAATAATTTTTCTGGTCTTTGTCCTGGATTCCTGGCAAGGAGCTGCTAAAACTCTTGGAATTTCCCAGATGTCTTTGTTATTTATGAGCCTCTTGGGCTACCCCTGAGTTCGTGCTATCAAGATAGAGATGGGTCAGGATAGGGTCTGTTACCCAAAAGATCAACCATGTAATTAGAGGGCTGGGGCTTTGGGCCATGTGGTATCAGCCCATTCTCCCAAATTTTTTGGAGGGCAGGGAGAGGGTTGGGCTAGAGATTGAGTTCATTCATGTGGCCAACAATTTAATACACTATGAAACTCTGGGCACCAAAGCTTAGTGGAGCTTCCTGGTTGAGGAACACAAATGATGCCAGGAGAGTGACGCACTTTGATTCCACAAGGAGAAAACAAAGAAGTTCTGCATTTGGGACCCTCCCTTCCTCACTCCATGTGTCTCTTCATTTGACTGGTCTCGATCTGTATCCTTTATAGTAAAACTTTAATAATAAGTATAGTGTTTTCCTGAATTCTGTGCATTGGTTTAGTGAATTATCAAGCCTGCAAGGTTGTGGGAACCCCCAAATTTGTAGACAATCAGAAGAGTGGGTGGCCTGGGGAACCCCCAAAGTACAGCTGACATCTGAAGTGAGGGCAGGCCTGTGGAGGACCAGGCCCCTCACATGTGGGGTCTGTGCTAACTTTGGGTGCTTAGAGCCAGAATCGAATTATAGTACACCAGGTGAAGTCAGAATATGTATGACATGCTTAGACAGTAACGGGAACATGTGAGAGCTTAATAAAGGCTAAGTGCTATTATTGCTTTTAATTATTATTATTAAGATTATCCGTAGTTGATTGAGTTACTGGAATCTAGTGATGTTGAAATAATCTTTAACTGTTATTCTGCAGTCCTTCTCATCAGAGTTTCATAAATGTTGTCCTCAGCATGTGGCTGGCTCCAAGACTCTTTCTATGAATAGAGAGCTGAAATGAGGGCCTTGTGTCCCTACCAAGTTAGTCGAGACCACCCAGTTTAAAGGCTCCCATGTGAGTGTCATCTACACAGCACACAGGCTCATGAGCCACTCAGAATTTGGAGTCACCTGAAGAAGGTAGAGTTTTAGTCAAACTCGAGAGCACCTCCTGGCTATATTCTGAGGGCCGCCACCATGTGCAAAGGGAATCCCAATTCACAACATCTGATGGCTGAGGCCTGAGGCAAAGAGGAATTACCAAGATTGGATAAGATGTGGGCAAGATTTTTTAAATACATAAGGGTGATAGAAAAAACATGTGATTTGCAGTTTGGTAGCACTGCGTTCAAACCTAGTCTTTGCAAGTAGCCAACTATGTGACTGGGGATGAATGTTTTAATCCTCCTGAATCTCAGTTTCTCCCCTGCATGAAATGGAACAACAATGAGTCACTTTTGAGGTGGTTGGGAGGAAGCAGGGAGAAGATGCCTGAGTATTTGCCACAGCACTCAGCTCAGGCAAGCCTCGGATCCATGTGAGTTCCCTTCCCCTTTGCTTCATGGGGCATGGCGGGGAGGGAAATCCTTTCACTCGCTTACTATTTAAAAAGTCCAGTGCAGAAAGCTTTCTAGGATCGGATTACCAGTTATTCTTTTCCTGAAAGGCAAGTCTTAGGTTACAGTTTTACTGTAAACATCTCCAAAACACTGCAGGCAGAAAGATCAAGGAGATTTGCAGTTCCTAGAAGGATGCATGATATCCCATGAAGGTTCGGGTTTCAAGGTTGATCTGTTCGTGGATGGGATTCTGTCATCGGGACTCTTCTTTCTCCATGTGGCTGCTCGGAAGATAATCTGACCTTCACAGTTTATTCCCCACAATTTGTCCCTTTGCACGGGTCGTGTTTTTGATCAATTTGGCATTTAGAGAACATTCCTGTATGGGATAGGACTGAACCGAACTCTTCCAGTAATGAAGAATCTTCTTCTTACCAGGGCTTTCAACTTTTCATCTCTCCTGTCTCCCCAGTGCAAAAATCCTGTCTGCCTATATTGCCAAAATAGAAATGACTGCAAAGTTCAAGGTCTCTTTCAACAGGTAACTGTTTATGTGGTGCCCTAGGGAGGCAGGATATGGATCCTTCCAAAGGAATGTGCTTTTATGGTGCACATGGTCTCTAAGGTGCTAGGCTTAAAAACATCATTAGACTGATACTGATCAATGAATAATTAAGTATTTGTAATTAAGGATGTGTGCAAACGTTAATTATAAAAATGTTCACCCCAGTATTTCTCAGTGTGTCTACCTCATAAAAGAATAAGTCATAAAAAACTAGTTAATAATTATCAAATTCTGTATAACAGAATACTATTTAGCCTTTAAAAATAAAGTTGTAGAAGCATGTTTATTAACACATTGGTATATGAGCACTCTACATGTGCAAAATAATAAAATTATGTATTGCATGATTCCATCTTGGTAAAAAAATAAAATTACCTATTTATGTATTATTTATATATCATGAAAATGCCAAGGAAAATGTCTAAAAGAGCATGTACTGAAATGCAATTGATAGAACTACAGTTGATTTTTATGTTCTTTTTTCTTGAATATGGTTTCAGTCTTTCTATAGCAAATGCACATTACCAGCATACTTTTTTTTAAACATTTTATTTATTTTTATTTATTTATTTATTTTTAATTTACTGGACAGAGAGAGAGAGATCACAAGTAGGCAGAGAGGCAGGCAGAGGGAGGAGGAAGCAGGCTCCCCACTGAGCAGGGAGCCCGATGCGGGCCTTGATCCCAGGACCCTGGGATCATGACTTGAGCCGAAGGCAGAGGCTTTAACCCACTGAGCCACCCAGGCGCCCTTAACATCTTATTTTTTAACTAATCTCTACACCCAACACGGGGCTTGAATTTAGAGTTCCAAGAACAAGAGTCAGTCACATGCTCCACTGACTGAGCCAGTCAGGGGCCCTACTGCTGGCATACATTTTTAAAGCTATTGTTACAATAATTATTTTCTGACCACCAGACTAGGCTCAATGAGATGTAAGGAAAGTGTAATAAGGTTTCCCGGTGAAAAGAGAGTTTATGTGCTGGAAGAGGCCATGTAACAGAAGAGCAAGCCTCAGCCAAGCACGAGGATGCTGGCGTCCATCACACACTCGCCTCTGCGTGAAATAACCGTGGGCAATTTCTGTACATTACTTTTTCCATACGGGAAAGCACAGTGACATTCCATACCTTGATACGCTATCTCCGAGATGGGGTGCGTGCCCCCTGCATGCTCTGGGTCACAGGAAAAACCCGCATGCTGTCAGCACTTGGGATTTCCATTTGTGATGTGAGCTATGGGTTTGTTGGAGTATTTATTTAGTATTTCTATTTATTTTCGCTCTTATTAGATTATGTTCTGGAAACCTTTCCATGCATCATGGAGAGAGGCTTCTCTGTGGGTAATCTTGAATTGGTAATCATTTCCATCAGGAGCAGAGTAGCTGTTTTGCTTTTTGCTTCTCTGTTAAGCTCGAGGAGCTCTTTTATAAGTCTCTGTGTTGTTTGCTTTTGCAGGGCAGGCTTTACTGAAGGGAAATTTTGCCAATAGCCTGACCTCTGACAATAGAACTGGGTAATTCAGGGAAAGGGAAGTTATGAGTTTTTAATGGCTACTTAGACAATATGCGGGTCAGTAAAGAGAAAATAGATGACAAAACAGAAATTTCGTAAAATTGTATAGGTTGGTCTTCAGCTTTTATGAAGAGTCTCTATAACTTTTACGTGAGACTCCATGGTTCATAGGATTGAATTTTTGCAGTGTCTAATGGGATGGAAAATGCTAATTATTTAGGAAGAGCGGAGAGCAGGGGGATTGCTACCAATTGTTTCTTCAAATTAAACTTAATAGGATAAATCTGACCTTGGGTGTTTAACTCGGAATAAACAACAATGTTGGTAAGTCTTCAGATGGACTTCAGAGGCCGTCTTTTTTTTCTTTTTTAGATTTTTATTTATTTATTTGAGAGTGATAGAGAAAGGGAGAGCAAGAAAGGGAGAAGCAGACTCCCTACTGAGCAGGGAGCCCGATGTGGGACTCGATCCCAGGACCCTGAGACCATGACCTGAGCTGAAGACAGATGCTTAACCAACAGAGCCACCCAGGTGGTTCACCCATGGAGACCCTCTTTCTGATTAGCTCTATAACATGCAAACTTCTCCCTTTGGCAGAAAACCGGAAACCTGGAATTCTGAGGTTCCAGATGATCAATATCAGCTGGCAAATCATGATTCATTTTCAATTCCAATTTAACCATTAATTAAAGTAGATATTCTTGACCGAACGTTCAGTGCCAGAGACGCACAAAAAGGAAGTATGATACACAGGCCTCCTAGAAAGCCACTGCCAGGTTCCATTATCACCTTTATATCTGTTGCTCCTGGTAGCTATAGTAACTAGCATTTAAGACACAAACACAAAAATCAAAGTCCTAGGCTGATGCAAAAGTTCTCTGATGGCTTTGTTCCATGTCTAAGATTTCCCTGCCTGCTCTTGCATCATATTTCATGTCCAAAGCCTCGAGTGACTAACGTTCTGCTTGGAGATGTGCAGGCTAAGGGGGAAAGGGTAGGATGGAGACCACCTGCCCTTTCAGAGAAAAAAAAACAATATAGATGCCCCGCGTGGTTAGGGAGACTCAGCCCCCTCCATGCTCTGCTGGGAAAGGAAGAGGCTTGTTTGCAACAGCTGTTGCATTGTTGTGAGCAGTGCCTGTCCAGGCCCCTCCGGGAGTGTGGATGGGATCAGCCCCACGTTGCCCAGCCACGAACTCACCAGAACCTTGCTCGGGGGAGGGGAGGGTGTTGGGAGGGGTTGGCTCCAATTCTAGCCCAAAAAAGGAGAGATGATTTTTCAAGTGTTGAATTCAGAGCAAAGAGAGAGGAAGGGAGCAGAGTGGGAGAGGGAAGCTAAGTTAGAACTAATACTCTGAGCTTTTCTGGAAGACAAGATTGGGCCAGTGATTTTTACCTGGACTTAAATAAGAATTTTGGTTTATTTCATCTATTTTTGTAGCAGATATGGGTGATGTGTTTAAATGGAAAAGTGGTAAATAGAAACCCTTCCATTCAAATATTTGCATTTTCAGCATAAAGAGATGGCTGACACATAGTATCCAAGACTGGCCTAGTAAGTTAAAAGCACACTTTTCTGGCATTCCAGTAATTAAGAAAAATTAGGGCACCTAACAAACAGGGGAAATTGCAGACCCCAAAGTGTCCCTTCTGGAAGACTACATATGACATTACATTGCAGGGACATTAGCCTTGCTTGAAATAATTTTACACAGAGAAACCCTTCACTGAACGATAAACTAGTAATTCCTAAGCCTTTCTTTAAAGAGATCTTAATATTTTGGTTGGCAAATGTGCCCAGGGAAGTATTACATTAATAATACTTGCTTTTTACACAGTTCCTTTCTTCATTTTATCAGAATGCTTTATGGTGGATCAGACTCACAAACTGAAAAGAGAATGAATACACTTGAGGTTTTATGACTTGTTCTGTCCAAAGAATACTCTCAGGAAGCACAAAAGTAAAGCCCTGATTCATGCCTGAGGGAGAGGCTAAGTGATGAATGGCTTGAGAAACAGAGAAAGTTGCGATATACGTAAGGTGATAATCCATTAATCAGATATAGGGGAAATATGCAATATTTCTTGCTGACGAAGATGATAACTCTGTAATGGGGCCTTGGACCTACCACATCAGGTTGGACCTACATTCAATAACCTGGGGATAAAAAATTANTGATTCATGCCTGAGGGAGAGGCTAAGTGATGAATGGCTTGAGAAACAGAGAAAGTTGCGATATACGTAAGGTGATAATCCATTAATCAGATATAGGGGAAATATGCAATATTTCTTGCTGACGAAGATGATAACTCTGTAATGGGGCCTTGGACCTACCACATAAGGTTGGACCTACATTCAATAACCTGGGGATAAAAAATTATAGCCTATAACACAAGTGCTCTNCTGCCTCTCTGCCTCCTTGTGATCTCTCTCCCGCTGTGAAATAAATAAATAAAATCTTTAAAAAAAAAAAATTATAGCCTATAACACAAGTGCTCTGTTTCCTTGGACCCTTGGACTCAACCACATCTGTTGGGTGAGTTCTCTGACAAAGCTAAGTGAAGAGATGGCTTGTGGAAAAGTTCTAGAACTTTCCTGTTTGTTCGAAGTGCCGCACATGACATTTAGGTCTGAAAAGCTCATTTATTCATTTAGTTGCATGGTCAGTGCCTATGTAAGTGATAAGCAAGGCGAGGGAACCTGGAGTCCTATCCTGTTTATCTTATCTGCCTTTTTAGTGCTAAGCCTAAAAAAAAAAGCAGCAGTAGTGAAAGAGGTACCGCTGTTGGAAATGCTTTTTTGTTTCAGTCAATTTGCAGGAAAGGATAATGTGATTTCTTAATGTAAAGGGACAGATACCATTTATTGCAGCCATTAGCAAAAGAAGGGTATGTCTTATTGATTGCTATAGCTAAGAGTTGTGCTGATAAATACAAAGTTGACATTTATAAGGCATTATGCCCTGAGCTATCCAGACATTCACTATGAGAGACACAGGGAACCAAACCCAGGATTTCAGTAACAAGTGACTTTGTAAGGCTGCTCACCTGGCTTTTTGAAAGCCTTGATCCAAAAACACAGCAACCTTCTAAATAAAAGTATGGTGCAAGAAAGTGATCCAGTTTCATTCATTTGCATATCACTGTCCAGTTTTCCCAACACCATTTGTTGAAGAGACTGTCTTTTTTCCATTGGATATTCTCTGGAGCTTTGCTGAAGATTAATCGTATAGTTGTGGGTTCATTTTTGGGTTCTCTGTTCTGCTCTATTGATATATGTGTCTATATTTTTGTGTCAGTACCAGACTGTTTTGATGACTACAGCTTTGTAATAGATCCTAAAGTCCAGAATTATGAGGCCTCCAGCTCTGCTGTTCTTTTTCAAAGTTGTTTTGGCTATTCAGGGTCTTTTGTGGATCTGTAAAAATTTTAGGATTTTTGTTCTAGTTCTGTGAAAAACACTGTTGCTATTTTGATAGGGTTGCATTAAATATGTAGATTGCTTTGGGTAGTATAGACATTTCACAATATTTGTTTCTGTGATCCATGAGCATAGAATGTCTTTCTATTTCTTTGTGTCCTCTTCAACTCCTTTCATAAGTGTTTTATAGTTTTTAGAGTACAGTAGTTCTGCCTCTTTGGTTAGGTTTATTCCTAGTATCTTATTGTTTTGGGTGCAATTGTAAATGAGATTGCTTTCTTAATTTTCTTTCTGCTGCTTCATTTTTGGTGTGTAGAAATGCAACAGATTTCTGTATGTTGATTCTGTATCCTGCGACTTTACTGAATTTGTGTATCAGTTCTAGCAATTTTTTGGTGGAGTCTTTTGGGTTTTGGGTTTTCTATATAGAGTATCATCTGCAAAGAGTGAAAGTTTGAGTTCTATGCTGACTTGGATGCTTGTTGTTGTTGTCGCTGTCTGATTGCTGAGGCTCAGGGTTCCACTTTCTCACACCAGACACACAAATAAACTCAAAATGCATGGAAGACCTAAATGTGAGACGTGAGACCATCAAAATCCTAGAGGACAATGCAGGTAGTAACCTCTTTGACATCAGCCATAACAACTTTTTTCTGCATATGTCTCCTGAGGCAAGGGAAATCACCAAAAGCAAAAATAAAATATTGAGACTTCTGCATAAATAAAAAGCTTCTGCATAACAAGGGAAATAATCAACAGAACTAAAAGGCGAACTGCGGAATGGAAGAAGATATTTGTAAATGACATATCTGAGAAAGGGTTAGAATCCAAAATCTATAAAGAACTTATCAAACTCAAAAACAAATAATATAATTAAAAAATCAGAAGACATGAATAGACATTTTTGCAAAGAAGACCTACAGGTGGCTAACAGATACATGAAAAAATGCTCCTCATCACTGATCATCAGGGAAATATGAATCAAAACTATAATGAGATATCATCTCACACCTGTCAGAATGGCTAAAATCAACAACTCAAGAAACAACAGGGGTTGGTGAGGATGTAGAGAAAAGGGAACTCTTGCACTGTTGGTGGGAATGCAAACTGGTGCAACCACTCTGGAAAACCGTATGGAGTTTCCTCAGAAAGTTAAAAATAGAGCTACCCTACAACCCAGCAATTGCGCTACTAGGTATTTACCCAATGAATACAAAAATACTAATTTGAAGGGATACCTACCTGCACCCTGATATTTATAGCAGCATTATCTACAATAGCCAAATTATGCAAACAGCTCAAGTGTCCCTTGACTGATGAATGGATAAAGAAGATGTGATACACACACACACACACACACACACACACACACATGATATATATATGATGTATATACACACACATATATGCATATAGTGTGTTTGGGTGTGTGTATAATGGAATATTACTCAGCATAAAAAAATGAAATCTTGTCATTTGCAATGATGTGGATGGAGCTAGAATGTATTACGCTAAGTGAAAAAAGTCAAATACCATATGATTTCATTCATATGTGGAATTTAAGAAACAAAACAAATGAGCAAAGGGCAAAAAGAAGAGAGAGGTATGAAAACCAAGAAACAGACTCAACTAGAGAGAACAAATTGATGGTGAGCAGAGGGGAGGTGGGTGGGGGATGGGTGAAATAGGTGATGGGGATTAAGGAGAGAATGTGTTGTAATGAGCACTGGGCGTTGTATGGAACTGTTGAATCACTATATTCTATACCTGAAACGAATATCACACTGGATTAACTAAGTGGAATCTAAGTAAAAACTTTAAAAAAATGTATATAAATGCACTAAGAGCAGGCTTGAGGGAGTCAAGTGGGCTGGGGAGGGATTCATCCCATCAGGGTCCCAAAAGTCCCATGAAAGCCAACACCCTACCTGTGTTGATTCCCCAGAGACACCCCAAATCACAGGCTTAGAAATACCAGAGAGACTTGATTCTAAGTCATACACGTGTGATCTATGGCAAATCACATAATCTCTCTGAATCTCAACTTCTTGTCCATAGATCAATGGATCATTGTGAGTAATAGCTTAAAGTACACAAAGTTACTTACTTAGCACAGTGCAAGCTAAAGGTGAGGCCTTCCCTTTCCCTTCTTCAATTTCACTTCCCTTCCATTTCTTTCTCTGCTTTAGACCTGCAGGGCAACATGAAGACTGTTCTTTTGCTTGTAGATACATTCGTTTGCTCAGTATTTTTTAAAAGATTTTATTTGTTTGTTTGTTTGAGAGTGAGAGAGAGTGTGTGAGCAGAAGCCAGGGAAGGGGCAGAGGGAGAGGGACAAGCAGACTCTGCACTAAGTGCAGAGCCTGATGTAAGGCTCGAACCCAGGACCCTGAGGTCTCGACCTGAGCAGAAACCAAGAGTCAGATATTCAACCAACTGAGCTACCCACGTGACCCCATTTGCTCAACATTTTATCAGTTGTTGGGCTTCTGATTTTTCACAATTGAGAAAGAACCATGAATAATACAAGTAAAGGACATGTCAGAGGTGGGCATTCCTATATTCATTCTTTCTGCAGATACTTGCTGTATGTGACTGTGGCAAGAGCAGAGCCAGACTTGTCCCCAGTCTAGGTAGGGTGGAATTGGGGGATGGGAAAGTGTTGAGGCATGGTGGGACACCAGAATCACTTCCAAATAAGAGGTAGTGCTTGAATTGAATCTTGTAGGGGAGAGTGGGTTAGAAAGAGTGGCGTGGGGAGGGAAGAAGGCCCAGTAAATGCAACACATTTCAGTTGCCTACTCTCAAACATGAGCAGCCAGAAAATGGCACTCTCTCAGGAAAGCACCTAACATGAAATCAGACATTAAACCCCAAACTGAAAAAAAAAAGAAGATCGTACTTTGAGGAAATAAAAGTGTAAGAACTCTTCTAAAGAAATCATTATTAATAACTTTATTGAAATTAGGGAGGATATAGGGGCACCTGGGTGGCTCAGTCAGTTGAGCGGGTACCTTCAGCTTGGGTCATGATCTCAGGGTCCTGGGATGGAGTCGCACATGCTCAGCAGGGGAACCTGCTTCTTCCTCTCCCTCAGCCCCTCCTCCTTCTTGTACTCTGTCTCTCTCTCAAATAAATAAATAAAATCTTTAAAAAAATATTAGGGAAGATATACCCATGAAACAAGAACAGAATGCTATAAAAAATTAAAGAACAAACAAACAGAAAGCTTTAGGAAATAAAAATGTTTAATGCAAGATCAAGGTAGTTGAGTTGTAGAGGGAAAACTAAGGAAATAAAGTAATCTGACTTTTAAGATGGACAAAGCTGAAGCTTATTACTATGTTATAGATTTTTTTTCTTCATAAAAGTCTACACACTAGAATTATTTCTAATACCCCAAAGAACTGACTGTGAGAGAGCTGATGGTCCCCCAAGGATGAAGGAGTGCTGAGGAGAAGTAAAAGATTTTATTTCTATTTCTCAGTTTATAGACGAAAATTGCTGTCTCCTCCCATCCTGTGAGTTCTTGGTCACAAAATCAT
This sequence comes from Ailurus styani, assembly GCA_002007465.1. NCBI lineage: Eukaryota > Metazoa > Chordata > Mammalia > Carnivora > Ailuridae > Ailurus > Ailurus styani. The sequence continues at coordinate 2,297,492 of LNAC01000139.1, read as the reverse complement.
GTGGCAAAAGGTGGAGGGACTCTGTGTGTCATCTGTTAAAGAATAATTTTTACACAAGGAAAAAATAATGCCACTCATACAGATATAAAATAAACATGTGAAAAGCATTTTTTTTCCTAATACTGAGGGAACCAGCCAGATACTATAATTATCAAAGAACTCAAAGTACCACATACTTTGTAGTCAGAAAAGGAAAGCTGAAACAACTTTGAAGGACAAAACTCAGAAAGTGAATTTTATTCGTCTTACTTTTTAATACCCGAGTCTGAAAAGAAGCTAGGGAGTGTGTTAAAATTCTTAGTAATATTTGCTCAGTTTTGAGCTTGTTTTATTTGCTTTTTTGTTTACTGATTCATGCCTTTGCCTACAACATGAAGGGTTATTCTTTAAGGGTAATCTGCCAAGAGAGCAAAAATTCTGTGCCTTAGAAAAATGTTCCATGCTCCATGTTGATTTTATTATATCCTTTATTATTTAAGCTCCTCCCTCCAAAGATTCCTCGCTTATGATAGAGCATGGTTCTTTTTAATCATGTTACTTTCTGTGTTTATTTTTAAATGCTTTGTTGTCACTTTGACTAAATAGGTAACCAAGTGCTCTATCACAAGCACCCACCAGCTCATCTTAACTGAATATCCAAAGCTTCTCTGATAACTTTTTTGACTTCTGTGCATCCCAGAAAGTGGGCTATCCCTTGACAAAGTTGGTAATTAGGTGAATTCTTCTTCAGCTCCTTCCTTTTACATTCTAATTTCTATTTTTTTCTGGTTCCACACAACTTCTTTCAAGGACCCAACACCAAGAAATGCACTTCCAACTGCCCAAGGTATTGCCTTAGCCAAGCAAAACTGATGAAAACCGATGCTGAATATTTTTCTTTCTCCTAACTCCTCTAGCAAAACCCACCTGCCTTGTGCTTCCCGCCCTAGAATTCCTGTTATCTCTTAATCTGATGATCTCTTCCATGGTAAGGAATTAATAATGTCCTTTCCTAGATATCATTTGCATTTTAGCAGAAAAAAAACTAAGATGTATTTAAATAGTGTATTTAAAAAGTAGATGTATTTAAATATTTGCTCTATCTACATTAGGAGACATAATCCATTCCTAGATGCAAGAAGGTTACATTCTATTAAATTAAGTCAATATGGTAAATGCTATAGTAAAGTTGTATATAAAAAGTCCCAGAAGGCCACACCTTTATGTTCAAATGATTTTTAAGAAGGGTGTCAAGATGACTGAACAGGAAAAAGAATAGTCTTTGCAACAAATGGTACTGGGACAACTGAATATTTACATGTTAAAAAAAAAAAACAACAAAGTTGGGCCTCTCTCACACACCATATGCAGAAATTAACTGAAAATGTACCAAAGATCTAAATGTAAGTATAAACTGGAAAACTCCAAAGAAAATATTAAAATAAGCCTTCATTACCTGGGTTAAGCAATGGTTTCCTAGATACAATACCTCAAGCCCAAGCAACCAAATTAAAAATAAATAAATCGATGTTCATCAAAATTATGAAAAACTTTTGTGCTTCAAAGGACACCATCAAGAAAGTGAAAAGACAACACACAGAATGGAAGCAAATTCTTACAAATCAAATATATGATAAGAGGCTAATATCCAGACTATGTAAAGGACTCTAGAACAGAAATTTTCCTAAGAAGACATACAAAGGCTAATAAGCGTACAAAAAGATGTTCAACTTCCTTAATCATTGGAGAAATGCAAATCAAAATCACACGGAGATACTTCATCATGCAAATTAGGGTGGTATAATTAAAAGGACAGACAATAACAACTATTGAGAAGGATGTAGAAAAATTGAAAACTTCACACACCGCTGGTGAGAATGTAAAATGGTACAGGCACTTTGAAAAACACTTTGGTAGTTCCTCAAAATCCTAAACATAGAGTTACTACAGGACCCTGACATTCCACTCCTAGGTATATACCCAATAGAAGTGAAAACACGTCCAGACAAAAACTTGTACATGAATGTTCATACCAGCATTGTTCATAATAGCCAAAAAATGGAAACAACCCACACGTCTATCAATTGGTGAATGGATAAACAAAATGTCACATATCTTTATAGTGGAATATTATTTGGCCATAAAAAGGAAGGACAGACTGATACCTGCTGCAACATGAATAAACCATAAAAACATTAAACCAAGTGAAAGAAGTCAGTCACAAAAGTAGAGTGTATGATTCTGTTTATGTGAAATATCCAGAATAGGTAAAACCATGGAGAAAGAAAGTAGATGAGTGGTTTGCCACTCTCAGGGGCTGAGAGGAGTGAGGGAGTGACCACTAATGGATACAGGGTTTCTTTTAGGGGTGATGAAATGTTCAGGAATCAGATTGTGGTGATGGTTGCATAACTCAGAGTATTTTAGAAGCCACGGAACTGTATGCTTTACATTAGTGAGTTTTATAGTTTGTGAAATATATCTCCATATATCTGTTTATGAAAAAGTCCTGGAAATATTGAGTAAATTTGAAGAAAAGGGAAATCTTTATGAAGACAATGAATTTGACCTATGGATTAAAGGCAGAGGAGTAGTTTTCTGCATAAAGTAAAAGAACTTTTCAGCCAAAGAGAAAAGCAAGGGATTGTGAACTACATGGTGTAGTTGACCCTTGAACAACACTGGTTTGAACTGTCTGGGTCTTCTTATACCTGGAGTTTTCCAAAAAGTACAGTTCAGAACTGTAAGTGTACTTCTCTTCCTTGTGATTTTCTTTTTTTTTTTTTAAGATTTATTTATTTATTTGACAGAGAGAGATCACAAGTAGGCAGAGAGGCAGGCAGAGAGAGAGAAGGAAGCAGTCCTCGATCCCAGGACCCTGAGATCATGACCTGAGCTGAAGGCAGAGGCTTTAACCCACTGAGCCACCCAGGCGCCCTTCCTTATTATTTTCTTAAAAACATTTTCTTTTGTCTACCTTTATTGTAAGAAGACATTATATAATACATATAACTTAAATAAAATGTGTTTATTGATTCTGTTATCCATAAGGTTTCAGCAGGCTATTAGTTAAGTTTTGGGTGAGTCAAAAGTTATTCATGGATTTTCAATAGCACAGGGGTCAGCACCCCAACCCCCACCATGTTCTTCAAGGGTCAACTATGTTCAGATAATGTGTGACTGAATCATACCTAGAGAAAGGTTTGTGGGAAATAAGAATAGAAAGGGCGGGGGGATTTGTCTGGGTGGCTCAGTTGGTTAAGCCTCCAACTCCAACTGAGTTTAGGCTCAGGTTGTGATCTCAAGGTCATGAGATTGAGTCCTGTGTCTGGCTCTGTGCTCAGTGGGGAGTCTGCTTGAGATTCTTTCCTCCTCTCTCTCTCTCTCTCTCTCTCTCTCTCTCTCTCTCTCTCTCTTTATCTCAGATAAATAAGTAAATAAAAAAAAAAAGTAAGAATGGAAAGGAGGGCCTGGATTAGCCAGTCTCATCATGAAAGAGAAGGAGTGACCAAAAAGGGATAACTAAAGAGAATGTGATGAAGAGATTGACCATAGAGGTGTGGACAGAGGTAAAAGAATCCAAAAGGGATGATAAAGTTCACCTCAGACCAACAACAGCAGGATGTTGTTACAGTCCCTAAGCCTAAGGGGCCAATGGAAGGGGAAATGACCAGAAGTTAGTGAGAGTCGTAACTATAGGAAAGAATCAAATTGATTTGGACGTTAGGTAGAGGAAGGCAGCCACTGCCAAACCTTAAAGGAAGAAGCCCAAGGGTAGGGCAGGGGATGGAATACCACAATTGCTGTCTTTCCCACCCTCCTCTCTCCTGTCAGCTGATCCACAAGGCAGAGCACAGAACCTGTTGATACAGTCCATACAGGTCAGCCTCCTGGGGTGGAGAGACCCACCAAGTGTGAAGAGTGAGTCTGGAGAGGAAGCAGCTCAGGGCCAGATCATAAAAGACTTGTGTGCCTTGCCAAGCGGTCTGGACTTTGTCCTACAGACAGGAGGAAACCATAAAAAGGGTTTAGGTAGGGAATGATTGCAACGTGATAGTTTAGATGGGGACAGCCTAAAACTGGTTCTCAAAGTATGGTACCCAGACCAGCAGCATCCGCATCACCTGGGAACTTGTCAGAAATGCAAATTCTTGGGGCCCCTCACTAAATTATGGGAGTGGGACCCAGCAGTCTGTATTTTAACAAGCATCTTCAGGTGTGGTTCTGGGGTGTGCCAACGTTGGAGAACTATGGGCCTAGAACATTATTCTTGAGTCACATGCTCAGCAGAATTACTGGAAAATATATGTGTGTAGTAGATATGCCTAGAAATAGTCTAGGGGTATACTTCAAAATATTAATAATTCTTATCTCTAGGTGGTAAAATTACTTTATTCTTTTATTTGTATTTTACGAATTTTCGTAATGCACAAGCATTTTGACATAAGAAATATGTTACTTAAAAGGGAAGGCAGTGCTTGCCTCAGGAGCATATACTAAACTTGGAACAATACAAGAAGATTAGCATGGCCCTTGCACAGGGAGGACATGCATATTCGTCAAATGTTCCATATTCTAAAAAAATAATTAAAGTAAAAGAGAAGGCAGAAAATATAATGGAAGTATGTTAGTACCTAAAGACTTAAAATTTTAAAAATATGTGTATATAACTAAATTACCATAAACAAAGTCAAAAGAGATGTCAAGCTGAGAAAAATTTATAAATTAAATGATAGTGGGTTAATAAGAAGAATATCCCAATATAAAAGTTGGTGAAAGTCATAAACCATGTTCTAAAAAAGAATATGAATAAGAATGAGTTTTTAAAAATGTGGATATGAATTTTTAAAAATAATTAATGTTGCCAATAATCAAAGAAATGAAAAATTAAAGCAAAAAGGCACACACATTTTTTGCTTATCTGACTGGCACAGATTGAGTAATCCAGACTTTTGTGAGAGTGTGGAAAATGAGTATTTTATCATGGTTTCAATAAGAATATAAATAGTTACACAATTTTTAAATGGAAATTTCAAAATATTTTCTGAAAGCCTTGAAATACAGTTTTTGATCAGATAGGAATTTTTCCTGAGAATATCAGATAATTGTCCATAAGTGTATGTTTACTTGATAAACATCGAAAAGATGCTTAATTGCACTCCTAATCTGAGAAACTGGATTGAAAACAATAAGCTATATTTCATCCATGACACTGTCAAATTTCACCAAAGTCAAGCATTGTCAAGTTTCTGAAAATACAGATATGTGTTGTTGATAGGAAGATAACTAGGTATATCCACTTTGGAAGACAAATTTGACACTAAAAAAAAATACTATGCTTACTCCAACCCAAAGACTCTACCTTTGGTGTCTAACCTAGAGAAAAAGATACACATCTACAAAGAGAGAGCACATGCATGTTCACCTACTATTTGTAATAGAACCCCCCCCAAAAAGAGGAGGAGCAGCTTAAATTTCCATACATTAGGAACAGATAAATAAGAGATAGTAACATTGTAATATGAAGGCATGAGTTAGATTGCTCTAGAACTACATAGGAACAGATTATCAAAAAGATTTCTGAATGAAAAAGCAAACTTTTGAATGATATATGCAGAACAATACTGTTTGTGTAAAAAAACATAAGACTTTAAGAAACCTTTTTGATACATATATGATGTATGTATATTATGTATAAAAATGGATTACAGTGTACACCAAGCTTATAGTCATTTCTTCTGCAGAGAAAGGAGAGGACCAATTTAGAAGACAGTCACCAAAGGGAGTTTTCATTTTACCTGAAACAGTCTCATCTCTCTTTTTTTTAAAAGAAGAATATTTGTATGCTTTAAAAATATTGTTTGTGTAAAAAAACATAAGACTTTAAGAAACCTTTTTGATACATATATGATGTATGTATATTATGTATAAAAATGGATTACAGTGTACACCAAGCTTATAGTTATTTCTTCTGCAGAGAAAGGAGAGGACCAATTTAGAAGACAGTCACCAAAGGGAGTTTTCATTTTACCTGAAACAATCTCATCTCTCTTTTTAAAAGAAGAACATTTGTATGCTTTAAAAATATTTATATACATAGAAAAGCTGGGAAATAATGTATTGAAACGTCAATAGTAATTAATTTTGGGTAGTGGGAAATGGGTATTAGTTTCTGCTTTCGATGTTTTATTTATTAAAAATTCAAGCTCTTCCCAAAAAGAGATGTATGTAAAGAATCTTTACCATAGCTTTGTTGAAGAAGAAGAGGAAGGGGGATAAAGAGGATGGGGACGAGGGGGAGGAGGAAAAGAAAGAAGAAAGAAGGAGGGAAGGAGAGAGGAAGGGAGGAAGGAAGGGAGGGAGGGAGGGAAGGAAAAAAAAAAGACAAAAATCTGAAAGGCTCTATAGTATATGATTCTGGCTGCTAGGGGTTAGGGTAAGGAGGGACGGAGGAGGCCAGAGGATTTTTAGGACAGTGAAAACAAGTTGTGTGATATTTTAATAGTGGATATGTCATGTTATATGTGTTCAGACCCACAGCACGGATGCCACCAAGTGTGAATTCAAATGTTAACTTGGGACTTTGGGTGATAATGATGTGTCAGTGTAGGTTCAGCAACCGTAACAAATGTACGGCTCTGGTGAAGGGTGTGGAGGACGGGGAGGCTGTGCCTGGGTGGGGGCAGGGGGTACATGGGGTATCTCTGTACCTGCTTCTCGGTTTTGCCGCGAACCTAAAACTACCCTAAAAAAATAAAGTCTATTGAAAAGACAACAACAACTTAAAAGTTCCAACGTAGAGGGTTGATAAAAATATGGTAGAAGAAAGGTATGGTATACCTTTCATTTGGTAGAAGAAACTATCATTAAAAACAATGATAATATGAAGACATTTTTAAGCTTACAGGGAAGTATAAGATTAAAGTTTTTAAAAAGGCAGGTGCAGGGCGCCTGGGTGGCTCAGTGGGTTAAAGCCGCTGCCTTCGGCTCAGGTCATGATCTCAGGGTCCTGGGATCGAGGCCCACATCGGGCTCTCTGCTCAGCGGGGAGCCTGCTTCCTCCTCTCTCTGCCTGCCTCTCTGTCTACTTGTAATCTCTCTCTCTGTGTCAAATGAATAAATAAAATCTTTAAAAAAAAAAAAAGGCAGGTGCAGGGACACCTGGGTGGCTTGTCGATTAAGTGTTGGCTCAGGTCATGATCCTGGGGTCCTGGGATGAGTCCTGCATCCCATCAGTTTCCTTGCTGGGCGGGGAGCCTGCTTCTCCCTCTGTCAAAACATCGAAAGCAGAAACTAAACCGCTTGTGCGCTCACGTGCTCGCTCTTGCTCTCTCTCTCTCTCTCTCTGCGATGAATAAATTAATAAAATCTTCAAAAAGAAAAGGCAGGTGCAAACAGAATTAATGTTAGGAATCCATTTTGTGAAAAGAAACAAACATTTCTGAAAGATGGATCTATGGTGAAGTGTCTTAAGAGTTTATCTGTCTTTGCTCACTTCTAACTTACCTGAAGAGAGCCTTGTTAATTAAAATATAAAGCTGTTGAAAGGAAAAAAATCTAGTAAGGATAGCGAAGAAAGATAAGTCAACGGCACACCTAGTATTGTCCTAGGTGATATTTGATTTTTATTTGGCTTCTATACTTCCCTTTTGTTATCTTAAAACACACACCCACCCACACACCCACCACTGTCCAGCAGTTCCTTTTCCCAAAAAGACACTCAGAATTTCATGCTGCCATGGAACCCCTCTGATGGGCAAAAAAGGATTTGAAACATAATTTCAAATGAAAATGCAAGTGATTTATTGCGTTACCTCCTAATGTGGGACAGCTGCGGACACAGCAATGCATTCCACGTATAGGAACCTGAGTTCCAGTAGCCACCGGAATTTCTAAACCATAGAAAGCCAAGCCACGTGACTCAGAATCACCTGGAGGGCCTCTTGAAAAGCAAAGTTCCACACAAGGCCTGACTCTTGGGACAGGCCCCAGCACCAGCAGAAATAAACATTCTGGAAGACTTCCTATGCACTCTCAAACTCAAAAACCTTTCCCAGAGACTAATCACCAAATCATTGGGATTTTCCAGAAACCTGGATTCTTCATTAAAGGGCCAGTCCTAACAGTTGTGGTGAGGCTAGCACACAGTAGCGTCTTTGAGTTTGCTTTGAAGAGTCCCAACACTAGAGAGGTAGAAGCTATTGTTATCAGTTACACTCCCTCGGAGGCAGAGCCTTGGCATTTCACAGACGACCAGAGACAGAAGGAAATGCTTTCAGAATGAATTATCTCTAGGTAGCCCCCCATAGGAGAGACAGCGTGGATCAGAGGATTCCTCTCAATCCAAAGCACCGACGAATGGTGCGGGGAACCAAGGCCAGGCCTATCACATAGGTGATGAGCATGGAAGGACATAAATCAAACTTCCCAGAATGCAGGGAATTCTTTTGATGCATCACAAAGAAAGTCTGCTTTTGACAAAGGAGCGTCTTCAGTCCCTAAGTACTTCAGAATGATAACAAACCTTGCTAAATATTCCTTAGAAAACACTAGAAATGATTTGCCCTCTCCGTTTCCTGCCTCCAACCAATTTCTAACTATAGGATGTAGAGACAGAACCGGAAAGCAAAACATCTCCTCTCCAGTAAATGTGAGGTTTAGCACACGTGGAGCACCCTCCAGAGTGGAATGTTCTGGATCTCCACTGTTCCCTATGTAACCACTGGCCATGTGTGGCTCTTGAGCACTTGCAATGTGGCTAGTATGAATTGAGATGTGCTGTAAGTGTAAAATACACAGATTTTGAAGACAGTGTAAAAAAATGTAAATTACTTAATTTTTATTTAATGACATGTTGAAAAGATATTTGGTTAAGCAAAATACATTATTAAAATTGCTCTCTCCTGTTTCTTTGTACTTTTTTTTTTAATGTGGCTACTAGGACACCTTAAAGTATATATGTATATATGTGATCTGTGTTTCTGTCAGACAGCAGTGCCTGAGAACGAAAAAGTAAACAGGTGCTGCCTAGCAAAAAATGTCAGTGGGAGGTGGGCACTCCATTGCTTTTCAACATATCCCAAACAGAAGCACAGCTTCCATTTCAAAAACATCTTTCTCTGAACTTATCTCAAATTGCTGAGATTTCTCTCCTTTCCTTTGGTGACATTCCTTGTGGTGAAATGAGAGATGCACTCTTACTTTCACTTTTTTCATCTCTCAGTTTGCATGGCTCTTCACCCACCATGAATGCAAGATAAAGATTTGACCCACAGTGATCACCATCTGTGCAAACTCCCTTCTGTTGTTCACACCTGATGGGTGTTCATCAAATTTGTGGATGTTCATTAGGGTTCAGGTTTATAGATGAACAACCATAGCTAATTGATGAGCATTTATTGCTAATGAGTAAAGGCGGACTGAGAGATGATAATGGAGTTCTAGTTAACTCTGAACAATAGATCAAAAGGCAATTCAAGCAGCAGAAGACACCTGTTTTGTGCAAAACATAGTGGAGTAAGTATAAGTTTAACCAGGAAAAAAAGAAGCAATGAGATTAGAATTGTACATAGAGTATACATTCAGTAACCACAGCAAGAAAACTTTGGCCTGAGAATGGAATAGCTGGGTAGAAGGAATTTTAGACATGAAGTTTAGGTTTTAGAGCTGATTAACACATGTCTCCTAAGCTGGGCAAAGCTAGAGTCTGTTGCAGCAATTTGTGTTTAATTACACGTTGAGGTCTTCTTATGAAATGATAAATAGCTTGTGCAAGTGTACATATATCTACTCCACCACACGTGTGTGCACACTCACACACACACATATTTGCTCACACACTGCACCTCACACTATCCCCCTTCTACGGCTAAAAGCTCCACACTTTCCAAAAAACCCCTCATGGGAAACGAGAAGCTTTTCAAATATGAATCTGAAAAAATTTAGAGGATTATGATGTTTAATCTTAAAACATTTGTTCTTCTGCGGCTGCTTGTACCAGTGGGCAATTACCAAAACAAGGATTAACTAAAATCCGACTTTCGCCAGTTCAGGAAAAGCTGTGGGTCGAAGGGAGGAGTCTGTGAAAATCACAAACACATTTTAAAGGATTAAGCAACTGATTTGCAGTGTTTCTGTAAAACCTGCCCTATTCCCTCCTATTCCAGTACTCTCCCCCGCACTCCCCCAGTGCTTACTCTGCCTTAGTTTTTGTATTGTTTGTTTTTAAATGTTGCGACCTAGGGCCAACTAGAGATAACCTGTATTTGCAAGATTCATTTCTAAAAATTAAAATGATTCTAGAAAATTAGGAGCTATCAGCCATTCACACGTTTGTGTGAACTTGTTCAATGACACCTAAGACCATCTGTGTTAGAAAAATAGATGGAGGGGCTCTGACTGAGGGGAGGAGAGGGCAAGTAATCTGCGGGACTTGGAGCACTTCTGGGGAATTCAGACAGACCTTGGAAGGTACCAAGGTGGAGAATACCAAGCGCCACGAGGAAATGCAAGCCGGGTGAGAAGGGAGGGAGAGGGGCCCAAAGCAAGGTGAGGAAATGGATGAGGACACACCTCACCTGGTTCAGATTCTCCTAGGGCACCATCCATTGGCTCAGGAGAAGGAAAAGGAATACTCTTTCCTCTCTTCTGCCTTCTGTATTCCTGCAGCCTGTCCCCTTTCCCCACCATTCAGACTTCAGGCTAGCATGAGTAATGCTGTGACTAGCTCTGTTCTGTGGTGTGTTCGCTTTTTTGGTCTAGCCTGGGAACCTGATCACCATTTAAAACATTAATTTTTTTTTTTAAGTAAAAACAAGTATTCTCAGTTGCAAGCAGGTGAAATAGGCGCAAAATGGACTTTGGGGACAACATAATTCTTAAAATATAAGCTACCCATACAAACAATTTGGATAATAGCCTCATGCTTGTAATAAAGTCATCTTTATCCTCTTGAGATGATTAATCTATGATCCCTTAATAAAAAAGTAATTTTTAATGAAAAAAATTCATTTCATAAAAAACCACATTATCTTTTTAAGATCATTTTTATCATTATTCTGCAGACTGCTGAAAATGGTTTTAAGAATGGCGCGTGGGGCCCTGTTCTAAGCTGCTGCTCAGTACTAGTGCGGTTTTTCCAGAATTCTCCCTGCATTCCATCTGGTACCTACAACGCCAGGCTGACTTCCTCTCTTCCCGGTTCAAAACCACTCCCCGCCGCTAAGCCTATCACCATGTTTCTCTTTTCTGTTTGAGGGAAAATGCTCGGTTCCCTGCACCCAGTAAGGAGCTGGTCTTTTCTCAGCTCAGGATCTGATGCCACACTTCTGCCCAAGTTGAGTAATATGTACTTCATTTCCGGACCTCCATAGCAAAATGAAGCCACGAGAGAAAAATACAGAGCGTTGCGTTGCGTCGCATTTTGAGGAGGGTTGTTCTCTTTTATTACAAATGCAGGCAATAGAGGGGGGTGAATAAATGGCTAACAACTGGATTTGCAGGGGCAGCTCTAATTTGTAGCATTTGCAGATTTCTATGATGTAACTCTTCCCTTTTAGCTACCAGTGTGCTGCCCGGACTGACCTGACTAGGGCCCAGTTGGGTTAGGGATGTACACCCATAAACCATGACGTGGTATTGGCACCATTCAGATTCAGGCGGAATCTCATGATCATAGATAACAGCAAAATGCAGTAACAAAACATGTGAAGAGTTTTGAGTATTTATCACCTTTGTTTTTAATATAATTTCTTTACCTCAAAGTTTATATGCTTAAGTTTTTAATATTAACTGTATTTAACAACTGGCTCACAGGGGTGGCTCAGTGGGTTAGGCATCAGACTCTTAATCTCAGTTCAGGTCATGATTTCAGGATCGTGAGATCTAGCCTTGGGTCAGATTCCAGGCTCAGATTCTGCTTGAGATTCTCTCCACACCCCCTGACTTTGTGTGTTCTCTCTCTCTCTCTCAAAAAGCAAACAAAACAAAACCAACTGGCTCGCTAAATTCCTGCAAACTAACAGTGGGTTTTTGTGGGGCAGTGCCGTGGGGCTTGGGCGTACCAGTGGTGTAGATCTACCTTGAGCAGGGGACTCTCACCTATACGTTTCAAGTAGGGTTATGTGTCGTGAGAAGTCTTCCCAAGATGATGGCTGAAGGGATCCACCACTAGAGTTTTAGGGATACAGTCAAACATGTTTAAAATCATATATTCATCTGAGACATCTGGGTTTTCTTCGGAGGTTCCCATCCTAGTGTTGACCTTACTCAAAGCTCTTCAACTTGCAAATTCTAGTGGGCTGGTAGCCAGAGCTGGCATGGCTTCCAGCTTCGTTCCCTTTCCCGTGTAAGTCAAGAGGGGGACGACCCTGTTATTCAGAACCACTGTTACACGTGATTGAAAAGTAATGGGGTTATATTTTACTTGCTTTAACTATGTTTAGATTTAAATAAGTATAATTTCCTAAAACAATAACATAAATCCCAGAGAAGAAAACCTGTCACTTGCAAGAAAGCGAAGCCAGAATAAAGTATTTCAATATCTCCTTTTCCACTTTAGCTGGATGGTTAGTCTTCTGACAACCCAAAATATTATTTTAGGAGCTTGAGACACAGGGAGAGGGCATAGACAACCCAAGAGAAAAGGTTACAATCACAGTTTGGTGAAGAGAAAACACTCTCACAAAGATAATACGCCATGACATATTGTATTGAAGTGTGGCTTTCCATGAGAAATTCCACATCACAAGGTTCTCACGTAATACAGGAATAAAGTCACCCCTAATCTCCAAATCCAGTGTCTAAGTGCTAGCATAACCTGCTGGGAAACAAGGCTCTTACATAAATCCTACATGCTGTAATATTTCAGCTGCAAAGGAGATTTTCCTGCCAGGATCATTCCCAACCAGGAAAGTTACAGAAAAAGTAAGTAGAATTCTCTCCCTCCACAGAACACCCAGCCCAACTTCTAGGTGTAGATAAGGTTTTGCCACATGGAGACTGACCATTTTGGGGTTAAAGAACCCATGCAGAGATTGGATGTTTAAAGAGAAAAAGAAAATGAAAATTATGTGACACACTCAGTAGGGGATATTTTGAGAGCTAACTTGTGATGGTTTATCTAAAGTGCATGGCCAGGGAATTTTTACCAATGGAAGGTCAGTAGAGTCTTCACATGAGAATTCCTGACCCGGAGTGACAGAACCGACCTGGAGGCAAGACTTCAGCCTCAGAAGCCAGAAACAGTCAGCATTAAGACGTCCATGCAATGCAGGAAGTACTTGGCATTTTCTGTTTGTTATTCTTGATAAGTTTCAGGTTGCTATCTTCAGGTTTTAGATCCTATCTTTATTTCCTAATCAGACATTCAACTGCTTTAAATTTATGTGACTATTACATGCCGGTGTGTAACACTGCGGAGATCAACACAGCCCATTTTGTCTTGTTTGGGTTCACCTTGTATCCTGGGTTGAATTTTGTCCCACCCCCACCACACCCCCAAATTCTTAAGCCGAAATCCTAACCCCCAGTACCTCAGGGTGTGACCTTATTTGGAAATAGGGACTTTACAGAGATAATCAAGCTACAGAGAGGTCACTAAGGTGGACCCGATATGACTGGAGTCTTTATAAAGAGGGAAAATTTGGACACAGAAACAGACACACATGGAGGGAAGACTATGTGAAGAGACATAGGGAATGAATGGCCAACTGTAAGCCAAGGAGAGAGGCCTGGAACAGATCTTCCCTCACAGCCCTTAGAAGGAACCAAGCCTGCCCATACCTTGATTTTGGATTTCTCGCCTCCAGAACTGTGACATAATAAATTTTTGTTATTTAAGCCACCCAGCCTGTGGTACTTTATTATGCATCTCTAGCAAATGAACACACCTAGCATATCCTAGAGAGTCAGATAACTATGGACAACAGAAGGTGCTTCCTTTTCCCTCAGACATTCATTCCTATCTGAAATGATAGGAACTGTCATTATTAGAATTCATCTCTACCAGTTTAAGTTCCTTTCAGGATGTGATTCAGTTCTCTCAGCAAACACCAGACCTGGGCTAAACATCAATCATAACATCTACACATAATAAAAACAAGTATCTGGGAATTTGGCAATACATAGCAAAAGCATGAAAAGCCTTTATGTCTTCCTGTGTTGTATTTCTACTTCTAAAGACATACTCATGGATGGGCCCAAAAATTGAAGTAGGAGGCACTTTAGAGCTATTTTTAATACCAAGAATTTGAAGTGACTTATTGCACAATAGATGATTGATTAAATACAGGATGGTTATCTTGACATAATAAGACACGATGTGGCCATTAAAACACAGACGTTAAAAAAAAATATACTGACATAGAAAATTCCCAAGATATATTTTCAAATAAAATAAGCCAATTATAAAATAAAATGATCCCAGGTTTGAAAGAGGAGGGCAGGGGAAGAAACGTTAATGCTCCTCTCTGGTTTGTAGATATGTGGGTGATTTTATTGCCTTAAGTAGCAGTATTTTCTAAATTCTCTACAAAAAACCATGAATTCGGGCGCCTGGGTGGCTCAGTGGGTTAAAGCCGCTGCCTTCGGCTCAGGTCATGATCCCAGGGTCCTGGGATCGAGGCCCGCATCGGGCTCTCTGCTCAGCAGGGAGCCTGCTTCCTCCTCTCTCCTCTCTCTCTGCCTGCCTCTCTGCCAACTTGTAATCTCTCTCTCTGTGTCAAATAAATAAATAAAATCTTTAAAAAAAAAAAAAAAAAAACATGAATTCCTCCTATAATTAGAAAAAAACCCCTTGGATATAAGAGTTCATAAAATGGTTCTTATGGGCATGATCTTGAGATAACTTGGCCTAGTTTTAAATTTATATTACTATTTCATTTTCAAGCAATGCACATACATAAACGCACACAGATCATAAATGTATAGCATGATGAATTTTCAAAGTGAAATACCCATGTAACCAGCTCTCAGACAAAAAAAACTGAGCAATACTAGCACCCTAGAGCTCTCCTTCGGGCTCCCTCCTGTAACTGTCTTCTAATGGTAACTATTCTTCTATCTTATAACACCATTATTATTTTTACTTGTTTTTTAGCTTTATGTAAATAGATACAATATATATTCTTTTGCTTAATGTTGCTTTTGTGGAAACTCATCCATATTTTTACGAGTAGACATGCCTCATTCATTCTCATTGCCAGATAGCAGGAGTTACCAAATTATGGCTCACAGGCCAGCTGCTGATTTTGTAAATAAAGTTTTATTTCTTTACATCTTGGCTGCTTTCATGCTACAATGGCAGAGTTGAGTAGGCTCATAACAGAGCTCATATGGCTCACAAGACCTTACTATCAAGCCCATTACAGAAAAAATTTGCCAACTTCTGCCATGTAGTATTATGTGCTTATGTTACAATCTATCTATCCATTCTACTCTGCATAAACAACTGTGCTGTTTCTAGTTTGGGGCTATGATGGAGTTGCCAGATTCAGCAAGTAAAAATATAGACTTCCCAGTTAAATTTGAATTTCAGACAAACCAACACTATTTTGAGTATATCTCAAATATGGCCTGGCTACCCTGGGCTATAGCTATTAACATTCAGATATGTGCCTTTGTGTAAACATGTATACACAGTTCTGTTGGGTATATTCCTAGGTGGGGATTGCTGAGCTACAACCTATGTGTATGTTCACATTCAGCAGACACTGATAAAGAGTTTACCAAAGTGGTTATTTAAATTAATACTCTCAGTGGCAGTGAATGATTTAGTTGCCAATCATTAATATAGTTAGTCCTTTTAATTTTAACCAATCTGTTGGGTGTGTAGTAGTATTCCACTGTGGTCTTTATTTGCATTTCCCTGATGACTAATTAGTTTGAGCACCTTTTCACATGCTCAATTTCACATGTTAACATTGAATTTCACAATTTACATGTGCACATGCTCATTCTGATATGGGATTTGTATGTGTGTATGTGTAGTGCCTGTTTATGGTTTTGGGCCCTTTTTTTGTTGTTGGGTTATCTGCTTTTTTCATGCAATGATTTATGGCATGATCTGGAAGAAATCAGATTTTTTCCCCCTCTCTTTTCTCTCTTTCATTCTCTTTCTCTGGACTTTGACTTGGAAAAGATGTAAAAAAAAAAAAAAAGATGGGTTTCAGCGTGACAGATTCTGAAAATTCATAAGGAGGCAAAGCATCACTGTTCAATAGAACTTTCTCAAATGACAGGAATACTCTATATCTGAGATACTCAATATGGTAGCCACTAGCCTCATGTAGCCTCATTGTTTGAAATGTGGCAATTGTGACTGAGGAAGTGAATGTTACATTTTATTTAATTTTAATTAATTTAAGTTTCACTAGCCACATGGGGCCAGTGGTTACAGAATTGAATAGTACAGGTCTCATAGATGGGCCAAACATAAGCCAGTTATAAATAAACTAGTATAGGGATCCTAGCTAAGATAGTCAAAGGAGATTTTCTTTTTTTTTTTACTAAAATTTTAATTTTTAAAAATTTTTATCTTTAAAAGAGTTTATTTATTTATTTTTCAGAGAAAGAGAGCAAAAGCAGCAGGAGTAGCAGGCAGAGGGAGAGGGAAAAGCAGGTTCCCTGCCGGGCAGGGAGCCTGATGTGGGGCTTGATCCCAGAACCCTGGGACCCTGACCTGAGCCGAAGGCAGATGCATAATCGACTGAGCCACCCAGGTGCCCCGTTTTAATTTTTAAAGTAATCTCTACACCCAAAGTGGGGCTGGAACTCATGACCTGGATACCAAGAGTCACGTGCTCTCCTAACTGAGCCAGCCAGGCGCCCCTCAAAGGAGAGTTTCTGTTTCTGAATTCACAGGAGCTATTCAGATGAGACTGGACTGAAGAGCTTTGAGTGGCTGGAGCTATTTTCATGTCCCCTCTTACTGTGGTCTGATCCTATTAATGTTCCTGTTCTTAGATTTCTGTAGGATTGCATCTCCCTCATACTGCCCTGATGCTGGTTTTTCAGCTTTTCCGAGTTCTCAATTAAACACAGTGAAGTGAATCTTTTCCAAGTGACTTTGCTATGACTAAATTGATTAGTTGGCTCAGAATACTCTAAAGTCCTCTCTCTCAGGAAGAACCAAATTTTACCATGAAGACCTTGACAGATTTACCAGTTTTACTCAACACCTTTTGGGGTGGCTGCCAAGTTCATAACACTTTTTCCTCTCTGGGAAGACTCCCAGACACACAGGGATAGGTTCTGAGTGACCATATCTAAGCCATATAATTCTGTCATCTTTTCTACAGAGGAGGGGTTCGACAACTTTCATGTGAGTCCGAATCAGCGGGCGGACTTGTTAAAACTTAGATTGTGGGACCCATCCATCCCTGCAGTTTCTTTTCCAGCAGGTCTGTGGGTGGGGCCCGAGCATTTGCATTTATAACAAGTTTTCAGGTGATACTGATGCTGCGGGTCTTGGACCTCACATTTTAGGAACCACTGTTGTAGATAATTAACTTGGGGACTGTCCCCCCGAGATAGGGCTACTAGCTTCTCTTCAGAATTTGTGACTTGGAACAAAGAGATGTGGAGACTGAGGTCTCTAAGCTGGTAAGTGGAGCCTTGGTTACTTAAACCTTCCACTTAATCCTATCACTTTTGTTATTTTTCATAAACTGGCCATAGAAATGTTTCTGTTGCTTGCCCCTAAAAGAACTTGAACTTTAGACACAAGTATTAGCCACAAGAACTTGTGTCTTTAGAGACAAGAACTTAAAACTTGAAGTGTAAGGCACAATTATATCAGTTATGGGTTTCACCAGAAAATAAAAACCATTCTAAATATTTAAAACAGACATAATACAGTGCAGGGAATTGGTCATAGGGTGACAAAGTCTGAGAAGCCGAACATGCAATGAGAGATTAGTAACAGCAGGAAGATACCTCTACCACTGGGCTGGAGGGACAAGGGAGAAGGTGGAATTAACAGAGGCTGGGTGAACTGGAAGAAGTTGGAGCCACAACGGTCCAGCCCAACATGGGAAATGCTGCTGCCCTTGCCAGAAACACCACCCAGTGCTACTCTGTGGAAGTTTTAGTGGAGAAATACCCAGGTCTCAGGCTTGTTCTTGCTTCCAGCCTCTCAGCAGTGCCTCTCTCCATTCAGGAGCCTAGGGAAGATGGCCTGTGAAAATGAGGACATCTTGGGGCCATGGGAAAGGACAAGGCATGGATCTGAAAACAAGCCAAGGACAAGCACTCTTCAATTTGGACTTCTCATGTTTGTTTATTTTTTTTTTCAAAATACATTTTGCCTACTTACAGGTTTCTGAGATAATATGTGCTTACTATATAATTTCTAATAGTTTCTTGTTAAAAGCAAATTTTCAAAAATCTCAATAGCTTTTTATTATTTCATAATTATAGTTGACATTTGAGATAATCTTCAGGGGAAAATTGCAAATGATAACAAGAACCAGCATCTGAATTTTCAATGGCAGAAGTGTTTTTATATGTCTCATCTAATTTAATGCTCAAAAACCTTTTGTGAGGTAGAAAATCGAGGCTCAGAAGGAGTAAGCAATACAGAATAAGCAAAGTCACATTGCTCAAAAGTGGTAAAATGGCATGATCCCAAATCTGGGCTCAGCACATAATGTCAATTTTTGCAAAACGCTAAGCTATTGTGTGAAAACACATGCAAAGCTACAAACTTAAAATTCTTTCTCTGTTTGTATCTCATTTTCTCCCTTATCTAAAGCCCAACATGTAGATTGAAACCTTGTAACCAGAACTGAGAGAGGTTATTTTGAAAGATCAGCAAAATACCCCAAGACACCTTCCCCCTCTTCCACCTGTAGACGGTCAATTAAATCTATTCTCAGTAGTCCCACAGTTTCCTGATTAATAGGCAATGATTATGGGGCAAGACAGGGTCTTTCATAAGATCATTCTAGAACGACAGCAATCATTTAAAAAGAAAAGGAAAAAAAGCAAAAAAAACCATTTGAGCATATAAATTAAGCTAGACAGAGTGGGTGTTTTTGATGTCTCATGAGACTACTTAGATACAAACACACACCATGAGTGTATGTGAATGTATGTGCATGTGTCTCAGAGAGAGGAAGAGAGAGAGTGTTCCCTTCTGTCTCGATAGAAGTTGTTAATCTTCCTCTGGTCCCAGGTCCACAGACTGCATTTCTGATGCTGAAGAGCCATCTTTGTTTCCCCTGGTTACCAATGAAACAGTGTGCACGGATCAGTTCAATACATCACCACTTGTAGAAAAATGCTTCCAAATACAACACCTTACTTTCTGTATCTGTTATTGATATAGCTATTGAATAGAAAGGACAGCTAGCACGTGCACATCCACACATTTTTGTGCTTAGAGTCTACCATATATGATGTCTTTCACATGTGGAAAGGAGCTGTGTAACATGGCACATCCCTATAACATTAATTGCTATAAAGAATGGAATTTTTTTCTGCCAGCAGGCCTCATCCTCTCCTTCATTACTGAAAACCCAAGAGAAATTGCTGTAAAGTGATTTGTCCTATAAAGTTACTCCTTGGAGTATACCTCAATAATATACTTTTATCTACAAGGATAAGCTCTGCCTTATAGAGAGTCTCCACATCCAATTTATTGACTCAGTAAATTTCAGTCTCACTGATTATGTTTCCATCTAAAAGCTTTACACAGTTATAAAACTGGAGAGCCTTTAGAATCATTTCAGGTCAAGTTTCTTTCTGAATATTTTTGCACAATGAGCTGCAATACATTAAGCCTACCCATTAACTAGAATATCACTGGTTATACTCTTGATCTGATGGCCAAGGGAACATTTGCATTGTCTGGGTTCCATTTAACACAATATTTGAAATGGATAGAATAGCTCAGAACATTCAAAGTTATCTTCAGTGGAGAAAAATGTGTCTGGTCTGTAAGGAATAGGCTTGTTAAAAGAAAATCAGAATTCAGCACTAAAACTCTGCTCTCAGCAAAACAAAGCATCTCTCTCTCTCTCCCCTGAGATCCTTAACCAGTTCCATGAATATTTTTCTCTTGAACCCAAGTTGGTGTTGCATAATGAAATGAAAAAAAAAAAGTGATAAGCTTTCCACCAATAATTAGGTGGGCTTGTTTGAAAGCTTAATTGTGAACTTCCCCCCCCCCCACAAGATGTACCATCTTCTAGAGATTTTGCTAGTGGAAATAAGGGTGCGAGCCATTATAATTTGTCTTTACAACTGGAATAACTAGATGCATTGATTTCTTTTACTCACTTAAAAGACACCTGGAGATTTGCTCTCAGTGCTAATTTTTGATAATAGTTGATATTCACTGAATAATGAAAAATGTCACGGAAAAATTTTACATATTGAAAATAAAATCTTCCTGAATGGTCAGAACTCTGCTACACACCTTTTGCTTACCTTTGACTAAACATTTGGCTTACTAAGATCGTGGCATTCTTGAACAGCACCATGGTGTTTAGGTGATTTAAAAAATATTTGCGAAGAAGGTATGGAAAATGAGGGAAGAGTGTTGTGGATTTAAAAGTACATGTATACATATGTGTTGTTTATTAAAACTTCAGATAAGGACGTCGTCTTCCTGGGAGTTGAGAGCCATCAGAGCGGGAAGTCGGCTGCAGGGAAGAACAAAAGCATGGCTGCGCGATAGTACTATCTCTGCAGCCGCAGCAGGCTCCCTGATGGAGGGTTGCAGCGACTGTCTATTACACCGCATTTTTATTAGTGACAGCCTCCGTTATTCTGTCAGCTCAGCCAACTAAGCTGTTCCCTGCGTTCTGGTTGGTCACCCGGACTCCGTTACATGGGAGAAGGAAAGAGGACAGGAAGGTGAATTGTACTAAGTGGGGCACACGGGGATTTCTCTTCTTCGGGGCCGGCATCGCCTCATCCTCGGCGACGTGGGGGAATTCCAGGACCGCTTTTAACCCAGAAACCAGTGCGTCCTATTAATTAGTTTCTGCGCGCAAGGACGGCGGTGAAAGGCTTAATCTTCTCTTTCCAGCTGGGGCCAAGAGCCGGCTTGATCAGAGCCGCCTGGCCCGTGCGCACCACCGCCAGACCCCTGGTGGGCCCCAGAGTCCGCACTGGGGAGAGTGGAGGTCAAGTCAAAGGGCACGACCGCAGGGTGCCCTCCCCCCACCTCTCTCGTCCTCGCTGTCCGCAACTCGGCTTCTTGAACGACCACCGCTAANGGGCGGGGAGGGGGCGGGTCCCGGCGGGGCGGGACCAAGGGGAGGGGACGAAGCGGCCGAGGAATGCTTCGGGAAGTGTAGTTCTTCGAACGCCAATTAGCGTGGCTACCCGGCCTATGCTTGTGAGACCCAGACTACAACTCCCAGGAGTGCGCGGGCCCAGCAGGGGAGTCCATGCGCAGTGGGCGCCACATTGTATCCTATCAGGCGTGGAGAGGGTGATGTCACCTGCGAGTTGGTAACCTACGAGCGGCTGTGAAGGAAACTGTTTAACCGGATCCCATTGTACCCGGAGCGCGGAGCCGCCTTTCCAGCATGCAGGGGCTGCTCAGGTAAGGGGGACGTGCCGCTTCGCCCGCCGCACTCATTCATTAAGTAGCACCGCGCGGTGGCGCGGGGGTGGGCGCGCTTCTTCGGGCCCCGCGCTCGGTTCGCGGCGCGCCTTCCCGCTGCCTCCCCGGAGCCCCAGGGCCAGTAGGTAAATATTAAACCCGTCCTTCAGGTTGGGTCTGGGTGGGAACGGGACCGAGACAGCTCCTGGCTGCCAAGCTCGGTTTGGGAAAATGGCTGCAAGCGCGGCGAAAAGCAAGGCGAGCCCGGAGGAAGGCGCCCCCGAGGACAGGGGTCCCTCCCTTTCTTTCTGAGGCGCTGGGATGCCAAAAGAGCAGGCGGGGTACCACTCGCAGCCTTGCCGCGGGCTCCTGAGGCTGCGGCGTTGGGGCGCCGGCGGGTCGTGGCCTCGGCTGGGGGCTGCCGGCCCGGCCGCGGTTGGGAGTTGCTGGCCGGGGAGGCTCCGAGGCAGCCGTGGTGGACTCGGAGGTGGCGACAGGGAACGAGGGACTCGTTTACCCAACGGCCCGCGTCCGAGCACAACCCCAAACATCCCTGCAGCCCTCACTTCAAGCTTTATTCGAAAGGGACGGGGTGACTGTAATTCTGAGAAAGTTGGAAGCTAAAGGTCTCACAGGAGAGGAGGGAAACCCGCGCTGCGGAAGGAGCATGGGGGTGTTGGCGGGTAGCCGTGAGGGGAGCCTGCGCCGCCTGTGCAGCGGGTTCGAGGCGCCGCAGAGCGCTCCCGCCTTGCCGTCTGGGAAGGGTGCATCTTGGTTCCCCCTGCTCCGATTGCTCCCTCCACAAAGAGCACCTGAGCGGGGGCGAAGCATCGGCCCGGGGCCCTGGGCTGGGAGGTGGTAAGGCGGTGCGGGGTGTTGAATAATCTAACGACGAGGCTCGCTGTCGGGTAGGAGAGCTGGGCAATGGGAACCAGCTGGTGTCGAAAATCCAACTGCTCGTGATGGGCTTTGCCCTTCTACTTGAGATGCGCTCGAGTCCCGGGAACTCTATAAAGTCCTTTGGATTTCCTTTCCTCAGCACCCTCATTCTTTCGTGTACTCATTCATTCATCAAACCCTGCGAATGGCTCTTCTCAGGTTGCTCACGGCCTGGCGCTGGGGTGTTCTGTTCCCTCCCCCCTTCCCCCATAAAATATTTTAGTGGGCCCATGAATAGGCACCTCCGCTGTATATCCTCCAACTCAGTCCCCCACGCCATCTCCACCAGCAGGAGCGCATCAAGAGCAAATGCTCCCCGTGACCGTTTTTGCTTTCATGGAGTTGGTAGTTTCTTGAGCCTGGAGAAGGACCTAGGGTATTGAAGCGGAGTTTGTCTGCAAGATGAATCCCGTTGCCATGGCGACTCCTGCCGTCGGAATCTTAACTGCTCCCACTGCTGTTTCAATTCGATGTGGCTCTGCGGGCAGCTGGGAGGGCGTGGCCAGTGGGTGTGGTCAAGTGGTCGTTCCGGGTCCAGCTGCTCTCTCTTCACCCGTTTCACAGCCCACGCCTCTCCCCATTCTCTTAGAAGTAGCCTGGACACAGTTCAGGACCCCTTTTACTCTCGTGTGCCCGTACCTTGACTCTCCCCTCTCCGGAAGTAATAGTTTGGAGCCCCTTTCCTGAGGCAAGCTCTGAAAACTGCAATGGAAGAATCTCTTGTGCCTTTCAGACTAGATGCATAATTTTCCTAATAACGTACCTGACAGTGTTAGAGGCAGCTTTCTCGAGGAGGGCGTGTCCTCTGTTTTGCATGAAGAGAGCTCTCTGGCCACCAGTAAAGGGCCTCAATTTGCTCTAGGTGCAGCTCTCTGGAAGTTTATAGGGACAATTAATGACTGAAATTGAATTATGGAAGTCAGTATCGTTCTTTGTGGTTCTCATAAAATCTAAAAGCCTGCCGCCTGCCTAGAGGATGCAGGTCCTTGAGAATGAAGCAGACTGGGCAGGGACCTAGGAGGCCTGGGTCCTGCTCTGGCTCTGTCATTGCTGGCTACTCCACCCTGGGGTTAACCCTTTACCTCAGGGAACCTCTGTCAATAGTAATATGGGAGAGGGAGAGAAGGGCTTTCCCAAAGTCGATTCTAGGTATAAAATCTTGTGACTTTACGAAGGACTTGGTCATTGTCTTTTCTCAAAATAATAGCAAGATGAGTTAAATTCAGCTTCTGACACTGTGGCTTTGGGTTAATATCTTTGAGCCTTCCTTGTATGATTTGACGGGGAAAATAGCCTGGCTCTTCATGGCAGTCCTTCAAAGTGGGCAAGGCAGCCATATTATTATTTATGATAATATTTCTAATATTACTAGTATTATCCCTCTATCTGGACTTCTGTTTATCCTTGTATCTTAGAATTAATTGTTTAGGTTTTGCCTTTTTATAGATTCTTGATGAATGAAGTTTTTTTTTTTAAAGATTTTATTTATTTATTTGACACAGAGAGAGAGATTACAAGTAGGCAGAGAGGCAGGCAGAGAGACAGGGAGAGGAGGAAGCAGGCTCCCTGCTGAGCAGAGAGCCTGACGCGGGCCTTGATCCCAGAACCCTGAGATCCTGACCTGAGCTGAAAGCAGAGGCTTTAACTCACTGAGCCACCCAGGCGCCCAATGAATGAAGTTTTAAGTGTAACTGAATTACACAAATATTTTGTTTACTCTCTGCTTTTATTACATACCAAGGTGGATTATCATAGGTATAGCAGTTAAGGGGGGAAAAGGCTATATCCTTGAATGTGTATGCATGTGCATTCGTGTGCAGGTAAATGCTTGGGGATGCTGAGTGCCAGGTGGTTGACATTCATCATCTTGTTTTAAATAGGTGGTTACATCCTCGTGTGGAAACAGAATCAGAAATTGTCACTCACTCTTTATTTTGTCCTAGAACTTATAATTGACTGAAAATCTCCTTCAGTTATTTGATTATTTCCTGTGTCCTTATAATTCTGACAGCAGTTCTAATGTGTGGCTTTTTTCCTACTCCCCTAAGGTCTTTGAGGGCAGGGTCTTTGTCTTGTCCTTCCCTGTCTCTCTAGAATTAGTGTTTGATTAATGGTAGGTATTTAATAAATATTTGTTGAGTCAATAGTAGAACCATGAGTGGAGATTCAAGATTGCATTCGTTCCATTGATAATTCTGGCATCAACTGTAATATTCCTGTAGCTTTCTGTGAAGTAGTTTCATCTCAGCATAAATGAAAACTCCCATGTAGCACATTACTTGAAGTTTGAAAGGCCTTCATGTGTTTGAAATAGATGTATTTTGTAATTATTTGCTTTTGGAATACATTCACACACATAGACTTCTTTTTTTCCCCTTAAAATTCTTGTTACAGTTCTTAATACAATTCTTAGTATCCCAGAGCAGATTTCTATATTTTCTAGATTCTCTTGTACTATCCTTGACCCAGATAACTTTCCCAGGAGGTGTATGACAGAAGACAAGAGAGAGAGAGAGAGAGAGAGAGAGAGAGAGACCAAGGCAAAGATAACTAGAGGCCTTTGCCAGGCCACCTCTGGTACCTGAGGCACCATTTGGGTAGAGGAGCTGGACAGTGGCTCTCTTACCTGGGGTGGAGTTTACCCCAAAACAGGGTCAGTTGTCCCATGCTGGCGAATGTGAGAGAAGAAATGGGGGTAGGAAACATTAGTCCAATATTTGTAACATTCTGTTATCTAACAGTAGTCAGATTCTGTGGGTTTTTAGAAGTGTAGATTAGTAAGGAGGCATGATAGGAGCGAGGGTGCAGTGGGTCGTGTCCTTGGGTGGTGCTCACAGGAGCTTGGTGAATAGATGCCAAGGAATTTGAATCCTGGCTTTCTTGCCCTGTGGATAGGCTCTGGGTGTTAAGAATGCCTGTGTGTCTGTGTGTGGTTTTATTTGAGCTACTTTGTTTAAAAGGCTGCTTTTAGTGTTGGTACTGTGGTCATCAGAACAAATAAGGTGTTTACAAACAAAACATGGTTAAGATTGAAAGTGTTTCATTGTGTAAATATTTTGGGGATGTTATAAAGAGTGGCTTTGGCTTGAGAATCTTGAGGTCGTCTGTGAAATCACTTAAAAAGTTACAGCTGTTGGATCAGGGGAAACAAGCTGTTCCAACAAAGCTTGGTACCACGGAGAGCCTTAGGTGTTTGGTTCAGGAAATAATCACAGAGCTTGTAACTTCTATGGGGCCCTCCCTGGCTTCATGTCATGCTCCTGGTATTTCCAAGTTTTAAGGCTGTCCTTCTATTGGAGGAAACAAAGCAATTTTGCCAATTTAGGTTAGCAAACTCGTTTAAATTCTAGGGAGGGCACTGTCAAAATGAAAATTTTTCTATTCTGTTTTGTGATTTTTCTTCTTTGAATAAGGGATGTGTACTACTGTCACTTATTTTGGCAATACAATTTCTAACTTGGTAATGGAAGAAATCTTCCAAGTGAGTATGTATCCTAAACACTCACAGAACCTGTCCTTAGGATTTTCCCAAGAGCTCAGTTTAGAGGCGACTAATTGCACAGGAACTATTTAAGAAATCAGTAATGAGGACAGTTTCTCTATGTGGGTTGGGGGTAGCATCTGTTCGGTGGGGCAGACTGGGATGGAGGATACCTTCTTTGAGGTTACATTCGCTTAGCAAGTGTACTGTCTTTTTCTGTAGATTGTGTTTATTAGAGTGGCTGAGGGCGACTGATAGAGATTGGAATGGAAGGATGGATCTGAAGTGCCTCCCTGTCCCTCTGGTTCCTCCAAGCCACCTCTTAGGACCCCCACTGAAAGAGGGACAGATACAGATGAGATACAAGTTGATTTTGGTGACCTACATTCCACTGTAGCAGGCTATTTTTGCAAGAAAAAGAAAAAGTTTACCTTTTTATTTTCTAGCATCCTTTCCACTGTTCCAGGAGGAGAGAACTGAGTATTTCAAAGTGAGTTTGCATTCATAATACACAGGTCTAAAAATTAAACACTAATTAATCCAGGAGCACTGCAGCAAGTATATGGAGGCCTCTCCCTGCATCCCCCCCTCCTCTGCAATCAATCTGAGGTTACCAAATACATATTCAGCTTTGGTGAGCCTTATTTTCCTTGTCGATGTTTAAGCACTCCTGGTTTTTATACCATCTGTGACTTTCTGCGGTAATAGCTCCCCTCATTTGGAATGGGTGCTTCTTTGAGTTTCTAAATTCTCGTTGTGCTCTCAGATCTTCAGTGCCACAGATTCCAGGAACCCTTCCCTGCTTCAGCTTTTACCAACCCCCTCTGCTCTTTCCTCCTTAGAGCCCTTAGCCTGACCATAGAACTTAACACAGCTAACATGATGCTAATAGTTAAGGTATGTGAGATGTTTACCTTGTGCCAGGGCCTTCCTAATATTTTACATGGGCTTAACCATTGACTCCTCTCAAGAGCTCTATGAGATACATACTATCATCACCATTTTACAAATGAAGAAGCTGAGACATGTAAAAGTTAAAGAACTCAGGTCTTGCCACTGGTCAATGGCAGACTAGGTTAGGGACCCAGGCAGCCTAGTTCTTTACACCCCACCCGATTGCTTTGCCTCTGGTTTTCCTATGTGTTATATTCTTTTCTTTCCATAGAATTAGGGGGAATCACAACTTCCTTTATATTCTTAATTCTGGAACAGTGCTGGGTCAGTAAGTGCTGGGCCAATTGAGTAAAAATGCTTCTTCAGTTAATGGTTCCTTAAAGTCTCACTTTCTGGAGCAGCAAATGTTGCATGAGATTAAAAATGTCCCATTTGTGTATTTGGATGATAACACTTTTGAACTCCCTCCTTTTGGCTATGTGGGTGATAGGGAAATTATTTGAAAAAAGAAATGCTCTCATATGCCATCTCTAAATCCATTTGGAGCCTGTCCAGCATTAAACTGTATTTGTTAACTGAGATAACTTTTCAATAGGTTGAATCTCTTATCTGAAAAAAACCCTTCTCACCCAGAACAGAGCCACAGAAGCCTGCCTGGTGAGTTAAGACTCCCATAACTTCTGAGCTTCCCTCCTCCTTGTTGTCTTTTAACATAAATTGTGAAAGCTCTTTTGAAAGGGAAATAATGAAAACTTGAGTAGTAGTCAAACATGTAATCTAATATGGGGTTATCCTTAGATATTAAAATAAGCTTTTTTATTTCCCACCTCAGAAGGGAGACTTCTATTTATTTTTACAGTGGAGCAAATTTGGTGTCAAATATACAATTGCAGTTCTTTTAAACCATAGCCACTATTGTGAATTAAATGTGGAAACCAAGGGAAGCAGGTTCAGTTTCCAATGTAGTTGGTACGATTTCCTGACTTACAATAGATCTTTTCCTTTTGGCTTAAAACTGGATATTGAGCCACTTTGACAATATTTAATGAAGACAATTGAGTAAAACTCAAACCGTGTCATTTAGGGAAATAATAGGAAAGCTATGCCCTAACACTATATTGCCAGGAAAAGAAAATGAAAACAAAAGGCTTATTAGCCATTAGGCTACTCAAACATAATACTCATTCAACAGACATTGATTTTAGAAGCTTTCTTTTTTTCCCCATTCATCTTGTTATACTTCCTAAGTATGTCAATCACTTTAGTAGTAACCTGAGTTCATTCTGGTCTATAAATTGCACCAGGAGTAGAATTGAAGGTATCTTGTATTCTGGCAGGTACATGATTAGGGTCAACTATTTAACTGGTCTTTGTCCTTTTCACTTCTGGAAAAAAAAAAAAGTGTTCTGTGCAATTGGCAAACATTGCCCATCTGATGGGCTTTTGGAATTCAGGTTTCCAAGAGTAGAGAGCCTAGATCCCAGCTTAGGGCATTGTCTGGGCAATAGAGATGCCCTTTTTTTGTTTTTTTGAAATGGGTTCTTCTATTCTGCTTTTTGGCTAAGCTCAGTTTGTTAGTGATGTACAAACCAGATCAAGGCCATGGGTTAGTTATGCCTTGTTTTGCAGCTACAAACTGTACTGTAAATTTTAAGTAGTCTCTGTACCTAGCATGGGACTTGAACTTGCAACCCTGAGATTAAAAGTCCCATACTCAGCGGCACCTGGGTGGCTCAGTCAGTTAAGTGTTGGACTCTTGATTTTTGGCTTAGGTTATGGTCTCAGGATCCTGAGATCACCCAGCATAGAGCCCTGTGTCAGAGTCTCTCTCTGTCTCTTTGCTCCCCACTGCACTCTCACTCGCTCTTTCTCTCTCTCTCAAATAAATACATCTTTTAAAAAGTAAATAACTTCTTTATTTAGACTTTAAAAAGATTTAAAAAATAAATCTTTTAAAAAAGAAAAAGTTGCATGCTTCCTCCCCTCCTGCCCTTTATTAAAAAATCATCATGCTCTTGGCAATAAAGGAGACTAGACAGTGCACTATGGATATATTAATGCATAGCAGTCACCACAATGGCAAAAGATGGTGTCATATTATAAAATGAACCGATGGGGATCTTAGGTTATTCACACCCCATCAGTTAGAGGCAAGGCTTTGCCAGCAATTTGCCAAGGAACTATATGCTTCTGATGGGTGTCCTATGAAGAGTGAGTTAGAACCAAGAGCAGCGTCCTAAAACTTTGCCAAAGCCCCTATAGCCTTGGTTTTTTCTGCTTCTTGGGGATGTGACAAATCATTAGTGGGTGTTTGGTGCCATTTCTTGGCTTTGCTATTCTTCCATAAAACTTCTGCAGATTTGTATCCTAGAAGAAGAGGGAAGGATGGTGATTAAAATCATTCACCTGGCCAGTAAGATTGTTCATATTTGTCTAAATTTATATTTGTTTCACAGAGATTTGATAAGACTGAGCAGTGAAATGTCAAGACATGAGTTCAGTTAGACCCTGTAGTTCTGGGATGCCTGGGTGACTCAGTCAGTTAAACGGCTGCCTTGGGCTCAGGTCGTGATCCCGAGGTCCTGGGATTGAGTCTCAGCAGGGAGCCTGCTTCTCTCTGCCTCTGCCTGCCAGTGTGCCTGCTTGCGCGCTCTCTCTCTCTGACAAATAAGTAAATAAAATCTTAAAAAAAAAAAAAAAGAACCTGTAGTTTTTTTTTCTTTTATAAAAATTTAAATTAAAGTTAGTTAACATATGGTGTGGAATTGGTTTTAGGAGAATTTAGTGATTCATCATTACATAGAACACCCAGTGCTCATCCCCACAAGTACCCTCTTTAATACCCGTCATCCATTTAGCCCATCCCCCCACCTCCCTCAGCAACCCTCAGTTTATTATCTATAGTTAAGAGTCATGCCTTCATCTCTGTTTTTAGTTTGTTTTTCCTTTCCTTCCCCTATGTTTATCTGTTTTATTTCTTAAATTCCACATATGAGTAAAATCATGTGATATTTGTCTTTCTCTGACTTACTTTGCTTAGCATAATAACCTCTGGTTCCATCCACGTTGTTGCACCTGGCAAGATTTCATTCTTTTTGATGGCTGAGTAATATTCCATTGTGTATAGATAGCTACCACATCTTCTTTTCTGTGACAAGAGAATTAGACTATGGGCCTTCTAAATCCTGAGAATTTATTACCAAAAATATCCTAAAAAGTTAAAGGAAATGAAGCACACAAATTTAACCATTTGAAGGTCCTTGCTACATTCTCTACTCCAAAAAGTTGGTGAAATTGTAGATGCAGAAAATGTCATATGGTTTCATCCAAGGTAAGTCACTTAAGATTTATTTTTTTAAATGCACCCCATATTCGTGGGTTTAGGACGATGACAAAAGAAACAATAGCATTTCTGTTTATTTCCCATTCTGTTTGTGTGTGGCTAACTTGTTTGCATGAGAGCTGTCCCCCTCTCCTTCCCCACTGCAATTACTCCACACTCAATGGTCATTTGGGCAAAAAGTCAGAGACAGTGTGGAATGAATTGGGCTGGAATTGAAGGTGATGGTTGAGACTGCATTGTGTTCTCAGAACGTTAAATGAAAGGCCTGTTATTGTATTTTTGCATTTTAAAAATCAAGAGTGGAGATTGGATTGGATGAGGAAACCTCTATGACCCATTTCGGGCTTGACAATTTATGTGTAGGTTACACTTCCAGCTACAGAAGTTCCAGGAACTGTGGCAAGAAACTGCCTTGCCTATGACATTTTCTGCTAAGGGATTGGTTTAAAAAAAATACACACACACACACACACACACACTATTTTTAGTTTGACCCAGTTTCTTTTCAGGATGTGACTGAAGCTACCTTTCTAACATACTCCATCTTTTCCTACTGTACTCCTTGAATTGTAATTTGAGTCTGGAGGAACAGTGAACTGCCTCCTTGTCAGATCTGTTCTCATAGCCTCCCTGTGGGCAAAGGAGAAGGTTGTCCCCAGTCCGTCAGGTTTCATGTGAGGGGAGCCGCAAGCACTGACCTCACAAAGGAGCCAGTTTTCCGCCTTAACCTCCTACTTAAGAGTAGGGAGCTGTGTGGTAGCAGAGAGGGGGCTGCTTACATTTTAATCCTCCCAAGTTAAATTGTTTTTCTGATGGAATAAGTTGGGGGAAGTAGGTGGAGGGCAGGACAGAGGGGGTTACTGGGTCTCACTTATCTTATCGTTTGTTTCCCTCTGGATTGCATTTGTTTATACTGTCTCCTCAGGCCAGGAATTCCTCCAACAGAAAGCATGCATACACACGGGGATATTCAGATCCAATCCGGGCTTCCTTCTTCTTGAGTTCCATTTGCTGACTTGGCTTTCCTCTCTACAGCCTGATCGGAAAGGAGGGCTGAAGATACTTAACCTGTTTTTAATTCTTCTGTTATGTGGAAAAGAGATCTTAAAACAGTGACTTGGGGCAAACATGTTAATGTTTTTCTGATGGGAAAAGAGGATGGTGATGAGTAGGTTTAAATTTAACATTTATGTATAACTTTTTTATGTTGGTGGAGAGTTTAGTCACGAATGTTTGACACCTTGAAATGAAATCTTTTCACCTTTTGGTTGCTGTGATGTAATTGCACAGAGAAAAAAGAAACACCAGTTAATTTTAGGTTCAGATGTGGGTAATCTTAGCAATTCACTTAAATCTCTTCGGCCTCTGTTTCCTCATCTGTTAAACAATGTGAAAATTCTAAAATTTTGTGAGAACCGTGTCATTAAATAATGACCGTACTTGTATGGCATTGTGTAATATTGATGTAATATACCCACTGGGTGTCCCTAGAATGGAGACCAGGGAGAGGAGAACGCCATTTTTTCACCTTCAAGAGTTTCCAGCGTTGGCCCCTGCTTTAGCACTATGTATCTGAGATGCTGAAGCTGAACCCTTAAAATCTTATCCCTAGTCTGTTCTTAACTGAACAGCTTCTAGTTATGTTTCCCAGTCCCGGGGTTCAGGAAGTTCCATAGAAGGTAAGGGATGAGGCTAAACAGTGCTTTGGGGCGATCGTCCAGTTCTGTTCAAATTGATAAACTCTTTAAGCCAGAGTTTGACTACCAGTGCTGTCATGTTTTGTTTGGCTAACACAGTGTTATTTTGAAAAAATGATTTTTATGAGCATTTACACTCTGATTTGGTATAGGCCCCACCATACCCTAGTGCCTCAAGCACAGCCACTTTGTATGATAATAAAGTTATCTCCTTGGGCCTTGAAGGCATTTGAGTTTGTGATCCTTTTTTTTTTTTTTAAACATATAATATATTGCGATCCCTTTTTTAAAATAAATTAAAATTGTGATGAGAGTCCCTTCAAACCAGTGGGCTGGCAAATGACCCAATCCAGGGTTCCTCCACTTCAGCGTTATTAGCATTTTGGACAGCATAACCTCTCTGTTGTAGGGGGCTGTCCTGTGTAGTGTAAGATGGTTATCAGCATCCTTGGCCTCTACCCACTAGATACCAGTAGCAACCCTTTCCCCAGTTGTACCAACCAAAACCATCTCCAGACATGGCCAGATCTCCCCAAGGGGGGCAAAGTTGGCCTTGATTGAGAGCCAGCTGACAGATTTTGGATAGCCTGAGAACTTTAAACATTGGATGAGGCTTGGATATTTAGGGATAAATTGGAATTCATCTGGGAAACTGAGCTACCCCACTGTTTTTATTTATTTGGGCAGTTGGTGAGAGCAAAGTAAAGGTCAG
Source organism: Ailurus styani (assembly GCA_002007465.1). Lineage (NCBI taxonomy): Eukaryota > Metazoa > Chordata > Mammalia > Carnivora > Ailuridae > Ailurus > Ailurus styani. The sequence continues at coordinate 2,264,891 of LNAC01000139.1, read as the reverse complement.
TGGATTAGACCCTGTGAGGTCATTTCTCCATTCTTCCATGACCACTGCCTGGGAGGCCAGCCACATTTTAAGGACATAGTCTTGGTCACAACAGGGGACTGCGTGAGACACTGATGCTGGGTCAGGGCAAGCCCACCAGAGCTAGTGGGTAAACAACTTTGAAGCCCATGGCCTGTGTTGGTTGGTTAGTAATGTTATCTGTGGATAACGAAGATGAGACTTTGGGGAAAGAAAAGGTTGGATCTGTCATTATTGCCAAAGGCCAAAATGCTTAGCAAAGGGGAGGGGGCTTCAGCCTTTAAAAATGACAGCTTATCTCACATTAGCAGTGTGGGAAGAGCTCTGAAAAAGATTAACAGAGTGATGTTTCACTCTTTCCCCCCTCTCCCTCAACCGAGAACGTCTTTAAAGCTTGGGCTTTGGCAACTCTCAAAATTGGCTCTCAGAACAACATTGGTAAGATTTTCAGTGTACAGAAGGGGAATGTTATGATGTTTTAATTAACCAACCCATGCTCAGGTCTTGAGCAACTAATGCAAAGATAATGCTTCAGGAAGCACACAGTTTCAGTTAAAACAGAAGCCAAAGTTTCTTCCTAGAGGGTCAGGTGGGGCATCTGAAGGGGTCCATACCTCTTACTGAAGGCTGTCTGTTGGTTCTCCGCCCTGCATGGGAATCAGAATATCCTCTGTGGTGGATAGAAAAAGGAGAGGTATCAGGATTCTGATTTAGTAGATGTCCAGGTTTGGACCTAATCTCCAGGATTCTTTTTTTTTTTTTTTTTTTAAAGATTTCATTTATTCATTTGACACAGAGAGAGAGAGATTANTTTTTTTAAGATTTTATTTATTCATTTGACACAGAGAGAGAGATTACAAGTAGGCAGAGAGGCAGGCAGAGAGAGAGGAGAGAGGAGGAAGCAGGCTCCCTGCTGAGCAGAGAGCCCGACGTGGGCCTCGATCCCAGGACCCTGGGATCATGACCTGAGCCGAAGGCAGCGGCTTTAACCCACTGAGCCACCCAGGCGCCCATAATCTCCAGGATTCTTAAAGCTCCCCAGGTAATTCTGATATTTAGCCAGGACTGAAAACAAGTGGATGAGCAAAACATCTGAAAAATTTGAGCCATTACCTTCTTCTTTTCAAGATGATTCTCTAGGAGATTCAATTTGCACATTCACCTATTGTTTAAAAGAAAAGGAAACAGAAGCCACTCCATTACAAATGGCAAACACCAGGAGTGCCTTTGAGATAAAGTGGGTGGAAGACTGGTAATAGTAAATGCCCTTACTAGCTTCTATTCTAGAAAAATCCACAGCTCTGTTTCACTCAGTGAGTTTCTCATCAGACTCTACTGGCTTCATAAACAGAGGGTAGATTAGTTTGTTGCAAGTTTCTTTCCTTAGCCTATGCCATGTGCCACCATGGAGACCAGACTACAGAGTCCCAGAGTTGTAACTGCCAAAGGTAGAAAATAGAATAATGTGGCTCCTTTTACTTGGATTCTACTTAGAATTTCAGATCCAGATTTCTGTCAAGCATAGCAGAGGCAAGGGAGTGACTATGTTTCAGGGGGAAATATACTGGGCATTTTATGGAGCATCTCATAAGCCATGGAAACAACACCTTAAAATATTCATTCATTCATTCACTCATTTATCCATTTGGCTTTTAAAACATGTTTTAATGTTGGGTGTGAACATTTAAGAATGCTATTTTAAATTCCAGATTTTTGCCTTTGGAATACAGAACACTTGTTTTACTTAAGTAAAGCTCAGATTATCATCTGTCTTCAGCTTCTGATAGAAGCAAATTACATTGTGCAATAGGGGAAGAGTCTGTCCAATGAAAGATTTTTTTGCTTTCACTGGCAAGTAGTTTCATGTTTGTGTATTTGGATCATGTCCGTGTTTTCAAAGGAATGTTCATAGCATCAGTTATAAGAAGCAGTACTGTACAATCCCAAATCACAGTATTTCCAGTATTTGTTATGCCCGTAGATCAAATCTTCTACCATTCTTACTCAAGTGTTGATTTTGTGTTTCAGGTGACCAGTGTTTTCTGGTACTAGAGAAAAATTACATGGTATTAAAGAAGGAATAACAGTTAAAAAGATGGAGTTAAGGGTTTCTTTTTAGGGGTATTGAAAATGTTCTAAAAATCATGGTGATGCTTACACAGTTTGTAATTATACTAGAAAACCACTACACTCTACATTTGAAATGGATGAATTTTATGGCATTTGAATTTTATATCTCAGTAAAGCTGTTAATTAAAGGCTAAAATGAATCCTACTAAGTGCAACCTTAGAATTTTAGACCTTAGGAATAATACCTATGACATAGTTTCCCAGTTCTTTTCTTCATTTTCCTCTCAATTTTTCCCCCTAAATAACATATATAAAATGGACAAAGGATAGTTGTAATTCCTTAATATCTATGGACCACCTGAGGCATTGGAAACCTTTTTATAAAGAAATGGACTCTGGCTCCTGTTTTCTTCACACCCCCTAATCATGGGCTAGCGCATTAAAGGACAGAAAGCTCTGTACTGTTTTCTTCCTACTATGATGAAAAGCTAAAGGTTTTGGTGATACATTTGGCTTAGTCACAATTTGTTTTAAACTTGTTCCATATGATTATTTTGCAGGATTTTTCTGCTGTAGAAGTCTTCACCCTGTAAAAAGCACTCAAGTATATAATCTTGCCTGTAAAGCTAACTGTGTGTGTTGGATAAGGAATATTTCATTTATAAGGGATTATGTAGCTCAAGGTTTCTCAAATTTGAATTCATGATCCTTTGAGAAACACTACATTAAAAGTTAAATTGCTGAATGTTTAGGTACTCACTTAGTGCCAATGGGATCATAAACTCATGTGCAGAAGGTGAGCTTTGGGGTACTGTGGTGTACTCTTCGGGTATCAGATGCTTATCCAGGCATATTAGTTTTATAGCTGTGTAACAGATTACCACAAATTTAGTGGTTTAAAACCCCACCAGGTCAGAAGTCTGGGCATGCTGTGGCTAGGTTCTCTGCCTAGGGTCTCAGCAGGCTAAAATTCACATGTCAGCTAAGGCTGCAGTTCTCATTTGGGGCTCAGGGATTCTTCCATGCTCTATAGTTGTTGGCAGAATTTATTTCTCTGTGACTATAGGAACTGAAGATTGCTAGCTGTCAGCCAGGGACTGTTTTTAGCTCCTAGAGGCCATCGACATTTCATGTCACGTGGCCCACCTTGGCAGTTCACACATGGATGTTTCCTTTTGTGCAGGCTAGCTGGAGCATATCTCTCTGACTTCCTTTTTTGCCATCAGCCAGAGAAAAGGCTAAATTTAGGGTCTCACCTGATTAGGCCAGACCCACCCAGGATAATCTCCCTTTAACCACACAATGTATCATAACCATGAGAGTGATGTCTCATCATAATCATAGGTTCCATTCTCAAAGGGTAATGGGAGTGTCATTTAAAGTTCTGCCTGTCATACCAGATTGAAGAAATTATGCCAATTTACTATTGATGATTATTAAGATGAATATCCAAAAATCCAGGAAATAAATGACACCTCACAAATATGCTTCTGGACCCCTACTGTCGTCCTGAAATATCTCCCTCTCAGATTAATGGCTTTCCATTACTACTCTTCTTGTTTCAAGTAGATTGAAAATGAAGATATTTTTAAAATGTTTTATTATTGAAAGTTTCCTAACACATACACCCACATAGAATGACTAATATAGCTAATATAAGAATTTTACATATATCCACTGCTTCATCAATGATTAGGTCATGGTGAGTCTTTCAATTTTGCTCCCAACTATTTTACATCAACTTTGGGATTTTTTTTTCTTAAGATTTATTTATTTATTTATTTATTTTGGGGAGGGAGGGAGAGAGAGAGAGAGAGAGAGAGAGTGAGTTTGATTGAGAATCTCAAGCAGGCTCCAGGCCCAGTGTGGAGCTGTATGCAGTGGTCGATCTCCAGAACTTGAGATCATGACCCAAGCCAAAATCAAGAGCTGGTTGCTTAACTGAATGAGCCACTTGGGTGTCCCAGCTCTGAGATTATTTTTAAAGCAAATTCCAGACATCTTATAATTTTACCTGAAAATATTTTAGTATTTATATCGAAAAATATCAGGGCTGTCTTTAAAAATGTAACTAAAATACCATTTTCATACATAAAATAATTTACATCGTTTCTTTAAAATTACCAAGCATCTCATCGGCTATCAAATTTACACTTTTTTAGAAGTTTGTTAATTCAAGATTCCAGTAAGTTTCATACATTGCAGGTTTTTTGTTTTTTGTTTTTTTTTAAATATATATATATTCCTTAAGCCTCTCTAAATCCTATGCAACATTTTTCTTTCTAACATACTTGTGAAAAGAACTGGCTTATTTGACCTACAGAATTTCCCACAATCTAGATCTTATGGTAAAACATCTCTCTCTGTTTCTTCCATTTCCTGTAAATTAGTTAAGATGAAAATAATTGATGGCATGGACCTGTCGGGTCACTAGCGGTAGAAAAGCTTATTTAGTGAAAGGAATGTGTAGATGATCTACTAGATTCATGTTTGTATAGATATTTAGAAAAATATTTTGGAGTGGAGCAAGTATGTTAGGTTTTTTGTACTCCTATTACTGAGAGCAGTTTAAGTGTTAAATACTTAGAGTGCATGAATTAGTGCAGGTTAAATTCTTATAGGAAATATACAACATATAGATTCATTAAGTGATACTTAGATTTTTTAGTTTTTTTGGCCTAGTATTTTTGTTAATTCAGGTTTTAGCTTCCATGAAAGGAAAAAAAAAAGATTTCCTAAGGAGAAAAGTATTTCACTTTTGAGTTTTGGAAAATAACCAGATTTTTTAAATTGTGAAGATCATAAAATAATTGCTTTTTTGTAATAGGGCTTTGTTAATTATTTATTTGTAGGCTCTCCAAAGACCTATCCTTTGTCCTCAAAGAACATGATATATATATTTATAATTCTTACCATTGAAATATTTTATTTTTAAAAAATGCAACACTTAATATTGTTTTAGGAGAACAATTTTATATGCCTGCCATTGAAAGGCAGAAGAGGTTATCTAATTTAAATTTTGTTTTGAAGGAAAAAATAGCATTGGGTTGAGATAAGTAACAGGTTAATTAGACCATAATTACTTAGAATAGGGGATTCAGAAGTTTTTTTATTCATGTATGTAAACAAATGGGTGTGGTAAGTTGGGGAGAAGTGAGATCTTGACAATATTGAGTCATCTTATCCATGCACATGGATTCTCTCTCCATTTATTTTTTCCTTTGATTGCACTCATTAAAGTTTTGTATTTTCTTCATAGAGATCTTGTACTTATTTTATTAGACTTTTACCTAAGTATTTCATTTTGGGGGTTGCCTAATGTCTCTGGTATTGTTTTTAATGTCCCTTTTCACTCTTTCATTGTTGGCATATCAGAAAGCAGTTAACTTTTATTATTAACCTTGTGTCCTGCAACCTGCTTTTTGTTTTTTGTTTGTTGTTTGTTTGTTTTTTGTAGATAGTCTTTATAGACTATCTAAAAAGAAGATTCTTTTTTATTCCTAGTTTACAGAGGGGTTTTTTGTTTGTTTTTAAATCAGAAATGGTTGTTGGAGTTTGTCAAATACTTTTCCTGCATCTATTTATATGATCATGTGATTTGCTTACCTGGGATAAATCCCACTTGACTGTATTGTATAATTCATCTTATATGTTGTTGGGTTCAATTTGCTAATTTTTTTTAGAATATTCTTACATCTCTGTTCATTAGAGATATGCCCTATTTTTACTTGTAATATATTTGTCTGGTTTTGCTATGAGCATAATGCTGGCTTACTAGAATAAGTTAGAAAATATTCCCTCTACTTATATTCTCTGAAAGAGATTATAGAGAACTGGTATGATTTTTTCCTTAAATGTTTGGTAGAATTCACCAGTGAACCCATCTGGGCCTGGTGCTTTCTGTTTTAGAAGGTTATTAATTATTTAGTTCTCTATTTTTTATTAGTGTTGAGGCCTGCATGCAGAAACTGATCTGTTTCTGGATAGTTGATGCTAAAGAATAATTTTCAGAGTTAAAAATAAAATTCTCAAAATAATAAAATAAGCACATCAACAATTTTATTTAACTTACTAATGCAGGAACCAGTAAGATGTTAGGACCAGTTCAGAAGATAATTTGAAGAAAAGATACATATCCATCTGTCTGTACATCCATCAGTCCATCTACCAGTCCACAATCAGAAATGCTGAAATTCATAGCAGATACAAAACTAGTTAATATCCTAAGGGACTATAAAAATTAATGTTTTTCTTTATACATGTATGTAAATCAATTATATCTCTACCAGGCAAAATCTGTTTGCTTTGCTATAGAGAGGGGCCATTACATTGCTGTGTGTTTTCTACAATTAACTTGCCTACCCCTACAGAGCTGTGAAATAGTCTGGCCCAGTGGGTTCTCAGACTTTTTTGTTTCAGGATGCTTTGATCCTATTAAGTATTGAAGACCCCAAAGAAATTTGTTTGTGTAATGTACTAATTAGATTAGAATCGGAATTGAGAAACTTTAAAACTATTCTTTCATTTAAAAAGTAATGAAACCTATTTTATGTTATCATCTGAGTGATGACTTCATCATGGGTATTGAAAGTTTTGGAAAATTCCATTATGTACTTGTTGAGAGAATGAGAGAGAAATGGCAAATAACATCTTGATATTATTATGAAAATAGTTTTGAAATCATAAACACCCTGACAAGGCCTGAGGCATTCCAGGCCTCACAAACCACATTTTGAGAACCACTGGCCTATTTAAAAGGAAAAAAAAAAAAAAGTCAAAGATAATCCCTGGAGAACCTGCTAGATCACAAATAGCATTCTACTGAAAAGATACCCAGTAATCTATTTTGCCTGTTTCTAAATCTTGTTTGTTTTTTTTTTTAACAGTAGTCCCTCCTTTGACAGAATATCATCCTGCCCAGCATGGGGCATTATCAAGGTTGTTTTGAAATATTAAGTCAGAAACTTATTTGATTTTTTTTATTGTATAATACAGGTTACTATATGAAAAAATAAAAAAAAAAAGGAAGTGTAAAGGATTAAGAGAAATCTTACCAAGGAGGCAAATAATGTTAACATTATGGGACTACATCTTTATGAAGTTTGAAAAAACATTCTGATTGTATATTACCTGTACTTTTTTGCATCCTTCCCCCAACCAAATGTTGTCATAAGCATATTTCATGTTACCGAACTTTTTAAAAAATTTTAGTAGACACTGAAACTCTTTTTATTGTGATTAAAAACACATCATAGAATTTACCATCTTAACCCTTATTAAGTGTATAGTTCCAGAATGTTAAGTGTATTTACATTGTTGTGAAACAGAGATCTAGAACCTTTCGTCTTGCAGAACTGAAACACTACTACTTTAACAACTCTTCTTTGCCTCCCCTCACACTTCCCTTTATCCCAGCCCCTGGTAACTACCATTCTACTCTCTGTTAATGTGACTACTTTAGATAGCTTATGTAAGTGGAGTCCTACAGTATTCTTTTGTGGCTGGCTTATTTACTTAGCATAATAAGGTCCTCAAGATTCATCCATTTTGTAGCAGGTGCAGGATTTTCTGCTTTTTTTAAAGCTGCATAGTATTTCACTGTATGTATGTACAACATTCTGTTTATACATTCAACCACTGATGGACATTGGGGTTGCTTCCACCTCTTGGCTATTAAGAATAGAGGTGCTATGAGCATGAGGAGGCAAATACCTCTTTGAGACCAAGCTTTCAATTTGGGGGGATATATGCTGAGCCTGGAATATGGTGGCTCTTTTTTTAATATTTTGAGAAGCTGCCATACTATTTTTTTTATATCCTTTGTACCATTTTACATTCCCAGCAACAAAAGTGCACATCCTCATCAACATTTTGGGAGTTTTGTGGTTATTTTTGTTGGTAGCTGTCTTAATGAGTATGAGGTTATTAAAACTCTTAATAAACTTATGGCAAGCAATTATTTCCTTTTATGTGTTGTATAGGGCAATCATTTCCCCAGTGTTTTCCCACTAAAAACCATTTGAACATCATTTTCAGGTTCCTGTTTTGTTTTTGTTTTTGTTTTTTAGGACACATTCTTAGATATGAAATTAATGGGTCAAAGGGTATGTAATTTTGAAGTTTTTTGTAAATACTGCCTCAAGAAAGGTTTTGCCAGTTGACACTGAATCAAGGTTTTAAAGCATCTTTCATTTCACACATGTTTATGCTGAGTATTATTATCTTACAGTTATCTGTGACTGAATAACTGGCAAATGGCTGTCACATGGTATTTTAATTTGCATTATAGAAATTTGTTCAGTAGAACTTTTCTCTCCAGGCCATTTGTATTTTTTTTCTTTCTCAAATGGCCTGCTTGTCCACTTACCTGTTTAAATCTCAGTGTTTTAAGTAGATCATACAAAATTAATTAGCAATGCAAATATGAAGCTACCAGAACTTTTCGTAAGTGTAGTAAACAATCATGGAACCCACTAGAAGGAAACTTATGAGAGCTTCAGGCACATTTAAAATGACCTAAAATATTTATTTGTGATTAAGGGTCTCTGGCTGAAGATTTGCATAATTATCTTAACAAGCCCTTTCCTCATTATGTGAAGGGAAACCTTAGGTCAGCTCCTGTCATTTAATGGCCAATTTGCATTTCCTGGAGTTTGCCTCAGTTGTTTCTGTGATTTTTCTGCTGACAGTGAGACTGCTACATAGAAGGCACTTCTTTTTTTTTTTTTTTTTAAAGATTTATTTATTTATTTATTTCACAGAGGGAGAGAGATCACAAGGAGGCAGAGAGGCAGGCAGAGAGAGAGGGGGAAGCAGGCTCCCTGCTGAGCAGAGAGCCCGATGCGGGCCTTGATCCCAGGACCCTGAGATCATGACCTGAGCCGAAAGCAGAGGCTTTAACCCACTGAGCCACCCAGGCGCCCATAGAAGGCACTTCTAAAGGCAGAGAGGACAGGGAGATGATCTGTAGTTTTTCCATTGGACTGAACATGTTTGGAAGAATAGGAGGTAGAACAATGAAATAATCCAAATATTATGAGGAGGGAGGCAGAAGTTTATATTAGAGTGGTTTATGTGATAAAAGAAATGTTATACCCAGTACTTTTTGTTTATAAATGGTATTGTAAAACAGATATTTGAATGCTTAGCTAAAATATTTAAAGCATTTTGCCTGTACAGCACTCAATATTACAAAAATGCAGTATTTATCACAATCCAATCATCTTCATGTCAGCGTGTCATAAGTCCATATTGTAGGGGAAATGGATTTTCTCCTACCTTAAGTGCTCTAGATTTGTTCTAATTTAAACAGAAAATAATCCTCTTTCAAGCAGAGAGAGATGTTCATGCTTTAAAACTACTTTTAGATGATTATGGTAACCCAGTAATAGAATATAATGCAGTGCCTACCAGCATACTTTAGAGAAGACAACTTAGTGTTATCATGACTGTGTTCATGATATCTGTATCTATTTATTTATTTGTTTGTTTCTGGGACTCTGTTTTGAGGCACTGTGGCTGTCTGTCTTCCTTCAAGAAGTAACAGACAAAATGCAGAAGGTATCCCATGGATCTTTCTGGTAAGGCAGTGTTGGTCAGTAGTCCCTGTGCATTTGTTTGAGAGACATGGTCGGACCCAGTGTTGTAGAGACCTTTGAGAGGATTCTCTTGAGTAAGGGACCATCCTGAGGAGAAGGCTCCTTTTGCATTCTCTTTGAAACATCAATTCGTGTCTTTCTTGCCTGGAAGAATAGCTGTTTCTCCCCAGCTGATTCGTTAGTTCCTAGGCACCATTCAAATCACAAATGGTCTGATTCATTGTAAAAATCAACTGATGGACCAGAATTTCCAAGAGTACCAAATGCCTTAGTAAGTAGAGAATCAGATACTATTCACACATTCTGTGGACAAATGACCTCTCTAATGCAAAATGGACCATGACATTTTATCTTAATTTTCTATAACACTTTCTTGATTTGCAATGGTAAAATCTTATAGGAAACAGAATAGAAAAAAAAATTCATTCAAAAAATATGTAAAAAATATGAAAAAATAGTAAAAAAGAAACAGAATAGAGATTATAAAGTCTTATTCTGTGGCTGATAAAGTTCTGGATTATTCAAACATACTTTTCTTACTAGTGGTAAGGAGTTCCATATTATTTTAGGAATTTAACAAAAAAATTGATTTAAGAATATAAAATGCTGCTCTATCATTTTTTGATCTAGCCAGTCCTTGATAACTCTTATTATTATAAAAGTTTTAGGTAGAATAGATGACTGATGGAGTCACATTTTGTAACTTTATGTAGGTTTCATTATTTAAAAGGACTGGTCCTAAGTATGTCAAGCTTTGACAGTTTATAAAATATAGCATCATTAATTTTCTACCAAGATTGACAACTATTATTTGGTTTGTATTTACTGAGTTTCTTAAATGTATAATTTATCTTCTTCTGTTGAGGAAACATTTTTATTTTATTTTATTACTATTATTGTTAAAGAAGATTTTGGTCTTTTAAGTAATCTCTACACCCAGTACGGGGCTTGAACTCACAACCCCAAGATCACGAGTTGCTTGCTGTATTGACTGACCCAGCCAGGTGCTCTTTGAAGAAACCTTTCTAATTACCTTGGCTTAAAAGGGACAAAGTATAGGTCCATATTATTGCAATAATGCTGTAGTTTATTTAGTACAATCATCAAGTTGAGAGCATGGACTTTTTTGAAGTGAGAATTTTTTTTTTAATAGTATCAAATAGAAAGCCCTTATATTGAGAACTAATACAAGTAATTAAGTCACGATTTCAAGTCATAAATTATGACAGCTCATGTTGTAGAAGACTCTCCAGTAGGGAATGCAGGCTCTTCAGCCTGCTGCCTACTTGTATAACTTTGGCCAACACTCTCTTGGCCTTTACTTTCCTCAGAAGTAAAATGGCAGGGTTTGAATTAGCTCACCAGTTCTGTGACAGCTTTGTTGTCTCTAGTGGTTGTTAAAGGAGTGTAGCATTCACTGTCTTGAGTTGACCCTGAGTGTTCTGCTTCACAAGTCAGGATTGACCCCTTTTTAGAGCTAACAAACTGAAATCTGGAATAAGTGATTTGCTTAGTTATAAATTTAGTGTAATGATAGAATCAGAGAGTTCAGGTCTCCACTAACCTCTTAGATGCCTGTTTGACACAGTCTGTCACATACACACGTCCTTCCCTCTACTTCTTATACCCTACATAGCAGTGGCAGGCATGTTTATCTCGTGCTTATCTAATGTGACATTTCTTTCCTACTCAGCCTGGACATGGCCTCAGAGCCCTTCTTGAAGCAATATTCTAATAACCACAGCTAATAGACAATGAAATCTAACCAGTTTGACATGATAGGTAGTAAAATCGTTAAAAAGGTCGCTGAAGCTTTTTTTAAGGCGATGTGCTTGTTTGATTCAAGTGGAATATTGTGGCTTTCTCTTTAGCAGGAGCTCCCAATTTGATGATTCCTTTTTAATTAAAAAAAATTCCCACATGACTGTGAACTCAGTAACACTTTAAATGAATTTGTTTCATTAATCCCAACACATAGATTCACTTGGAAAAATGGGTGTACATATCCATGTGAGACATTTACATGCTCATGAATTATTACCTTTGTCCCTCCCCATCCCATCCCTACCCATCAAGAGTCAGGCATTAGAAACTGTTACTCTCTACCACTTTGTCTTTTTTTCTTGGTTTCAATTTAAGTATATTTTCTTAAGATTTTATTTATTCATGAGAGAGAGAATAGGAGAGAGTGTGCGCACAAGCGGGGGGAGGGGCAGAGGGAGAAGCAGACTCCCTACCAAGCAGGCGCTCCGGCCTCAATCCCAGGACCCCGGGATCATGACCTGAGCCGAAGGCAGATGCTTAACTAACTGAGTCACCCAGGGGCCCCTCAGTTTAAATTTTTAAAGTAGGATTGAGTTCTTGTTTTTAAGGGATCTCCTCAGTTGTTCTTAATGCTGTATACTGTGGAGTCCCAGTTCCAGGAGTTGCCTTGGGGAGAGTCCCCCTAGCCCCACGCCCCTTCCGGTTCTAACCCACCTATTTACTTCAAAGGCTTCTGTATATTAGGATCCTCCATGAGATTTCATTTGGATAAAGGGTTTCACAGCTTAAAAAAATGGAAACACACCCATAATCTCATGTTCCCATTTTACACAGAGCGTTTTGGAGTTACCCTGTTAACATTGGAGCCAGGATGAGGACCCTGATTGTCCGACTTGCAGGCCCCTCTTCATCCCCTTGCCTGAGCTGCTCTTCATAGGAGCAGTGGAGCTTGTAAACTGACACCACCGCCCGCTGGGAGTGGAGCACATACTTAGATGGAAAGAAAAATTGTTTACGTTGTAATACCAGGGGAGGGACTCACATCTCTTTCCACCCTTGAATACAAGGTTATGTGGAATACATATTTGTAAATGTTTGTCTTGTTTGGGTGTGGGCTTCTCTAACTATTTGGGGTGGGTGGAGGGATGGTGAAGCTTTTTTTTTTTTTTTTTTTAACATTATTTTAAAACCGTGAAGAGCGATGCCGTGAGCAGAAGACTGCTCCCCTTCTCTCTTCTCCCAGGGCTGTGCTCCTTCCCTGCTGTGTTTGGGGCATGCTTTACCTTGTCCTGTTTTTAAGCACTGTCCAAGCAGAGTCTTTGGTGTCTTTCCTAGATTGTGCCATCTATCAAAGGACAACCTCAGTTCAGGGCTCATTTCTCTGCAGCGGTCCTCTTCCATGATCAAATCAACATGCCATCAAGATACCAGCCACATAGGCTGCTTAACACATCCGGCCTGGGCCACGCTCTTCTGCCTGGGGCGTTAGCACAAAGCCGAATGTCCCTCTGAAGCCCACAGTGATTTCTAGGAGTTGCTTTCCTCGATGACCTTGGCCGTTTGGGGCTGTCGGTGATCCAGGATAACTGGAATGAGTGTCTGGTGACCAACGGCGGAGGTGCTGGGTGCTCTCTCGCTCCATCCCTGGGCCCGGAGTGGTCAGTGCTTCCCATTGCCTGTCTTCCTGGTTGGTGGGGCCGAGGCCATTCTGACTGCTCCTGCAGGTCCCCGACAGGCCTCTTGCTTCCTCGCCCTCTCAGGAAGGTCCCCACCTCACTCGTGGAGATGCTTTTCTTTTCAGGGTGGCAAAGCCAAATGCCTCACTTCGGCCAGTAGTTTGAACCTCTTCCTTTCCCATATGTTTCAACAGATATGATGATGAGAAAGGGAAAGGACTTCTGTGGCCTGGCTAACTTTTTTTTTTTTTTAAAGATTTTATTTTTTTATATGACAGAGAGAGAGAGAGAGATTACAAGTAGGCAGAGAGGCAGGCAGAGAGAGAGAGAGGAGGAAGCAGGCTCCCCACTGAGCAGAGAGCCTGATGCGGGCCTCGATCCCAGGACCCTGAGATCGTGACCTGAGCCGAAGGCAGAGGCTTTAACCCACTGAGCCACCCAGGCGCCCCTGGCTAACTTTTTACCGAAGCAGTGGAGCGAAAAGTTAGGAAAGAAAAGGAAGAGAGAAAAAAGGAACATAGGAGAATGTTACATCGGAAAACCAACTATTAGGTAATTAAGCGGTAATTTTTGCTCTTAAGTCGTAAAGCTGAGATATAAAGGAAGTTTGGGGAAGTTTGTGGAAGACTTCATTCAAGCAGGAATTTCTTGCCATTTTCCACATGGCAATTACAACAACTATCTACTGTCTTTTGCTCTTGTACGTCAGCTCTCCAACAGTCTATTTTCTTTCAGAATGAATTAGGATGGCAAATTGCAAGCTTTTTGTCCACTAAGGAGAGACTCTGAGAGCTTTAGTGACCCTCACCCTCAGTGCTACTGCAGAGAAAGACTCACCGACTTCCCTTCTAGGACAGAAGCTTGGTGAGTCAACACAGGTGTGAAGGCCCCTTCCATATGTATGGACTTATGTTGCTGAGAATATTTCACTGATGGTAATTTAGTGTTCTTCCAGAGGCAAGTTAAGAACTGGGAGGTGTTAAAATGTCTACTGATCATCTCTTTGTCCCTGGAATTATTGATTAGTTTGCTATAATCTGACCAGAGTGGTAAAAAGAATAGGAGTATTACCACAAGGATTATTCCCCAGAAGTTTTTTTTTTTTTTTTTTTTTAAAGATTTTATTTGCTTATTTAACAGAGAGATTGCAAGTAGGCAGAGAGGCAGGCAGAGAGAGAGGAGGAAGCAGGCTCCTCGCTAGGCAGGGAGCCCAATGCAGGGCCTATCCCAGGACCCTGAGATCATGACCTGAGCCGAAGGCAGAGGCTTTAACCCACTGAGCCACCCAGGTACCCCACCCAGAAGCTTTTTTTAAAAAGGCATCCCTAGAGGGGCACCTGGGCGGCTCAGTTGCTTAAGTGAGTGACTCTTGATTTCGGCTGGGGTGCGATCTCAGAGTCCTGGGATCCAGGCCTAGGGTTCATGGTGGGTGTGGAGCCTGCTTAAGATTCTCTCTCTCTCCCCCCTTTCTGCACGACTCCCCCCACCTGTGTGCTCTCTCTAAAAAAATAAATAAAAGCCATCTCTAGAAATCTGAGTAAGAACTGTAGTCTAGTTAACTGTAGTGCGTCAATATCAATTTCCTGGTTTTGATAATATATCGTAGTTATAGAAGATATAACCAGTGGGGGAAGCAGGGAATTTTTCTGTGCCTCTTTTGTTTTGTGTTTTTTTGAAATTTCTTCTAGTCTGTGGTTATGGCAAGATAACAACAACAACAACATAAAACCCTGAGAACAATTATCCTTCCAGGTAAGACTTTCCAGTCTGACTTCCTTTGCTTCTTGATTTCCATCCTTGCTTCTTCCCTTCCTTCTTTCCTTTATTGATAAGATCTATTTCACATACATAAGTCATGTATTTTAGAGTAAATTGTTTTTTTTTCCCTGTTCATGGGCTTATTCAGAGTTGTACAACCATCCCCACTGCCTAGTCCTTGAACGTTTTCTTTCTTTTAAATTTTTGAAAAAAGTTTTGTATTTACTTAAGTAATGTCAATACCCAGCATGGGGCTGGAACTCACGACTCTGAGATCAAGAGTCGCATGCTTTTCTGACTGAGCCAGCCAGGCATCCCTAATCCTAGAACATTTTCAGCTATCCAGAAAGGAACTTCATAGGCATTAGCAGTCATCCATGACTGCATTCCTCCTCCTCGTCCTCCCGTCTTCACCCCCATCCCCACCCCCATCCCCATTTCCACCCTGGGCAACCACGCACCTGCTTTCTGTTTGTGTGGATTGGCCTATTCTGGACATTTAATGTAAATGGAGTCATACAGTATGTGGCCTTCTGTGACGGGCTTCTTTCACTTAGAATAATGTTTTCAGAAGCTCATCTTTGTCATAGCATGTATCAGTACAACAATTCTTTTTTGTTGCCAAATAATACTTCATTTTATGGATATACCGCATTTTGTTTGTTTGTGGACATTTTGGTTGTTTCCATTCTTTGGTTATTATGAAGAACACTGCTATCACTATTTATGTACAAGTTTTTGCATGAACATATGTTTTCAGTTTTCCTGGGTAAATACCTAAGTAAAGAATTGCTGGGTCATGTGGAGACTCTATGTTTAACATTTTGAGGAACTGCCAGATTGTTTTCTGAAGTGGCATACTATTTTATATTTCCACCAGCAATGAATGAGGGTTCCAATTTCTTTACATCTCAGGTGTTTCTTAAATACTGTATTTTTGTTGCATTTACAGAATGCTTCCTCTTGTCTTAATGGATATGGGAACAGGGAGCTGAATGATAATTTTTGGAGGAAATGAAACAAATGAAAATCAAATAAATTATTTTCAGATTGGCTCAGTGTAGTTCTGGAAAGCCCTGAGCCTACAAACCTTCCTGTTTGACTGCATATGACATTACCAGGAATTTTACTTTCCTGCTTTTTTTCTCCCTGAGGAGAAATATGTCTTTTCCTCAGCTAGAAAAAAGAAATATGTCTTTTCCTCAGCTAGACATGGAGGGTTCAAACAAACATAAAAGACCCCTGAGTTATTAACAATTCCACGGGAACATGTAGTTGGTTTATGCCCAGAATAGTTTCTTTCCAATCACTCTCTTGGTGCTTCCTCTGTGCTGTTCTCCACCAGAGCGTAACATAAGAGCTGAATCGAGGTTTGTTCAGTCGGTGTTTGGAAAAGAAACGGTGACTGGATGCTGGTCAGCTGGCTCGGGGCCGCTGGGAGACCTGCCCTAGACCATGCTTTCTGCAGGCCACAGCATCTCAGGCTTGTTACAGGCCTGCACCTGGTCGTGGTTGGGTGAGCCATGTCTGAGCTTAGGGTGAGAAGACCTTTCATAATCCACCATGGCCTTGAACAGGCAAGTTCAGAGATCCTGGAAGTGGCCCAGTACACCAGCCAAAGACAAGATCCCAGATCCTTTGCTCTGTGTGGGACCTGGGAAGTAGGCAGAGAAGGGAACAAGGAGAAACGGAGAAATGAAATGTCATTTCTTTGTCCTGGTACATAGATCTAACTCCCACCGCCTTCTGGCCACTCTTGGTTACTTTAGGTTCTATATTGGCAGGGAGCCGATTACTGTAGCAGAGAAGGCCTGCCTCTGATGACTGGTCTTCTTGCATTTCATTTTTATTCTCGCGGGATAGAACTTTATGAATGATGTTTGCAAGCATAGATTGCCTCTAGATTTTCATTCCTGTACCCAGCGTGAGCCTCTTTCACTCTCCTTGTGACACGAGGAGGGTCTGGAAGGTGAGTGGGGGTCCGTGGGGCCTCTCCAGCCCTGTTTTAGCTGCTCTGCTCCTCTGAGTACTGTCTAGTCATACCTCCTGTGACTTGCCAGAATTCCTCCCTGAAATGACTTACTCAAATCAGGACAGGACCTCATGTTCCTATCTGCTCTCCATTAGAAACTGCCCATCTCAGGCACGTGCATTCAAGGTCCTGTGTTATCTCTGTCAAGTCAGTATCTTGCTTTCATTAAAATGAGGTTGGCCTTGTGAGTGTGTATGAGTGTGTGATTTTTGGACAGCTGCCTTGCAGATTGCCTATGCATTTTCTTATGCCTGTATGTCCTAGATTAGGTGCCCTCAAAAAAAGGTTTTAAGTACAACTATTTCAAGGGTCAGTTTCACATCACCGTGAAGTATTTATTGGTATACTTTAGAGTAGCAGTTGATGTGTTTTCTGTTAGCTACGCCTCTATGTAATTTCTGTAATAATCTGTGTATTTGGCTTAATTACCTTAATTGGAACTGTAAAGAGTTGAATTCTAAATATATACACATGCATTTCTCTTGACTACTGTGGTCCAGCTATGCTTTGACTGGATTGAGAGTTCGTAATACCTTCCCATCCTCCCCCAAAATAGGAGTTTCCTATAGTTTAAACATTTTTTAAACAGATCTTTGTTCATCTGGCATTGTGTTTGACCTGCTCTTGGGAAAAAGAGAACTGTCTGAAAAAGGCTGGTTCTCATGTAGGTGGGGGTAGAAAACCGGTTCTTCCTAATCTGTACCTGTGCCCTTTTTGTTACTGGCCACTGAACTCAAAGAGGCAGCCTGTCTCACCTGCCAGGTCTCAGGCCTAGCTTCCTGTGAGTGTCTGTTACTGATTTCTAAGGCATCAGTCACCGTAGCACTTCATACAGCTACCTTCAACTTGAGTACTGGAGTGGATTTATCTACATTACAGGGTTTCTCCAATATAAGGCCAGAATTATTTGATAAAGGAAAATCGTCCTCTCATCTCTTTGTGATATTTTCACCTTTAATGGGCTTCTGATTATATCAGTGTGGTTTGTAACTGAAGTTAGGAGAAGTCTGAGATTTGATTCTTCTAAAGAAAACTTGTCCTATTCTGTCCAAATTGGTAGCAACTGGCCATCTGGGGCTATTTAAGTCATAATTAGTTAAAATTAAAAAGTTGAGTTTGTCATTCATACTAGCCACATTTCAGACCTTTATTTGCTGCATATGGCTGGTGGCTACTCTCTTGGACAGTGCAGAGATAGAGCATGTCCGTCATCATGGGAAGTAGGCTGACTCTAGACTTTACTCTGTCCCATAAGGTCCAAGCAATACATTAATCACAGCAAAGAGAAAGCTTTGCTTAGGTGAATTCAGGTGCTGGTAAATTGCTGTTGTCTATTCCTAGCCTAAAATGAGAGCAGTAACAGGATGTGTCATTCATCCTGTTGTGTCATCATTCATCCTTCAGTTGTTTCTGGGCAGTGTTTCTTTGTTATGGTTCAGTTTTGAAAGGACTGTGGATGTCCAGTATTCAGACTCACTCATATTCCAATGCATGTTAGACATTCTGAAACAGTATAAATAATTACTGTCTACATCCCTTCCATTAGAACTGGTACTTCTCGTGGCATCTGGCTGGCTCAGTCTGTAGAGCATGGGACCCTTGATTGCTGGGTTGTAAGTTTGAGCCCCACATTCGGTGTAGAGATTACTTTAAAATAACATCTGTAATTAATTAATTTAAATAACATCCTAAAAAAAAAAAACCTGGTACCTCTAATTCCATGTCCAGGAGTGAGATGAGGGTAAAGTAAAATTTTACCAAGGTACAGTTATTGCTATTGGCCTATTTCCTAATGGCACATGAATGTATGAGTTTCATTTTAGACAGGCTTTGTCTTTTGGGAGGTTAAGTTTCGGTTTGGTTTAAATTCATGTCTATTGACTTTTAGTTCTTTGGAGATATTTTTAAGACTGGTTATTTGTTAACTATATTTATCTACCTTGACATTTGTATTCACAAGTTACAAATTTATGAACAGAAGAATTAGGCACAAGTCTTCCATTCCCTCACCCTACCACAAGTGACTATTAAGTTGTTGATGCCTTTGTGTAACTAACATCCAAGGACTGAGACTACATACAAGCCATAGAACAGGCACACAACGTGTTAGCTCTCCAGGAAGGTTCTGGTAAATGGACAGAGGAGTGGCAATTAACTGAAAGACCTTTCCTAGCCAATGTAAGCATTCTTTTTTTAACTTCATTACCTCAAATAGTTCTGAGTGGCTTAAGAATATATAATTGTGTTCTTTCTAATGTGGGCATTTGGTAGTGATGATGTGTACATCAAAATTCTATCTAAATTCCTCTTAGGCAAAGGGTGTGACACTGAAGAGGAATGTAACACTCTCTATCGCTAGCACCCATCCCCTCTCCAACACCGTCAGCAGTCTGTCTTCAGAAACCTTGTAGGTGAGGGTGTGTGAAGTTTTTTCTTTTTTATAAATAATATTTTCCTGAAGGCTGGAAAAAACTCCATAGCAATTAGCCAGTTGTTGGCATAACCACCTGGGGCAACCATTGGCATGCTGTGGTGTGAGTATCCTGGTTCTTGTTCTCTGCTGTTTTCTGGGACAGGCAAGAGCTCTTTTTATTCTTGTTCAGCATGTCAAGAAGCAGCTTTTATATTCTCTCTTTCATGAAGAATAACTCATTTTCTTTATTTCTTTTATTATGTTTCATGCCTGCTTAGAGCTGGTAGTGCTTTTTTTTTTAAGTCCATGGTAAATTTATATGTAAACTATGATAAAATACTCTGTCTTCCAAGAGTAAAACCTGGAATAAAGTCTAGAAAATTGGAATTTCTGCCTCTCAGAACTGGATTTTAGGTCTAGTAAAAAATTAGTGTCAATGTCTTTCATATGTTCATGAACATATAAACACATAATGTTTACTTTGAACATGAACTTGGCTCCCATGTNAGGGTGGGGGGCTGTGGGGGGTAGGGAGGGAAAAATAATGAAACAAGATGGGATGGGGAAGGAGACAAACCATAAGAGACTTCTAATCTCATAAAACAAACCGAGGGTTACTGGGGGGTGGGAGGGTAGGGATAGGGTGGATGGGTTAGGGACATTGGGGAGGGTCTGTGCTTTGGTGAGGGCTGTGAAAGATGTAAGCCTGATGATTCACAGACCTGTACCCCTTGGGCAAATAATAAAAATAAAATTAAAAAAAAAAAATGTAAAATAACATCTGTAATTAATTAATTTAAATAACATCCTNTGCTGGGTTGTAAGTTTGAGCCCCACATTCGGTGTAGAGATTACTTTAAAATAACATCTGTAATTAATTAATTTAAATAACATCCTAAAAAAAAAAACCTGGTACCTCTAATTCCATGTCCAGGAGTGAGATGAGGGTAAAGTAAAATTTTACCAAGGTACAGTTATTGCTATTGGCCTATTTCCTAATGGCACATGAATGTATGAGTTTCATTTTAGACAGGCTTTGTCTTTTGGGAGGTTAAGTTTCGGTTTGGTTTAAATTCATGTCTATTGACTTTTAGTTCTTTGGAGATATTTTTAAGACTGGTTATTTGTTAACTATATTTATCTACCTTGACATTTGTATTCACAAGTTACAAATTTATGAACAGAAGAATTAGGCACAAGTCTTCCATTCCCTCACCCTACCACAAGTGACTATTAAGTTGTTGATGCCTTTGTGTAACTAACATCCAAGGACTGAGACTACATACAAGCCATAGAACAGGCACACAACGTGTTAGCTCTCCAGGAAGGTTCTGGTAAATGGACAGAGGAGTGGCAATTAACTGAAAGACCTTTCCTAGCCAATGTAAGCATTCTTTTTTTAACTTCATTACCTCAAATAGTTCTGAGTGGCTTAAGAATATATAATTGTGTTCTTTCTAATGTGGGCATTTGGTAGTGATGATGTGTACATCAAAATTCTATCTAAATTCCTCTTAGGCAAAGGGTGTGACACTGAAGAGGAATGTAACACTCTCTATCGCTAGCACCCATCCCCTCTCCAACACCGTCAGCAGTCTGTCTTCAGAAACCTTGTAGGTGAGGGTGTGTGAAGTTTTTTCTTTTTTATAAATAATATTTTCCTGAAGGCTGGAAAAAACTCCATAGCAATTAGCCAGTTGTTGGCATAACCACCTGGGGCAACCATTGGCATGCTGTGGTGTGAGTATCCTGGTTCTTGTTCTCTGCTGTTTTCTGGGACAGGCAAGAGCTCTTTTTATTCTTGTTCAGCATGTCAAGAAGCAGCTTTTATATTCTCTCTTTCATGAAGAATAACTCATTTTCTTTATTTCTTTTATTATGTTTCATGCCTGCTTAGAGCTGGTAGTGCTTTTTTTTTTAAGTCCATGGTAAATTTATATGTAAACTATGATAAAATACTCTGTCTTCCAAGAGTAAAACCTGGAATAAAGTCTAGAAAATTGGAATTTCTGCCTCTCAGAACTGGATTTTAGGTCTAGTAAAAAATTAGTGTCAATGTCTTTCATATGTTCATGAACATATAAACACATAATGTTTACTTTGAACATGAACTTGGCTCCCATGTGTTCTGATTCATTGAGTGCTTACTCTGGCTTCTTGTTCTCAGGGTCCTGCTTTTCTAGTATCCCTTAGGTGTCCACTCCTTTGCCTCAGGAACTGTAGTACTACATCTAGCCATGCTTTTATTAATTTTTAACTGTGATCTAATTTCTTGCTCCAAATGCATACATTTACCTTGGCTGGGTGCTAGCCATAGATTGTGGTTGGACCCAAGAGTAATTCCTGCTATGGATGTAACTGTTTTTTGAAAGCATAGATTTTCCAGAGTGGCACCTATATTACTCATCTTTGAGCCACATTGAAAAGTATTGTCTTGGATTTAGTTCTTGATTTTAAGCATTTGATCCACATTACAAGGCCTCTCTTTCTGTGATTTTGTTTTACCAGAAGCTTTTGGCAGGAGATAGAATGATCTGAGGAAGAGATCCATGAAAATCAGAGAATTGATGGCTCTGTTCTCTGGACATCATGGAACTTAACTAAATTTTAAGCTCCTGAAAGGCAAGGGCAGTATATGTACTACCTGTACTTAACCTATAAGTACTTAATCTGTTGTACTTAACCTATAATTGGCTGATTTTTAACTCTAGAGCAAACATGCTCAGTGTGGGGTTTTTTTGTTTTTCATTTTCGTTAACATTTAAGGTGCTAAAATTGAATATTCTGTATTAAAGATGTTTGCCTAGTTTTGAGCAATGATCTGGTTTATTACATGGTTTCTTTATTAAGCACACTCATTGTTTCCAATAATACTTATATGAGTCTATTAATGATAATTAATAGCTTTCATGATGAAGCCAAAAATCGAATGTAGTTAGTGTAGCAATACTGATGAAACTGTTTTTCCCTCTAACACAGAGTAGGACTTGGTTGTCTCTTTCTTTGCCATTCATTGCTTCCCCTCTCCACCTTATTCCACAGATTATCTAGCCCCATTTCTTCCATTGCCAGTGAGGACCCCTGGTATTAAATGCAGTGGCTTTAGGATTCTGGATTTGTCATGGTGTGCAGGAGAGTGCTGTGTTTGGTGGGCAGAGATCTTCATTTGAGCCCATCCATGGGCCATCTTTGCCACTGCTAGCTCTGTGATTGTGGACAAGGTTTGATCTAACTACCTCTCTTGTAAAATGAGTCTTTTTTTTTTTTAAAGATTTTATTTATTTATTTCACAGAGGGAGAGAGATCACAAGGAGGCAGAGAAGCAGGCAGAGAGAGAGGAGGAAGCAGGCTCCCTGCTAAGCAGAGAGCCCGATGCGGGCCTCGATCCCAGGACCCTGAGATCATGACCTGGGCCGAAAGCAGAGGCTTTAACCCACTGAGCCACCCAGGCGCCCTAAAATGAGTCTTAAGATGCCTGGCTTCCCTGCCTACTTTGGGGGGGCTTGTGAAGATCAACAGAGAGATAGTACATGGAATCATTTTGCACAGTACTATAAAATGTAAGCTCTCACTACTAAAAAGAGTAATAAATTGTCTGTGTTTGTCTGTGGGTTGATATTTATACTCAGTGACCCCTCGTTCATGAATGTTTTTTTTTTTTAAAGATTTTTTATTTATTCATTTGACACACAGAGAGAGATTACAAGTAGACAGAGAGGCAGGCAGAGAGAGAGGAGAGAGGAGGAAGCAGGCTCCCTGCTGAGCAGAGAGCCCGACGTGGGCCTCGATCCCAGGACCCTGGGATCATGACCTGAGCCGAAGGCAGCGGCTTTAACCCACTGAGCCACCCAGGCGCCCTTGTTCATGAATGTTTTAAGAAACACAAACCTTATGGCATTGGGGCAACTAAAACAACTGCAAGGAATCCAGTGGAATATATGCTCAAAATGTATTTTAGTTGCCTGATGATATTTTTGCATTTGAATGATCAACATGGGACGTTTTATTTTCCAGTAGTTTGAGAATGGAGCTTGAGACACTTTTCACTGGAGTCCATTTGGTAGACTGTCCCTGGGGACACTCAACTTGGTAGAACAGTATTGAACTAATGCCTACTTCCTTGGCGTGCTGTCCTCTGGCCCGACTTCTTCTACCCCTGGAAGATCATAGAGAAGCCACCAAGTAGGACCGAAGATGCTACTTCTTTATTCTTTTTCTTTTAGCTGATGCATCAGAATTATTTTGATTGTAAGGGAGAGAAACTAAATTAAAGCAAAAAAAGAAAAAAAAAGTTGCCTGAAGAATACGAAGTGGGCCTTGTACCTATAAGAAAGCTGGAGAGCACCGGTACCTCTTGAGACTTAGAATTCCAAGGAGAAAGTCTACCTCCCTATCCTAGGTCTTTGTTCAGCATTGGCACACTTTTGGCATGGTTGGAGGGGAAGAGAGTGTGACCCCAAGAGTGCAAGGAATAGAGGTAGGTGGTTCTCTATAAAATCCATGTGCCAGGCAGGCAAAAACAGCACTAGATTTCAGCAGGATTCTCAATTCTCTGAAATAGGGGAGCAACTTAACATGCTTTTGACCATATATCTGCCAGCTTGGGTTAAACCTCCCTTTTACTAACAAGAGAAATAGAAGTTGAGAGAGATCAAATAAGAAAAGATTGTCATTAGATTGGGAGGCATTTGTCCTAAAAATATAGTACAGGGCTCTTCCCCTAGAATCTCGGAATGGGCCGTAGTATTCAATAGCAATAGCATCCCTGGATCATTTTCAGGGGCACTACGTATCTAATTGGATGGCGCTGCCCAGTTCCACTAACAGAAAGTACAGTGTGAATGGTGCCCCAGAGTTATACAAAGTTGTGGTCTCCAGTCAGGTTTCTGTCCGATTCACTTTTATATTTTCACTTTTATATTTTATAATTTCATAAAAAGTGTTCAGCATAGGTCCAGTGTTTCCAGTGAAACAACTAGCTACTCTTGAATCAAAATATTCATTTTGCCATGGTTTAATTAATATATGGCATCCCTTTAAAATTATTCTCTTATGGGCGCCTGGGTGGCTCAGTGGGTTAAAGCCGCTGCCTTCGGCTCAGGTCATGATCCCAGGGTCCTGGGATCGAGGCCCACGTCGGGCTCTCTGCTCAGCAGGGAGCCTGCTTCCTCCTCTCTCCTCTCTCTGCCTGCCTCTCTGCCTACTTATAATCTCTCTCTCTGTGTCAAATGAATAAATAAAATCTTTTAAAAAAAATAAAATTATTCTCTTATATTCTAATTTTAGCTTCTAATTCTTCATACAGACTCGATTGTAAATATACTGGGTACTTTAGAAAGTGAACCACCATACAGAAATGGGTTTATATATGAGCAGGAAAGGTGTGGTGTACCTCTCATTTCCTTCCTTCTGTCCCACACTCATGAAAATGTGCTTTCAGTGAAAGAGGGGCGAATCTCCAACTCTCTCTCCGTTATAGACCACCTCTGTAGGTCACCTTCTTGTTTTCTTACATTGTTTAGCTGAGACAATTGGCCATAAGATTATGAGATCTATGTTTGTGTGAAGGACCTGAAGGACTTGTTTGGGATGGCCAGGTATCAGAGATGTGATTTGCAAGTTTAATTTGTCACAACTCTGAACATCCGTATAAGTGTTCATTCTATGCTGCATAAAGTATGCAAAAAAAGAGGGTTTGGATGTGGGTCTGGATTTTTGGGACAGGTTATCTGTAACCACATCCTTGTGTAGATTTCCATGGCGTCCCAGATCAGATCTGGTGTTCCTGAGCATGATAAGGAGAAATTGTTCACTCACTAAATTCTTCCATTAAAACTTGACTCTTCTTGAGGGCAGGGATGGGTTCTTGTTTTCTGTCCTACCATCACTGCTGGGGACCCATATGCACACCCAGGACTATTGAATGAGTGGTACTCATAGCTCCAAAGGCAGGCTGTCACAGTGTACTTAGTGACTTCTTATGCCTGGTCATTACCACCAAGCTCTGTCTTTGCTTTGAGATTTTATTTATTTATTTGACACAGAGAGAGAGAGATCACAAGTAGGCAGAGAGGCAGGCAGAGAGAGAAGAAAGCAGGCTCCCTGCTGAACAGAGAGCCCAATGCGGGCCTCGATCCCAGGACCCTGAGATCAGGACCTCAACCAAAGGCAGAGGCTTAACCCACTGACCCACCCAGGCGCCCTCTATCTTTGCTTTGTACTGAAATAGTCAAGGTAGGACTGTTGTTTCCATGTGACCAAAAGAACATACTCTTATGCCTTCTCTCTGCTCTTATATAGTGAAAAAGGATCCTTTGGTACTCCATTTCTTTCATTTTTGCACTACCACTGTAGTTCTATAATTTTAAATAGTGTGAAAAAAAAGAAGTACGGCTGTCTTTTTCTGCCTTCCATTGGGGAAAAGATTGACCTCAGCTGGAACACAGCATGGAGCATAGAATTTGGTTACTAGTAGATACCCTTTAAATATTTTTTGTAGAAGTGCTGGAATTACATATGTCAACCCATAAGTTGTGTGTGTGTGTGTGTGTGTGTGTGTGTGTGTGTGTGTGTGTGTTTTAACACCACTTTTTTTTTCTTAAATTTTAAGGGGGGAAAAAACACTCTAGGCAGTGATACTGAAATCTTTTAAATTTGTGACATGGTCGGAAAATGTAACCACAGTGTCAACATTCTGTCATCTTCTATTCATCTTTCTTTATGGAAAAAAAAATAAGTATAGTGGTTCTCACTGACACAATTCCAAAGATTTAATGTTTCCCATGACATAAGTTAGATACTAAGATGTTTTACCTAGAGATAGTATCAGCTTCTCAGAATTTAGAAATGACATTCTTGACCATTTTCCTTTGTGTTCCCCTGCCCCCGAGAAAACTAAAGGAAGGAGAAATTGATTTTTTACTACTGGTCGAATATGGTCTAGAGCCTCACTTGACTTGATAATATCTGGAAATTCACTTAATTCAAACTGTTTTGTCTTCCCACACATTTCAAATGAACACTAACAGGAAAATACCTCTGTAGAAGCAGAAGAGTTATTTTTAGATTGTGCTCCTATATTTGGGCTTCATTACTCAGATTTTTTTCCCCTAGGGCCAGGGTCATATTTATGTATGCTGTGCTTGATGGCTTTTCCTTACTCTTGTCTTTACTCCAGAACCACCTGGAGGCCAGCACACTCAGTACACATGTCATGTTGTAATCTGAATAAATCCTGTCTTCCTTGCCTGCCTTTTCCCACTGTCCTTCCCCTAAGTATTGTAGATCAAAAGGTCACTTTGTTTTAGACTTAGCTCTGGTTTTAAGTAATGTATTTCTCCTAGTTACAAATGGCAGTGCATTGGTAGAATGAATACTCTCCATTTTTCTCCTCTGAATTCTAAAACACCTTAATTTTTTTATTGATTTTTGTTAGCGGAGTCATTAAGATATTTTAAAATGAAGGTTGGTTTATGAATATTGTAGCTATGATGAGCCAGCAAGTACTGAAACTAAGAAGCATTTAGTGGACTGATTTGAAAAATTCCTGCCAGAGTGTTTCTTTGGTTTATGCCATTTGCCCAAACTGACACGTCAGCTGTGGCAGTTACTGATTTAGCATGTTTAGTAATGGCACTCTTGGTTCTCACTGAGCAGAGGATGCTTTTTGTAGTTTGTTTTCCATTATATTTGGAAGAAATCTTCCTGACACCAGTGTATCATTTAGCTTTTGATTTTGGTGAGTTGTAGGTTTGATTTTTGTGAATTTGATTTTAAAGTTCACTTTACATGGTTCTTAAGGGGAGGTAAAACCAAGAGTAAAATATATGCAAATAAGATGAAAAGGAAGACCCACATTTACTTGTGACCTTTCCTGGCTCTTTGTATATTCATTCTGTTCTCAATCTGAAGTAAAATAGAAAGATTTAACCTCCCCTGCCCCCCCACCGCCTTATAGCAGGGGTCAACAGTAATAGTCATAGGTTCTAGAAAGTTGGTAAGAGTAAGTAAGTTTGCATAAAAGCTGCTTGATTAAACTTCTTGGTTGAAATTCAAAGCAAAGAGGCTTAATCCCACTATGTGGATCAGCTTCTCTTCTTAGAAAATCCTCAGAGACCCTTCAGCAAAGCCATGGCTCTGGATGGTGGTTTCCATCCTGAGGGGTGGTCGTGGCTATTTTCCTGCCTATAAATAGTTCACTAGGTTGAAATGAATGCCAAGTAAGTTTTTCCCCCCAACCCCCATTTTAATAGTAGAACATGTGAGGTAATGGAACAGCAGTGGGGTAAATTTAGTGCTGTCAGCTTACTGGTATAAGCCTTAGTGATTTAGAAATTTAAGGCCCATCATTAACTCTCCTTCCCTTGCAAATGGAATTTCAGCTGAGATGTACATGAGGCAAACCACATGACAAATCCATTATTTCTCTGTGAAAGAGCCAGTATTTGGATGGGCCTCTTACCACTTCCTTACAAATAGGTCCCCAACGGGGCCATGGTGGAACTAGACTTAGGTAGCCTTTGTCAGTTGGAAGTCTGACAGGGGTAGTACAGTAACTAGTGTGACTGGAAGCATAAGCAAGCATGGTAGTGGTGGTGGGGTGATGACGACGACATGGGGGTTGAGAGGACTTTTTTTCAAATAAGGGTCCCTTACCCAGGGAGGTAGTAGTGTTCCACAGGGTAACATAGAGCCTCTTCCTGGGCCTGGATTTCTTTCTATCCAAGCAAATATACATTTACAAAATAAAACATATTAAAATGACCAGAGACTTCTAAGTTATGTGAATTTAAGCAGCATTATTCTTTGGCATGTGGGACTCCTTCCATCATCCTGTTGACAGAATTAAAAGTTTTCTCTCTTAAACAGCTGTACACTTGCTGTCAACATGTCTTTTGCTGCTTATAATGATGTCGAGGTTAAGACAGATCAAATTCAAATGTTTCTAGCAGGTAGGTAATATAACTGAGTGTGGGAAGGAAAGCAGTCATTCGTTTTGCATATTAAACACACAAAAATATTCATTTCCATTTATCTCCCATTTTTCTTAGGACATGTGGCTCACTGTCTTCTATTTCCCACTTTTGATGGAAATGCAAGCCCAAGAATTATTTATCTTCCTCCTAATTCTTCTATGAGAAAAAAAAGAGAGCAAGCAATAATGATGAAAAATGGCAGCTGACTCCTAGCCTTGGTATTGGAGAAAGAGTAGCCAGTGCTGGGACAATGGCAAACTGTGCATCAAATTGTCATTGCTTGGGAATGAAAGTTCTGTGTTAATAAAATGTCCAACTACTTGGCAATTAATGAAACTACATTTTAAGACATTATTATTTTTTAAAGAGACTGTTTGGTCTAGTGGTTAAGAGTTTGGCTCTGGAACCAGACAGCCAGAGTTCAAATCTCAATTGCACCATTTATCAGCTATGTGACCTTGGGCAATATACTTAATCTTTGAATCTCAGAGCCTCACTGTAAAACAGTACCAATAATAAAAACCGTATCAGGGCGCCTGGGTGGCTCAGTGGGTTAAAGCCTCTGCCTTCGGCTCAGGTCATGATCTCAGGGTCCTGGGATCGAGGCCCGCGTCGGGCTCCCTGCTCGGCGGGGAGCCTGCCTCCTCCTCTCTCTGCCTGCCTCTCAGCCTACTTGTGATCTCTCTCTCTGTCAAATAAATAAATAAAATCTTAAAGAAAAAACAAACCATATTAAAGGACTTGATGAGACAGTCCATTAGAAGAACTCAGTGTCTGGTATATAGTAAGTGCTTAAGAAACATTAGCTGCTGCCATATTATTAGTCAGCACTGAGTAGGTCTAAGAAAGTGTGTTGGCGGACCATCGATATGCAACTTCTGTTGCATATAGACTTTGGAGCCAGCCAGTTTTGGATCTAGGTGCTGCCATTTGCTAAATGAGTATTTTTGGGCAAATTATCTAACTCCTGTGGGCATTGGTTTCCAATCGTAAGTATGACAAAATAGGACCTACTTTTGGGTTTAAGGAGGGTTCAGTGAAGTAAAGCATGTAAAGTGATTGGTGCATTTGAATATATTATTTACTGAGCACCTAGTCAAGTGTCCACCAGCCTAAAGGTTACTACTGTTTTATTCCTGCTTTACAGGGGAGGAAACTGATTCTTTTGGGAAGTTGTGTGCTGGCTTTTCTCTGACTTTGCTGTTGTTTGAAGGTTCATGCTTCAACATATTTTTCAACACTGATCTTCTCTAGCAGTTCAAGTCTGCTTATAAACATCCATACCTTACCTACCTGTCATCATACAGTGTTCACCGATGAGCGGGTCTTGTCCTGTAGATCTGTGCATTGTCACGTCTTAGTGAAGGCCAGTTGGTTGTCACACCTCTAGAATATCTCGTAACTACTCATTCTCCTTAAATTTAGTTGTTCACTGAGAATCATGGTTTTATCAAAGTGCCTCTGTCTTGGCCTTTCTTCTGAATGCCCTTGACTTCTTTAATTTTGGATCTGAAAGTAGAAAATTGTCTTTTCAGATTCATAAATCCCCTAAAAAATATTGAAGAAGAAAAGGAATTAACAGGAGATGGATTTGGTGGCTATTCAGCAACATGTTGAAATTTTCTGCAGTAAAACAGACCTCTCTTTACTCCAGAGATGGCAAACCAAGCCAAATGATGTATCTTTCCAGGCTTTCAAGGAATATTACATTTTGTTCAAACCAGCCAACTTCTTCGAAAGATTTCTGGTGGGACATGCACGCAGTTGGTTCTCGGAGGTGGTGAGGAGACAGACCTCATTTCATTGAATGAATAGTCTAGCAGACTTAGGAAAATAGGCTTAATTATGCTTAATAACGGGAAATTCTCTTTCTTAAAAAAAATCTCATTTGAAATGGTCACTTTATGTCTTTCCAATGCGAAGAGCAGTCAGTGTTTTTTGGGAGGGGGCATCTACAGGGAGAAGAGGGTAATTACTTCCTTAGCAGAAACTATTAACAAAGTGTTCTTTCTTGGACTCCTACACATTTGAGCTTCAGGTAATTTTCAGCAGATCAAAAGGAAGAAGTTGTGGCAAAATGAAGTTGCCAAAGCAATCCTTATACTATGATTGATATATTTTTTTAACCTAGTAGTGTTTTTTAATAGCTAAGGAGCTTGAGATGGAAATTTACTAGAATCATAATTTTGCTTATTACTCATCACACATGGTCTGGCTCTTGCTGACCCCTTGACCTTATTACCTTATGCCTCTTTCTCTTGTCCACTGTGCTTCAGGTACTTTAGTCACCTTTCTGGTTTTTTTGTTTTTTGTTTTTAAGATTTTATTTATTTATTTGACAGAGAGAGAGATCACAATCAGGCAGAGAGGCAGGCAGGGAGAGAGGGGGAAACAGGCTCCCTGCTGAGCAGGGAGCCCGATGCAGGGCTCGATCCCAGGACCCTGAGATCATGACCTGAGCCGAAGGCAGAGACTTTAACCCACTGAGCCACCCAGGCGCCCCACCTTTTTGTTTCTTGAGCAGGCCTACCATTTCTTTACCTTGAACCTTTGCTATTCCCTGTGCCTGGATAATCTTTAGATCTTTGTATGTCTGGCTTTTCATCATTCAGATGTCCGTTCCAGTGGCATTTCTGTGCTGTTATCCTCATGACTTTGCATCTCCTAAAGAATTATCACCCATTCAGAGTCCTTGGCTACTCTCCAAATATCTTATTTTATCTATCTGGAATTACAGTAGTCATGTTTGTCTGTCTCCTCTAAGGTAAGACCTTCATGAAGACAGGGGCCTCATCTTTCCAGTTCATTAATGGGTCTCCAGCCCCTAGAACAGTTTCCAAAGATTAATTAATATATGCTTGTGTATATATTTGTTAAATGAATGAATGAATTTATTTTTAATATAAGTGTTTTTTAAAACCTCCCCAAACTCTTCTTGTCTCGTGTACTTAATATAGACCAGAGGTCAGCAGACTTTTCTATAAGGTGCTACACAGTCAATGTCTTAGGTTTTTCGGGGCCATAATAACTCTGTGGCAACTACTCAGAAAGCAGGTATAAGCAGTCTGTAAACCTAGGTGTGGCTATGACCCAGTAAAAGTTTATTTACAGAAACTGTTGGTGAGGGGTGGGGTGACATATTTGGCTTTTAGGCTGTAGTTAGCCCAGTTTTATGTAGAGTCTGTTTTAACCTACACATTCTAGAATATACGTGTGAAGTTTGACAAGTAGCTGTCTCAACTGAAGGCTCTTTGCGTTCATTTGGTTTATAACTAGGAGAATATGAACATCTGTTCTTGTTCTTCTAGAAGAAAACATGTGGTGAAACTTATTTGTAGCATGACAGCGACATTCCAGAAAAGACATCCCACAGAGGGTGAAATACATATTCAACACTGTTTTAACAGGAAAATTGAGTACTGATCGAGCATTGCAGTGGAAATACCAGGAGAAATATTTAGGAGAACTGAAAATTGAAAAAGTTTATTTTGACCACTCCTGGCTAACCTAGGCTAATAAAGGGTTTAGTGTAGCCTAATGCAGCAAATTTAGGAAATGGAATAGTCTGAAATTATGGAGGACTTTTCTTTAGAAGGAAGAATAAGTCAAGGATATCTGAATCCCATTGGGCATACATGTGAAAACTTGAGTATATGAATGTTTTTGTACCAGGACCAACACAGGCTGTTGTCTCTAGTTAAAGACACTACCCCATGTCTGATCTTTCCTAAGAGCCAAGGAAACTTAGTCCTGGACCTTCTCCCTTTCTTCCCACCCTGCTGCGCAGAGCAAGAACCAGCTGGTCGGTGGAAAGTCTCTCTGAACTAGCTCTTCTGTTATTTGAAGGATTACAGATCCACAGATGATAGCCTCATAGTTGCTTCTGGACTTGGGTGTCTTCTTTTGTGACTGAAAGAGTTAAAATGCAGTGAGAGTTGATTGGTTCTACTAAGCAGTTAGAATTAGAGTGTAAAAATATTGATAAAAATCCAAATGATGTTTAATACAGCATCATTAATAAACTGAAAACATTTGTATAGGTTTTTGTTTTGTTTGTTTTTTACCTACCAGTCATTTTAAACTGTGATAAAAAAACACATTTGTATGGGTTTTTGAGATTAATTTGCTAGGTGAGCGTTTCCAGTGATTAAGAATCTGTTTAGAGTCACTCCTAAGTCTTATTTATACCTTCTCTGTCTCCAAATTAGTGTGTGTCATAACTTGTTTCTCCTTCAGGACTACATGTTCTGGTTAGAATGATTTGTGAGGTTATAATTGACAATCTTGAAGAGTAAGATATTTGTTCTTTACATTTGCAATCTTTCCATCAGTGGGTCCAAAGGCTATTTAGAGAGAAATACTGGAGGCACAAATGATTACTGTTCTTAACATAGTGACTCAGGTCCTGGAAAGATGAGAGATGACTGTCTTGGATGTCTTGCATCCAGTCTGTTTGTTTGTTTGCTGAGATGTCTTTATGGCCTCGTGAATGAGAGAAAGTTCAAGGGAGTTTAGCAGCACCATTTCCTCAGCGAAATGGTTGTCATAGACCCAAATGCAACCTGGAGTTTCTCAGGATGTGTCTCCACAGGGAGCAGGCAGCTGGCTTTTGTAGTCTTTTCCTTAGGCTCCACTAAGATATAACAGTTTTCTAAAGGCCTATTCATATTTCATCTTTTTCAAAATATTTGAGGTCATCCTAATTAGAAGTGCCCTTTATGTCCTCTGAACACTTAGAGTACTTAATTCCTCTTTTGTGGCATTTATATCTATTGCTCTGTGTTTTGCCGTCTTCTTGAGTCTCTTCTCTGTTAGATTGTAAGTTCCTTAATGACTGGAACCAAGTGTGATTTCTCTTGTTTTCTACTCTGTGGAGATAGTCTTGGATATAGTTTCTCTTTGCTCTGTGCTCTCATAGCAAGCACATCTACAAGTCCACCTCTCCCTCTTATCTGTTTAATTTCTGAAAGGCAGATTATGGCTTATTCAATTTTATATTCCTTAATCCTTCATATATAATCCCTGATAAATAGCTGCTTAATCAATGTTTAGATGAATACAAGAGTCAGTAAAGCTGTAGCTGACCCAGTAAAACACTGGACCATGTACATTTGTATGGTTTTTGCCACTATGGACACCTCCTGGAAGTACAGTGTATTGCCCTCTAAAATATCACATACGTTGATGACCCATAATAATCAGCTATTTGAAACACAACTTGAATGATGTTTCTTCCATCAGAAGCTTTCAACCAAAGAGCCCAAGTCTACTCTTTGTTAGATAATTCTGGTATGGTCAGGCTGACAATTCAGAATATTGGAAAAGGATGGCCTGATTTCAAGCCCTTCCTCTGCTGCTTAAGAGTGGTTTGACTTTGTGGAGGTCACTTTCGTGCTCAATGATAGTTTCTCATCTGTAAAGTAGAAGTGAAAAAAATATCTGGTTGCCTGTGCTTCTCTTCCTCTCAGGTTTGTTGGGAAAATCAGATGGCACTGTGGATGCACAAGTACTTAGGAAACTAAATTACCTCACAAAGGGAATATACTATTACTTGTTATGAAATAGGGTGACGCCCTATGGTTTTAACTTTTACATTTTTCTTGTGGTTCTATAAAATAAATAATACAACCTATAATTAGGACAGTTGGCTATTACCCAAACAGGGGCCTCAATTCCACCTGTTAATACGCAAGTCTGGCAAAAGGGTAGTAATGCCCGTTTAGTTAATCACAGTTTCCTTATTGCCATGCTAGTTCTTTTCCTAGATGGAAAAAAAGAGATGTAGCTAATGAACTTTATGCCTACAGCAGAACATTAAATTCCATTGACCACACCTTTGCCTATTCCATTTTCTCTACCCGCTTCTTTCTCATCTCCCCCAACTGGTTTGACACATTTACCTGTGATACATTCTTTTGCAAGGCCTAATGGTAGAATTTTCAGATTCTTGATACTTTGTGCCTTGTTTGTGCTTCCCTTGACCCTTGTTAGATTCCTTCCCTTGCCACAGAGTCTTTCTCTCACCAACTCTACTTCTGGGAACAAAATTAGAGATGAATGACTAAAATTTTGGATTGTGGCCTTTCTTTGAGAAAGGGAGGTGGAGTGGTTATTTCTGAACTCTTCCTGCTTAGGCGTGATGATGACTTTTACATTCTGTATTCTAACTATGTCTTTTCAGCACCATACACACCAAAACTTGTGCTATTTCCAAGCCTCAGAGAAAAAGTCCTCCATAGGCTTATTTAAGATTCTTGGAAAGTCAGTCTGGCAAAATTTGTTTCCAAAAATAGGAATTATTTGAGAAAAGAGGTGTTACATTATTCATATTGATTTGTGAGCAACAAAGTCTTTAGAACTTTCTCTAAAATGGGACATTTGTGTTTGGATTTATGGCTTGATTTTCAGCTTGATTATTAGGTCAGTTCTTGGAAAATAATGCTGTAGCTTGAGAGACACGGGTTTGTGGTTCGAGGTTGGTAGGAAGAGAATGGGCTTTGGAATGAGACAAGTAGGGTTTAAATCCTTGCGGACACCTCCTAGTTCTGTGGATTTTCTTGGTCACTTTCTTTATTGTAAAATTTGACATCTGGTTCCCAGCATGATGATAAAAATTAGCTAAAATGATGCATATTGATGTTCCACATGGTCTCTGACACTTGGGAGGCACACAGTAAGCGATAGTTTCCGTCACATTTAGTCAAGTGGATCAGGAATCAGGGTTGTTTGTTGCTTTTTTAAAATTTAATTTATTTATTTGACAGAGAGATTACAAGTAGGCAGAGAGGCAGGCAGAGAGAGAGGAGGAAGCAAGCTCCCTGCTGAGCGGAGAGCCCGATGTGGGGCTCGATCGCAGGACCCTGAAATCATGACCTGAGCTGAAGGCAGAGGCTTTAACCCACTGAGCCACCCAGGCGCCCCTGTTTGTTGCTTTGTTAAGGGACAGAACCCACTTAAATTGACCTAAGGGGAAAAGGTTCATTTGAAACATGCATTGGGAAGTTCCAGGGATGTTTGACTTGAGACTTAGCTGGATCTAGTAGTTAAGTGATGTCATTAAAACCTTCTCATCTCCCCATTCCTCTTGTCCCATTTCCAAGTTCTGCTTTTGTCTGTTCTGGCTTCATTTTGGGACAGTTTCCAACACATGGTGGAAAAGGCAACTATTCTAAATTCCAGGTGTTTATGACCCTTGTTTCTCATGATTCCAGGAAAAAGAAAACAACCTTCTCATCTACGGCATCAGTGCACATAAAGACCTCTGGTTTTCTTTGTTTTGGGTGCCCGTCTCTAGATCAGTCACTGCCCAGGGGATAGAGTGCCTCAATTGGCTGCGCCATTGCCATGTGCCCACCTCTGTCAACAGAGAGGCAGGATCTCTTGGTTGACTACCCCTTTAGAATCATATGGCGGAGGAGATGAGGTAATTCCCACAGGTATACAAGTAGACAAGTAGGTAAGAAACATGTCCATTAGAGATAGCAATCACAGGTCCCAAGATAGATACAGCATGCTCTCAAATGTGTGTGTATGTGTGTTGGTGCGTGCACGTGTGCATATGCACCGGTGAGTGTGCTTTAAGGACTCCTTTAATGCATTTTGGTTGTGTGTTACTTTAAAGTTTCTGGGCTGAGGTCTATGGTAAACCACAGGGGATCTGGGAATTGTCTGAAATGATACACAGCATTTTATGTTTATGTACAGAAAAATATTTTTCCCCGAGTTAATGTTGTGCGACATGTTCTCTCCAATAAAGTTAATAGGGACTCTTCATAAGATTCTGCAAAATCTTTGGCTCATCTTCTGCAACATGTTGGGAAAACTTCAGGAAAGTTCCTTTCACAACTATTTTTGGAAGATCAGCCATAGATTCATTTTCTTAGGGTTCCACCACTTCCTGTTTCCTCCAGTGGAAACTTTATCTTGAATGATGTTTATCAAGAAAGAAAATATTGGTTTTTGATTCTTTGCTAAAATTACCTTATTTTGTAAGATTTGAATCAATTAATTTTGTGGGAGCTTTTGTGTTTGTAATTGACAGCTTACCATTTGTGGTGCATGCTAGTATAAATGACCACTCGAAGAAGCTAGCTGTTTACATAGTTCTTTTTTCTCAGGCATACGGGGCTTCTACAGTGCACTACCAATTTTCTTCTTAATTGTAGAAATGTAGACAGGAAAGAGAATTCTGTTTGATTGGAGCCAATTCAAACATTGGAACCAAAAGGAAGAGCTTTCCTGCTTACTTTTATTATATTAGCTTCTCAAAATTAAAATGGTGGTTTACCAGCAATAGGTGGAAACAACGGGGCTGTTGCACTCAGTCCCATTTTTAGAGAGATAAATAAGTTGGTGTTGGTTCTAGGTTTGGGAGTTATATGCAGACTTTTGTACTGATCCTAGATCCAGAGTTTATTTCTTATGGCTTTCTTAACTAACTGAGCCACCCAGGCATCCCTTCTTAATGGCCCTCTTAAATCACAAAATCCCGTCTTGGAGACTAATTGTTTCCTATACGGGGATTCGATGCTATGAGGATTAGATTGTTCAAATAAAGACAGGAGCAACATGCTTCTAAAATGGGTCCTCTGGTTCACTTCATCAGAGGTTAGAACTGGAAGGGATCGTCGAAGATTCTTACTTGCCTCTGTAAGGATAAACGGAGTTTCCAACAGGCTAAATAACTATAGAGTCCCAGGGCTACTTGAGGAACAGAGCTGGAATTAAGATCTAGGGACCCCTTCAGACTAGTAATTTTTCCCCAGCTATCCCACTTTTTTCTCAGGCAAAATTTAAACAATTATCCCCAAAGCATTGTTTTCCTTATTTTGCACGGTTCAGATGTGGACTCTGAGGGCAAGAACCAAATTGGTCTTTTTCATCATCATATGCTCAGTAGTAGCATGAATTAAGAGCAGCAGTAATAATAGTAGTAGTTGTAATGATAGGATTGTAATAATAATCATGTCATAAGAACTTACTCTGGCCAGACATTATTCTTTATACTTTACACATATTTACTTATTTAATCCAAACAACAACCCCCTGAGCTGGGTTCTATTATTATTCTCATTTTACAGTTGAGGAAACTGAACTCCAAACACAAAGGGCCTAAAATATGCATAGAAGGCACTCAATAAATACATGCTCAGTCCTTAGAATTTCCAAAGCACCTTCCTAGTCATTATATAATGTGATATTTCAAGGGAGGGCATTGTTCAGAAGAAATAGTGGCCCAGAGGGCTCTAAGAGACTGAGGTTAGAGGGATAGTGGTAGACCTAGGACCTGCTTGGCTCTTTTCCTTCTGACCTTGTTAGGGTCATCGTTGGTTTCTGCAAAAGCACATCCTGAAGGTCAGTGGCAAGGGAAACTCTGAGACAGTGTCTGGTTTTATACTTACCCACAGGTTGGCCATTTCCAGCATTCTTCATTGCTTTGTATAGATCCAAATTTCTATCTGGTATCAATTTCTTTCTGCCCGAAGGTCTCCCTTGAAAGAGTGTTGGCCTTTGTTCTGGCACATAGCCAAGTTACTTAGGATCAGTGAGATCCCTTTGAGGCTGCCTTGAAGCCCCTTCCAGAGCAGCCTGTGTCTGGGACTCTTTTAGGACATTTCCTGATGTTTTATGTAAACTAGCTCGCTCTTCTCAGGTTAGTGGGAATGCTAGTTATTCCCAGCATGGTGTGAACCCTAGGTCTTTGTGCAG
Source organism: Ailurus styani (assembly GCA_002007465.1). Lineage (NCBI taxonomy): Eukaryota > Metazoa > Chordata > Mammalia > Carnivora > Ailuridae > Ailurus > Ailurus styani. The sequence continues at coordinate 2,226,879 of LNAC01000139.1, read as the reverse complement.
AGCAGTACTCAGCCAATGATTTGAGCAGACCCCTTTATAGATTTCCAGAGTTGCTGCCTCATTCTCCTTGAACTTTTGTCTCTGACTCCTCAGTTTAGCAAGACCCCTGAGCTTGGCTTGGCTTGGGTTCCCTCTTCCTGCCCTACTGCCTAGTAAATTGGGGTGATAGTAGAGCTCATCTCACTTGGAATTTCCTTCCCTCAGGGATCACTGTCCTGCATTGCCTTTGTCTAGTAATTAATACAGTTGTTTCAAGTGTTTTGTCCACTTTTCTAGTTATTTATCGCAGTTAATCCCTCATGGATGGAGGTGGAAGGCCAGTGTCTTGTTTGAGTTATAGACCTTAGCAGGGTACTCTATGTCCCTTGTTTGTTAAGAACAGACATCACCCTCTACTTCTTTTACTTCCTCTCCTCCACTAGATGCAAGGGACATGGAAGTTACTGGCAAACTGAATTGTTATTTGAAGCAAGTAGAATCTGCTCTTCCCTGTCAAAGATGAGGTGAAAAATTGACTACTCCGTTTACTCACTGTCTGCTCACAGAGCCAGAGTCTGGGACCTTGAAATGGCTTAAGAAGCCTTGGGCTTGTGTGCCTGCGAACTAGCTATGCTATAGGGCAGGATCCACATCTGTTTGGTTCATCCTTGTATCCCAAAACTAAACAAGAGAGTGGGGCACACACTAGGCCCATGAATGAATGAATGAATGAGTGAGTGAGTGAATGAATAAAAATGTGTAAATTATCACATAGGATTGTGTATATGTATGTGGGGGAGGGGAGTGATTCTTGACTGCCCTGTGAGTTGTACCTGTGAGGAAAAACCAGTTTGACACCCGCGTGCGTGCGTGCGTGCGTGCGTGCGTGTGTGTGTGTGTTTAGGTTTGATTACCTGTGGGCATCTATGTCCTGGTTGCTTTTCCAGTCTGAGCAAGTACAGTTGTTAACCAGCTCTTCCACAAAAAGACTGGCTTTTACCTTTACGTGTCACTACCCCGTGAGGTGGGTGGTGTTTATAAGAGGAGAAACCACAAAGGAGCCAGGTTAGCAAGAGCTTTTGTCACAAGTCTGTCTACTGCTGATGAATAGGAGAGAGACCTACCAAAAAGAGATTGTCCTGGTTGATTTTTTTTCGTGGAATGGAGAGTGGTGTGTGTAAGGTAAATGATGATTTTAGGAGGAAAAAAAAAGAGAGATGGGACACAGGAGAAAGGTGGTGGTATAAATATAGAAATCATGTATAAATAAAAATTAAGCAAATTTTTTTTATCAATGTCTTCATGTAGATTGAATGTTCTCTTAAAATGTGTAGCCTTTTTTGACATTGTTACTCTGGGGTCTCTTAGTTTTATACCATCTCTTATTTTGATATTAACTTTCTTGTCTTTCTTTTAAAAATAGTTATCATTGTTTGCCTTCATCTTCTGTGATCAGCTGCTGTGCTTCAATTTGGTGCCCTTTTGTAATTTATACTCCCCATCACTGTGTTTGCTTGCTTATTTAAGATTGGGTCAGAAGCCATGAATGTAAGTAGATACACTGTATTACTATTTCAGTAGCTTTAGAATTGGACTTCAGGAAGCAGGACTTTAAGATTAGTAAGCAAGTTCATTCCTTCTGGATCAAACTTCCTAATAAATACCTAACAAAAAATTCCATCATTAGATGCTTTTAGTCTTTTATATAATGCTCCTTGGGCTGCCACCTAGAAAGTGAATTCTTTGAAGATAAAGTTAGCAATATTTACTCCTGTAGCAAAGAATACCATGGATTTAAGGGGATTCTGAACTGTACTATTTTGGTGGAAATAAGCAGCTATGTATTCCATTGCTGCGGTGATGAGTTGGCATTGAGTTGATACACACACAAGTATTGTCTTTAGGAAATGGCTTGGTAGTGTCTTCTCCTTTTCTCCCCCCACCTCCTAGTGTAAATTAACTATAAGTATAAAGGGAAAAAGTCACTGTTCATTATTGGTGTTTTATGGTTGAACAGATTGTTTTCATTTTGAGGACTAACAATTGTAGGAGTGGGTGCGGTAAAGTGGAAAAGTGCAGAAATTAAAGCAACTAAGGTCAAAGTCTAGAAATTCATTCACCGTGGACTACGTTCTCAGGGGGGAGACACTTAAGGATTCACTGCTTATCTTTCTTATTAATTGAGTCAACAAATGGATGTAAAGCATGTTGAAAGTGGGTGGCATATTGAAGAGAGCTGATAAGTGAAAGTCATCAAAAAAAATTTTTTTAAGTAAATTCTACCCCCAACGTGGGGCTTGAACTCATGACACTGAAATCAAGCCAGCCAGGTACCCCAGAATGTCACTTAATTTTTAAAAGGACTAGTTACTTTCTAAACTTTAGGAAACTGCATGATAATTGAGGCAAAAAAAAAAGTAGTCTAAGCCCATGTTTTGTTTTGTTTTGTTTCAAAACGTTAGAATAGAAGGAACTGAGATGCAAACAAGTTTCCTTCCTTTTCCAGTGTCTGTTTTATTCTCTAGGAGAAGCTACTTCATGGGTTTTTGTAGTTCTTATTTTATCACAGGCTAGACAATTTCTTTGCATGTTCATATAAGTATATTCTCTTTACATTTATAGTATACCATGTTGAGTCCACAACTTGGACTTCTAATGTACTTTAGACCTCTTAATGATAGAAAATGTGTCCCATTCTTTTTTAAAGACATTTATTTGAGAGAGAGAGAGAGTGTGTGTGTGTGTACGAGTTTAGGGAGGGGCAGAGACGGAATGAGAGAATCTCAAGCAGACTCCCTGCTGAGCACAGAGCCCTATGCAGGGCTTGTTCTCACAACCCTGAACTCATGACCTGAGCAGAAATCAAGAGTCGATCATTCAACCAACTGAGTCACCCAGGTGCCCCTCCCATTCTTTTTAATGGCTGTGTAGTATTTCATCATACAGAGGTACTCTACAGCATTTAACCAGTCTTCTGTTGATAGCTTCTTGATGACTTTAGTCACTTGATGACTTTTGGCTGCTTAACGCTATTTCTGTTTAACAGTATTTCTCAGAATATGAAGTTCGAATATGAACAGTATTTCTCAGAATATGAAGTTCAGTCCAGCTGCTCCAGGATTTGTATGTAAATCAAAGTAACAATTTATTCTTATTTTTTAAAGATTTTACTTATTTATGAGAGAGAGAGAGAGAGAGTGAGCATGAGCATGGGTAGGGGCAGAGGGAGAGGGAAAAACAGGCTCCCCACTAAGTGGAGAGGCCAATGTGGGGCTCGATCCCAGGACCCCAGGGAGAGGTTAAGGCATATGCTTAACCATCTGAGCCACCCAGGTGCCCCTGAAGTAACAATTTAAAACAGCTTTTTTTGTTATTGCATTTAGAACAAATTTTGCAAGAGAGGCAGTCTCTTTGGTGTCTAGTCTTCTTGATTATGCAGTAAAGCAATTACTGTTCTCACCTAATTATATAGAAAATTACAGAGTAGGGTGGAGTGGGCACACTGTCTAGTATCAGCTTCCTTCACACTTCCCCCTTGATGACTGTAGAACAGCCTTTTTTTGGGGGGGGGCTGGTTTAAATGAAGAGTGTAGTAATCCATGTGTAATAATTAAAATTCAGTGAAGATCTTTCTTCACTATACATTCGGCTCATGCAGTTTCAGAATCATTAAGCTATGTGAATAACTTCCCAAGGATGTTTGTCACATGGAGAAAAATCACCATTGAGAAAACAGTCTTTATTGTAGCTGCTGGTTATTTCTATTTTGGTGGATTGTTAGCTTTGCTTATGAAAAGAGATGATACATATATACCAGTTCACTCACTCAACATGCATGTTCTCCTGTCCTTGGCAATGCCTGCTAGCTCTCACAACTTTCCCCTTTCTTGTCTCTATCCTCAAGGTCTATGCATTGCTTTTATTATGTTCAGTTTAGGCAGTTTTGAAGTTCATATTAAAAGGAAAACATTGTTTTTTTGAGACCACATGCCTCCCTTGTACTTCCTTAAGACTCTGTCTCTGTATGACTTCTTAACTTTCGGAAATGGCATCATTATCCCGCTCTTCCAAGGTCATCAGGGATTCCTGGAATTGACTTGGAACTCACTCGCCAGAGGAACCCCTATTAACTCGAGAGGTATCAAATCGAGTTCCTTCAATCTTTGTTATTTTCCCGAAGTTTTATAAGCATACTTCATTGACTGATGTTGGACCATTTGTTTAGACCTGGTCATCATTGTCCTGTGAGCTGTGCGTATTTATTTTCTGTTATCTTGTGATGGTCTCAGAAAAATCCATTTTACTTTTCCCTTTTCCAGTGTATATTTTCCAGTGTATGCTTCCAATGCTTTGCTTCCAAAGTAATGGTAACTTTGTTTCACTGGAACTGATACCAGTATACTGGTAATCATTTTGCAGTTCTCAGAATTATAGATTTCCTTTCCAGCTGTTTGCAATGAATATTTAGTGATATTTGAAGGAATCAGGTTTCAATTACATAAACTTTGGAAGGTGTAGCCAGGAAATAATTAGAATCTTATCTTGTAGGACTGTTGTCAGCATTCAGACCTCAATTTCATAAAATTCCTTGATAAAATCTTAGTCCAGGAAAGGCCATCTCTTGCCATTTATGAATTCATACAATCACCATTTTTTCACTTCATTCTGTAAACACTGTGGTGCCTTTTTAATGATTGATAAAGAGGACCCCAGGGGCACCTGGGTAGCTCAGTCAGTTAAGCATTTGACTTCGGTTCAGGTCATGATCTCGGGGTCTGGGAATGAGCCCCTATGTCAGGCTTCCCCCTCAGCAGGGAATCTGCTTCTCCTTCTTCTGTGCCTTCAGCTTGTGCTTGCTTTCTCTCTCAAATAAATAAAATCTTAAAAAAAGGGGGGGACCCCAAACTTTTCAATTTTTAAAGAGAGAACCTCAGGTACATGTACTTGGGGGAAAAATTGCTGGAAGCCATCTTTAAAATTGTTGTAGTCAAACATTCAGTGCCCAAGTAAATGTGGATGATGCATACCTTTTTAAAATTACCTAAAATAGAGAAGAACTTTGAAACTTGTACTGAATTTTCTTTGATAAAAGTATAGTTTTAAAAATATTTGATTGCATCTTAAGGCTGTCCCAAGTACTAAGTTTCATTCCATGATGAGCATCCTTAAGCCTCTTGTTCTGGGCTGTATTTGTGATGCCCTTATAATTTCTGATCCACAATATAATTATAAGTGAAACAGAGCCAGATAAAGAGAGCAAATAGTAGAACTTCCCAACTTTTTTTTTTTTTTAAACTGGCCCCATGACCAATTGAAGAACTTCCAATGTAACGGCTTTAGTGAACCAGAAATTTTCCACTGATTGCCTCTTAGGATATGCAAAATTTAAGATGAAACAAAACATTTTTCAAAAGTTTGTCATCCCTATGGCTGTTACATGCAGCCTTGGGAATATTCTTCCTCTGTTCATCAAGGTGGCATCTCGCATTACACTGAAGTTTTTAGATTTGTTTGCTAATGTAGAACAACTTTGGAATGAGCCATTTTGTGGATCTACAAATCAATATAATATTGACAATATGATAGTGACAATAAGGCAGACAAAACGCTGGGGCGCCAGTGTGGCTCAGTGGGTTAAGCCTCTGCTTTCGGCTCAGGTTGTGGTCTTGGGGTCCTGGAATCGAGCCCCGCATTGGGCTCTCTGCTCAGCGGAGAGCCTGCTTCCCTCTCTCTCTCTGCCTGCCTCTGCCTACTTGTGATCTCTCTTTGTCACATAAGTAAATAAAAATATAAAAAAAAAAAAAAAAGGCAGACAAAATGCTGACTGCATATTGGGGCTTCAAGTATGCACAAAGCAAGCTGTAATTTTAAATAAAGACTAACGAGTTATTCAGGTATATACTTAGAGTTTTAATGGGGTTATTGGAAAAGCTTGCAAACTTTCTGGTTTCAGTAGAATACTGTATGATGCACTTTTTTTTTTAAGATTTTTTTTTTTTAATTTATCTATTTGACAGAGAGAGATTACAAGTAGGCAGAGAGGCAGGCAGAGAGAGAGGAGGAAGCAGGCTCCCTGCGGAGCAGAGAGCCCGATGCGGGCCTCGATCCCAGGACCCTGAGATCATGACCTGAGCCGAAGGCAGAGGCTTTAACCCACTGAGCCACCCAGGCGCTCCTGTATGATGCACTTTTAAGAGTTCATTATTCATGTGAAACTATAGGTTCCAGAAACTGATGCACATGGAAATAACAGCCACCATTTACTGAGCATTTTCCATGTGCCAAGCATTCGGCTACTAAATTCTTTAACAGCTTTACAGTTTATGCTTCCAATTCTGGAAGGATTTCTATGCATTCACATATATAGATGTGTGTATTGTTACAAATACAATTTTGTTTTAATTTTAACATAAATGGCGATACATATATTTTGCTATGCAGCTAGATTTCTTTTTCCTTTTTTTCCTCTGTTTAATATGTTAGATCATTCCCATGTTAGTATTCATGGACCAAGGACATTCTTTGAACCTGGGCATAGGCTTGTGTAGCACTGGTTAGCAAACTCATCTGTTCATTGGAATCACCTGTGAAGTTTGGAAAACTACTCATACCTGGGCCCCCAATACCAGAAAATCTGATGTAATTGGTATAGAGTAAATAATGCCTGGGCACTGGAGTATAAGAACCAGTGGTTTTCTTTGTTTGGTGGTTTGTTTTTTATTGAGTGGGGAGGAGGGGCAAAGGGAGAGACAGAATTGGAGAACCAGAACTTGGTCTCATAACCCTGAGATGATGGCCTGAGCTGAAATCAAGAGTTGGATGCTTAACCAACTGAGCCATCCAGGAGTCCCAAGAACCAGTGTTTTTATGCTGCGGGCACACCAACATTTATTCAAACATTCACCTGTTGAAGGTCTCTTAGATGGTTTTCTATTACAAATGATGAATGGGTTTTCTATTACAGTGTTGTAGTGAATAACCTTGTTAATATATCTCTGTGCTCATGTGTGAGTGTATCTATAGGTTAATCCCTCCCTGTATGTGGAGTCTAGGAATTCTTAGATATGGATCATAGAACCAGTACATTAAAAACAACAATGGATATTGCCATTTTGCATTCCATTGAGGTGGTATAATTGACTTTCCCATCCACAGATTATTAGATTGTGCATTCTGGGGCTTGCACCTCCCACCCCTCCTCCATTAAGAAAAAGTTTGTCCTGATTTTGGAGGGTTGTATGTCTAAGTGCTTATGGAGGTTCCCAACATGAAGAGAGATTGGGGAAATCCCATGTCAAAACTTTATTTCTCTTGGTCTTTTGAGTGCTGTGTGCTTTGGAAGTGAGTTTTATAGGCTAACATGACAGAGTAATGCCTTCATTTCCAATCATTAGAGGGTATGTGTGTCTCCCGTGAAGGGCTGGGGCAGGTCGGATTGAAGAACAACACCCAGTGGGGCCACACAACCTCTCAAAGCAAGTGGGAGCCAGAATGCCTCTTTACTGCCTTTTTCTACACCTGAGCTTGCATCCAACTGAAGCTTTTACTATCATATTTTCACAAGCCTCTCTTGAAGATTTATGATGTAAAATTTGTAGGTAGAATTTTTATGAAGGGCAGGGTGGTACTTTCGAAGGGAGTTCCAGTTTTCATAATGTGACTCCATCATCTGTCCTTCCTGTTTCTGGGTGGCTTCTCCTCGCCTTGTCATGTGCAGGACTCTTTGGTAATAGCGTGAGCACAGGTGTGTCTTTGCCCAGCGTGAACCCCTCGGAGTAGCAGGCATTGTGGAGAGACTCAGGATCTAGTAAACAACTCACCACACTGTAATTTTAAACCCAGGAATCACCATGGACCTAGCTTTCTATAAACATTCTTTACATTTGTGATGGCAAATGGTGGCCATGTCCACACATGTGCAGAATGACCTTTTAAGGCAAAAGTGTGAAAGCCGATGGCTCTGGGTGTTTGTAGTAGGTTGTCTAGTGTGGGGATCAATTCCCAGTGACTTTCGTGGATAGAAAGATGCCTTCAGATGTACAAACTAGAATAATAAGTAGGTGAGATTAGTGCCTGAGTAAAGTGTAAAGGGGAATCGGGTCAGTATTGTCCATGTCAGCATCCTTGGAGTGACTAAGTGGGTGTGCTGTGTGGTAGCTCTTGTGTAAGAAATGCTTGGCTTGAAATACCAAATCTGTCAAATGCTTCAAAATATACAGGAAAACGAAGACTTTTTTTAAAGTGCCTTTTCCCACATTGCCCCTAAAACTCAGAGAATTTCCCACAATTTGCAGATAAGCTGACCAACCTGCAGAGCCCTTGATTTAGTGATGACAACTGTCCTGTAGAGATTAAACCAGCCTCATTCCAGGAATTTGTTCTGCTGATATACACAGGAATGTCAGAGAAAGGAATCTGGTTAACACATTTCCACCAAACAGTAGTTAACAAATATAAATCCTCCTTCCAACTTTTTAATGTAGTTCTCACTTCCCTTTGTAACGTCCACTTAAAATCCATCAAACATTTATAGAGGACTTTAGGATGTTGAAGTCTTTCCTACAGTCCCTCCAGGAAAGGAGTGGGTGAGCTGCTGTTTGAATCCGGGTCAGGTCTCCACGGCTGCCTGTGTCATGTTTTGTCTGTTCATTAGTTTTTCCCTAACTGAAACGCACAGACATTTTCCATGAGAAAGATTGGGGTTTCTTAATAGTTACCAGAGAATGAGGCTAAGTTTAACCGAGAACTTTTGTTCTACATGGTGTTTCATTTTCTCGTGTTGCAATTGTATTAATCTTGGCATAAACATAGTCAGAAGAACATGAACAGAAGAAGGTAATTAGTGAGTTTTAAATTTTCTTTCAGTAAACGTGAACATATAAAGCCCTCTAGGCAAGCTATTATTTCTTCATTTTCAGTTCACAGAACTGTAGTTTCCCTAGGATGCTAGTGGACCTTATTCTCCATAAAGGCCTGTGTACAAGTGAAAATTACACCCACTTGGCAATCAAATGCCTTGGTGATAAAACGTAGCTATGGTATTGGAGCGGGACTAAGATCGAATAGCCTCTCGTTTGGGGGCCGTGCAGGTCAGTAGCACAGCTCACTTTCCCAAGGGACCGTGTGTCATGGCCTCACTGGGGAGAGGGACTTGCCTTACTGTGAAGGTGGCATTGCGAGTCCCTGGCCCAGAGTACCTTCAGTTTATCTTCTCTGAGCCATGTTCAACTTTTACTTGAAGATCTAGAACATACAGTTGTTCAAACTAAATACATATCCAACCTCTTCTTTCTCAGGATTTCCCCGAATTATTGCAGTGATGAGAAGGTTCCAAAAAAATGAGTAATCTACTTGTTTTTAGGCAGTGTCTTTTAATATCCCCTACATCTTCTGTTGTGGATAGCACCAAAGTGTTGGCTACTTGTTTGGGAAGGTCTGAAACCTCACGTACCTGAAGTGTGGCCATGGTGGTGGGGAGGCGTTTGAAGAGACACCACTTCCGCCGGTCGCAGTGAAGACTCTGACTTCAGGGGTCACTCCGGTGGGGACAGCAGAAGACTGGAGCAGGTGGCATACAGGCAGTCGTTGGTGTCTTGCTGTGTACAGATATTCTCTGGTGACTGTGCTATCTCCCTCTCCCAGTCTTCCTGAAAGAGCTGCTGGGTGATTCAGGAAAGTGGCTTGTTTTACATGTTAAAGAACAAAACTTGGCCTCTTGAAAGAGTGAGAGCTTTGGTGTGATAAAACTGGCCACTGAGTTGTAGCTCCCTATGTTTGTGTAAGCCCTCCTTTAAATTTGTCTTTGTACAATCTAAGTGGATCCCTTAGCAGTACTGAAGAGAGAAACCTAAAGGGGGAAAACGATTTGCATTTCTTTCAGCGTCAGCTTAAATTTGTTTATTGACTTAACTCACAGACTAGCAACAGGTCGGCAGGCCCAAGGGCACAGGCTGTCTGGCAAAGCTGTGCTTTCTTTGGTGGGGAGCTCCAGTGACACTTTTGGTTTGGCCCTTCTCCCAGATGATCTAGACGAGATGTCCTGGCTTCCAGACTGGTTTCTGTCACGTGAACAGCACACACACTTCCTAACTCGAGAACTGGGTTGTATTGGGTTTAGGGATTTATGGCCTAAACCCACGGTTAAAGTATTGAGTCATGACAGAAGAGTCATTGCCAGCTTTTTAGGGTGAAACCTGGAGGTCCCCTCCTTTGCTCTTTACATGAAGACAGGGGTGTTTTCTGGCAGGAGTCTGTGACTTGGGCTTGGAAGAAAGGCTTAATTATGTGCTGGTTGAGGCTTGGTCTGGCTTGAGGGTGTGCATGGACTTCACTTGGGTTCCTTCCTCCCTTATCTAAGGAGGAAGTGGGGAAGGAATGGGATAAGTTTTGGCTTCCACCTTGTGCACACCCCCTGCCTACGCCAGTGCAGAGTGGACACAGAGGAGGGACTGTGCTTTGCATTCACTGACCTGCTTTAGGTGGTGGGGCACAGAAGTGTCTTTAGGGTGCTGGTGGCTTTTTTGAATGTTTGGGTTTTGGTTTTCCTGTCAATGGTGGGGTACGTGTATTGTTTTCCTCTTTCTTTGGAAAAGTCGGTGGCTGAGGGGATGGATTGCAGGGTGAATTTCCAAGAGCCACTTCCAGAGGTGCCCTGTTAGAATATCCTTTTGGGACCGAGTGTGTGGAAAGGGCTGGCCATCCGCTGGACACACTTACTGAGAAACGCCCTTTCCGTTTCCTGGTGGAGAGGATGTTGAAACTTGCGGGGAAAACACATCCCCTTTCAGACGTTCCTTCTACAACCTTTAGACTGTATCCCATGATTTTTTAAAGCTCCAAATAGTATTTGGCATCTGGTGTGCTTGGGAAATGAAACCAGACATGAGGAATGTGAGAGGGGAGAGAGATGGCCAAGGAAAGAAGCAAGGCAGCTTTTTTTCTTTTCTCATTCTTCTTGATAAGAGAATTTGGGTTAATGTTATCGTGTTGTTGAAAACAAAAGTGTGTGTCAGGGCCCTTTGGAAAATTGCGAAATGTGGGGGAAACTGCAGCTCTGAAAACAATAGGTATGGCAATTAGAACGGAGGGTTCCCCAACCATTCCCTTTGAAGTTGCTCTTAGGGCATACTTTTTTTTTTTTTTTGCACCCTTACCCCTCTTTTTATGTCTGTGACATTGTTTCAGAATTTCCAGAGACCATTTACAATACAGAAACAATGACATTGTTGAAATTATAATTGGAGAATTAAATGTGAGCTACTGTTTTGATTTAAAAAAAAAAATAGATGTTGGTCATGGTATACACGGTCCCCCACCATACTTGGCGAGAACATCCAGAAACTCTCGACTGTCTAACCAGGTTGGTGGCTGGTGGGAACTCAGTCTCTCCTTGTTTCCCTTCCACCAGGATCTAAGTTGTTTCCCTGGAACCACTTTGGTTGGAGGAGAACCTTGATAACTTAGCCGGTGAGCGAATCCCTCAGTCTGGATAGCCATCTTATCTATGTGTGGCAAAAGTCCCTGATGAAGCAATCAGAAAGGTGTATGTGTCTTCTTTTGTCAACATGACTTCCAAGGTTACCCCATACATTAGATACCAATATTGTGTTGCTTTGTGGAAAACAAACCTTACATATCCCATGTTGTTGTGACTTGGCATTATCAGAGAAGAGTGTTAAGGAGGGTTTTCTTGGAGACTGAGTTCTCCAATGTTTTATATCATTGTGATCATCATCATTTATATTCCTGAAAATCTGACCCTCGGTTTTTGACCGTGACCACGTTGAGAATCTCGTTTGTTTTGTTAAAGAGCAGTACAAATGACTCTGACTTTGAGCTAGGCCACAGATGGATTAAATTTCTTATTCTTTGCTAAGCAAAATGCACCTGCTCCAGAATCTTAAGTAGCTTTTTAATTGCTTCCTTGTGCCCGGCATAGCAATAGTCATCTGTAATGTTATAGATGAATTGCATTTTGGATGTCCCAGAAGTGACTTCTTCCCCTCTGCAGTGGTGCCAGAAGCTGAGATTAGATGTGTTCTGCTTGAGGGCCCAGCTGTCATGGTGGAATTAGTCCTTTCCCTGAGGCTGATCTGATTTAAAAAAAGGGCCAAGAGGTGGAAGCATAGGCCCCAAGTTTCAGTAACTGCGTTCCCTCTTCATTGGATAGAGTTAGCCACTTAGCTGCTCCCTGAATGTCCTCAGTAGGCTGTGATCTGAACCTGTGAATATTCTTCATCCGTGTCTCCAGCACCTAATGCTGTGTCTGGCTGACTGAGGTTCAGCTGTGATAGCTGAGGAAATGAGTACTTTCTTAGGCAAAGTGTTTCTTGAATGTGAGGAATGGGGAAAAGATTCTATCAGTGGATCTCTTTCCCATGGAGCTTACTTTGGAGGGTGGGTGGAAAAACCAGGCACCAGCTAGCTCAGTCAGAAAGAAGCTCCTCACTCGAGGGAGGCTGCAGACACCCGGAGGATGAAGTCTGTGAGGCTACTGTCAGCGTCGGAAACCTTGACAAGTGGCTCAGGAGCACTTGGTGATGTGATTGACTTTACATGTGTTGGCATTTGTGAAAAACAGATCTTCAGGCAACTGTGGGAAGAACATCCAGTCACACAGCCCTGACGTCCAGAGATAGACCATCTGTTCACTTGGACATTTATGTCTTTGCATTCAACAAACATTTATAGAGAATATACCATGTGCTGGGGACTGAATGAAACTTTGTCCCTGTCTTCAGGATCTCATAGTCGAGTGGGGAAAAACAGACGTGAATTAAAAAAAAAAAAAAAACCCAGACGAGCAAAAAACACTCAACTATGTATATGGTGATTGGGCTGTGAAAAGAAAAGTGTGACCATTTCTGGGAAACCTAAGGTCCATGAAAAGAGTAGTATTTGAGTGGGTCTTGAATGGTGAGTGGAAGATGGTTAGGTACAGAAGGAAAAGAGCACCCTAGGCTGAGGGAACTGTGGATGTGTGGTCTCAGAAGTGTGACTCCTGTCATGGTCTGATTACTATATGCACATAGGTGTGTGGGGGGGCATGTGGGCATGCAGTGTTCATGGCATTGGGAGACAAGGGTGGAAAATAAAGTAGGCAAGGGCTAGGCCACAGAGGATCTTATGGTCTATGCCACAAGCTGGTCTCTATCCAGGAGATGCTGCACAGCTGAGTGATACAATCAGATTTATGATGTGCTGAGAATAAATCCCAGACTCCTCACTCTGGTGCACAACACCCTGGGCCCCTTCCCTCTCCAGCTGCTTCTCTCTTAACACTGCCATTACTAACAATGCCCCAGCCACACCGCTCTGCCTTCCCTGACTCAGAGGTGCCAAGTTCCCCACCTGCTCTTGGCCTCTGCACACACTCCTTCTGCCTGGAATCCTCTTCCCCCAACACTTTGCAGGGCTAGTTCCATTTATCCATTAGGTCTCAGCTTAAATGCCCTCTCTTTGGAAAGGCTGTCCACGATCACAGTACCGAAAACGGCTGTCTCCACCACCACCACCACCACCACCACCACCACCACCACCAGCATCCCACCATTTTTTCACTTTCTTCCTGTATCTCCTGTAACACTAACTAAAATTAATAGTTATAGTTTAGTTTACTTCTTTTTTTCATGCCTTTTCCCAAATAATTTTTCTAAAACTCCCTGAAGGGTACATTGTCTCATTTTCATCCCTCTTTCCTTAGTGCTTAGCACAGTGTTTGGGACATAGTTAGTACTGAAGAAGCTTTTTTTTTTTTTAACAGTTTATAATTTTTTTTAAGTAATCGCTACCACCCACTGTAGGGCCCGAATTTATGACCCCGAGATCAAGAGTCTCATGCTCTTTGACAAGCCAGCCAGGCACCCTAGGACTCAACACACTTGACTTAGTGAATTAAATGATGAATGTGATGAACTAGGGCGGCCCTTGGTGACTTTCAGCCCATGGACCTTCATGGGAACACCACCTATTTTTGTATGGTCCATGAGCTAAGAATGATTTTCACATTTTTAAATAATAAAACAAATCTTTTTTTTTTTTTTAAAGATTTTATTTATTTATTTATTTCACAGAGGGAGA